>VZTX01031411.1:112478-324261 GCA_013400915.1 Pardalotus punctatus | reverse complement strand
GTTTTTTTGTTTTTTTTTTTTTTTTTTTTTGGTGGTGTCAAGTTTTAGGGCAGATTTCTGGGCTGATTTAACCTTCAGAGAGGACAGGTATTTCAGATAGATCCTGATTTACAGTTTCCCATAAGTAGGCTGTTCTTGCCTAAGGACACCTTTCCTAATGGCAGTGTTGGGTAATAATTGGGACGTTTGCTGGCAGTCACCTATCAGATGTGGATTACAGAAGGATTAGATTCTCAACTAACAGTCTTTGCACCTAAGTTGTGCAGGGTTTACAAAGATGGTGCTGTCAGCTGAAGATACAGGTGGATGTGTGTTGTATTCTACTTTGCTTTCATTGCAAAAGTCAGGCATGAAAAGTGTGTTGAGATTGCAGAAACAACTGAGTATTTCCTGTGGGCAGAAAACAGAGCTTCTCGACTCCATTTGGATAAATGCCAAAGCTCCTGGGTCAGCAGAGGGTGTGAGCAGGGATGAGCAAATGCAACATCTCACTAAGTCAGAGACATCCATTCCTTGCTTAACTGAACAAAGTGATTTTTCTACCTACAAACTGATGGCTTTGAAGCTACTTAGTTTCCTTTGAAAATAGTAATTCTGGTGCAAATACAGCTGGTGGATTCTTATCATTGCTATATCATAGGTGTATCACTTTTCTAATCTTTGTTCATGGACAATATCTTTCATGTGCTGGACTTCATGATATGATAAACAGTTTCTCACTCTGCTTGTCTCACTGTCTCATTGGTAGTGAGTGAGGTATTACAAAGCAAGGAGCTGACATACTTTTTTTGGCGAGCAGTCATCCAACATGGGGTGAAGAATGTTTTTCCAATGAATTAATTTCTCTTGCCTTCCTATTAGGCACAAGCTGTTGACTGTACTCCTTCTCAGCTGTAAAGGTAAGATATTTGAATGGCCCTGTGAAATCTATTTTTAACCATATGAGCACAAAGCACCTGATTTAGCTCTTGCTGACATTGGCTTAAATTAGAAGGATTTCTGTTAAAGTCATTAAAACCTATGACAATTTGGGTTAAAACCTAAAATATAATGAAACTAGGCTAAAGTCAAAATAGCACAGACTTATGTAATTGCAGACATAATTGTTCCACTGAATTTCCTAAGTCATTAAATATGCTACTGTCTGAAGTTTTTCTATAGAAAGGTATCAACACCATATATTATCTGCAACACATTTATTTTTAGAAGGCCATGGCCTTTTTCATTTCTTTGACATAGTGAAAAATCTGGAAGTCTGGATCAATTTGTCTTAAAATCAGGGCACTGAGCCCAGTCCTAGGCTCTGTCTCTCTTTTTTTAGGCCAAATAATCCTCCTTCTTCTCTAAGTACAAATTTGCTTATCTGGTTTTACATCCATGCATCCATCCATATGCTAATAAACCCCTCATCAGTGCAAAATTTCAGGGCTCCAGTGAACATTTCTGCTAGTCTTCAAAAGAAAAGAGCTTTAGTAACCCCATTTACTGTAATTTCAGTGCTGTAACTGAATTAGGTTCAGCTCCGTGTTTTCTGTAGAAATCTGATCACATCTGGATAAGGGTAATATAAAAGGTACTTTCTCCCCCCCTTGCTTCCCCTACTTATCTGATGCTGTTAAACACTCAGATTTGTTCTCTCCCTTACTGCTTTATGACTTTGTGGCTGTAATGGTAAATCACATTATATTTCACCTTCTCCTTTGGTGTGGCTTTCTGAAGGTTTGCATTCTTCAGAGCTCTCTGTTTTGATCTTTCATAATGCCATGTGACTGAAGGGGAAAATGATAAGCAAGAGAGTCTCTTTAAACTTTCCCACTGGTGAATTTCTGCCCATCTTCTTTGAAATACATGATAGTGATGAATGCCTCTTTGCCTAGAACTTCTGTACCTAGGGGCTTTATACTACTTTATTTTTATCTATAGCAAGATAACATTGGATGACATAAAGTAAGATAACAAGATAACATTAAGATGAAGCAATAGATGTAGAGATAATATTATTATTTATTTTTAATCTTATATAAAACTATAGAAAAGAAATGCAGTGCTTTCTCACCATATAAAATGGATTTTTACTTTCTTTGTAAGAAGTTTCAGACTCTGACCAATATTTTTGGAGCTGTATGGACATCTAATGGTACAGCCAAGGAATGGTGAATGTGTTTTTCAGCAATATACCCTTGTCTTTTTGAAAATGCCCCTGTGTTCTTAACTCTATTTTTAGTAGACTACCTCCCACTCTAAATAAAGGCCCTGGCACCTAATCCAGTGAAGAAATCAGTGCAGAAATTGACCACTCTAGGTGGGATTCAGGTGTTTTTTACATGAAAGGATATCTGGCTTTTATTCCAGCTATTTCTCCACTGGGTTGTCCTGTTGGTCAGAACAGTCTCTGCCTTTGGTCCTGTGGCATTTCTCTCACACTGCCAGAATCCCCCAGACTCCCTGGGGCACCTGTGATTAGGCAACAGAATTACTTACAGAGTTTGCTCTGAACTGCCCTGTGGCAATTTCTCAAAGCCAGGATCATATTCGAGGGAGCTTGGGGAATTTTTAACATCAGCTTTCATGGAGGAAGACATTCACAGTTAGGAGGAAAAGCACTGTTCTTGAGCTTCAGTCACATTGCTGGTTAAGTGGCTGTGGGTGCCTTTGTGGTCGCAGTGACTACACACTTTACTCGGGGTGAAAATCCTGTGCAAAAAGTTGCTGACATTTTAATTGTAAATAGGAGGTAGTATAAGGGAGATCTAAATTCTGCCCTTTGGACTGAAGAAAATACTGGTCTACATGTACACAGACCTGAGGAGAGAAATTGGCTCTGATGTGCCATCCTCCCTGGCTGAGTAGAAAGAGAAAACAGCCATATGACTCATAATTTCACTGTTCTGCTACTAACCAGATCTCCCCTCTAATATCACAGTGCAGAACAGCCTCTTAAATGGACAGGAAATCCCTCCTCTGGCATGAATGGCCTCTGTCATTTAGTCCTTTATTGCAACACCTTTTCCTGTAGGTTACTCTATATATAGGGCACAAAGGAATTTGTTAAAGCTGTCTACAATCTGAGGAGCCGTTTAGAGTTTGGTTCCAGAGCCTGGAGACTTTTCCAGCCTCAAATCTCTCATAACGCTGCTGCCTGCTCTACAAGAGAAGGTAAAGCAGCACTAACTCACTGCTGTGGTGGGACACAGCAAATGCCACCAGTGGGCATCTGCCCCTTTCCTTTGGACAGCCCAATTTTGGATTGCCTGAAATGCTCACTTGGGAGGGTGAAGCATGCCCTGCTATCCAGTGCTCTGGGGCTGTTTTGTTTCACATGCACAGTGACACCATTCTTCGGTGCTGATCATGCTCAAGAAAAGTAATTAAGTCCTATAAAAGCAACTGTTCCAGGAAAACAACTCTTTAGATATATCACAGAGCTCAGAGTTTATCTGGCTCCTTCGTTTCTGCTAGGCACAAGCATTCTGCTTGAGTTTTCAGAACAAAGCTGATTTCTTTGTTTCTTGAGCATCATCAAAAGGAGTAACAGCTCTGGAGGACACATTATATAATAGCAACACAATGTGCTCAGCACAGCCTTAATGTTATGCAGTCGTTTATACCTGTGTGAAAAGTGGCTGCAAACTGGCTGTAAAACTCTCCTCTGACCTATGCATATCTGTGGGGAATTCTGCCTTGGGATCTTTTTAGATAGTTTGCATGGAGTAGAGGAAAAGTTCAAGGCAATTGCGTGTCTGGCTTCTCTTCCTCCACGGCCTTATTTTCATTTGATCATGCAACTCTGTTGTCTTGAAAGCACGAGGGACTCTGCAAACAAATGTATTTATGATGCACAAGCACTGATAGATTCATTCCCATTCTTTTCACTGTGCTGCCTGTGCAAAGCTAAAAGGAGTGAAAAGCAGCAACTTACTTTTGCCTACAAGTAGATGCATAATCCCTGAGCGCACTAGGAAAGCTACCCATTGAGGAAGAAAGCAACATGTTTGCAGACTCCACACCCCATTAGCAGGTGATATGTTAAACCTGTCACTGCATACAAATCTGCTGCCATCCTCCTCGAGGATGGGGATTTTTGAAATAGTTGGCTGTAGTCTTTATTCTATCTGAATGGAGAAATTTTTTTCTTAAAATATGCTAAAAGCCAAAATACAAGGAAGTTAAATTACGGTAGGGAAGAGCTGTAAGACTCCACTTATTTGCTTTCCTAAATAATTATCTATCTCATTTTTAGTAGCATGACTCTGTTATTGATTAGACTGAAATGTACAACCCTTACCTTAATGAAGAAAATGAAGATCATTTGTCATTACTTCTGTTAATGCTTGCAGCTAGTGGAATTTGGATTTTGTAATGCTATACACCGAAAAATATCTATATTCATCTTTCTATGTTGCATTCTGTTTTTTAGCATCAGTAGCCTAAACAAGATTGGAAACAATTTACATATACATTCCTTTTCAGCTAAGCACCTTAAAACAACTCACCAATCAATCATCAGTTCAGCTTCACAAGTTTCTGGTGAGTCGGGGAAAGACTTGTCCTGATTTCACACGTGGTATAACTGAGGAATATAGAAGATGCGATGCTTGTTAAGTCCACAAAGAAAGTCTTGTGGAAATAGGGATGGAATGCAAATGATTGGGTTTTCTGTCCACTTTGTTAAACATAAAACATTACTTCTGCCTGGATGCATGACTGTTAATAGATACTCTGAGGTTAATAGCCAGGTGACTGTGAATCATAGTCATATTGTGAAAAAGATGGATGCTGCTAAAATACTTTTCAACAGTGGTTTCATTTCTCAAAAGGAAACAAAAAAACCACCACCAAAAAACTCAACAATTCATCAAGGACTTGTGGCTTCTCTATGTAGTTATGTGACATTTATTTTGTGGTTATTGTCTTTAGCGTGTTTCTAAGTGCTTTTGACAGCACAGGTTGTGCTCCCTTCTGATCTGTGTTGACATGACAAATCTGGGGAGGATTTCCTGTTGGTGTAAGTCAGAATGGCTCCAGTTGGAATAGCTTGAATACACAGATGTCAATGTGCATGATATTTGGATATTTTCAGCATATTTTCTCATCTACATTTTGTTTCCAGATGCCAACAATTGATGTTAGATTTCTAGACAATCTTTTAGAAAGCAGCTTCATTGCTGTATTTTCTTTGAGACTGTTTTTAAAGAAGGTTGGCAGTCTGAAATTTCATTAAAATAGGAGAAAAGGGAATGTGTTCTTTTAACAAGTTAGAGAGTAAAGACTCTCTGGATTGATATAGAACTTATTGGTTTCTCTGATATAATTGATTGGACCACCTGGTGCCCAAGGGCATCTGCTAAGCTATAGAGTTGAACTAACTTTGATCATGCAAAAGAGAGATTGGACTGTGCATTTTTCTCCAGTGACTGGAAAATGGTTACCAAGAAGGGGGGAATTGGCATATGTGATCTGTTTCTGCTGTGCTGCTTGACTAGGTACTGATAATTCAGCAATCTGACAGGCTATGGCTTGGGAGAACCACATAGTCGTCTTAGATTATCTATTTTAGGCTAAAATGTAACAAGAGGAAATATGAGAAGTTGTGAAGTGAAAATAAAATAAAATAATAAATAAAAGCATAAATGATATCACTCTCCTAAAATGAAAAGCTCTTGTCTTTTCATTGTATTTAATTTGTGAAGCATGAGATAAGAAACCTGGGACTGCCAAGTTAGTTCAGGAAAGAAGTGGAAAAATAGATTGAAAATTTCAGAAACTTTTTTTTCTTGCTGTAGAAAATGACATTTTAAAGAATGACAACAACAACCAAAGAGCCATTTTATGTGATGTGCAGCCATGGCTGTGACTGGAACTGGAACCTGAATGATTTTGATTCATTGCTCTCCAGGTGTTGGGGAGCCCTATAGGAACACTTTGGAGGACAGTGCAAAAGCTAAGGCAGTATTATCCTCGCTGACAAATCAAACTTCAAAAAGACAAACTGTTCTCTATAGCACAAGGGTCATTGGTTTGTACTGAGTCATCACTGCAGAGGCAGGAGACAGCTGGTGGCACTGGGAAATCACCAATTCCTTTAACAACTGGCTGCTGTGTGTTTAGTTTGGCATGCATATATATACACATAAGTATACACTGCAGTGTTTTAAAATCTATGTATGTCTCTGTGTGTCTGTGCTTATTACTATCATCTTGTGGAATCAGTCCTTTCATGAAATAATTAAAGGTTTCAGGCATTTTTGCCGACTGACTGGCATTACAGGTGTTCTGGATCATATGCCTGTTTCACTTGGTTTTATAAACTGACAGAAGGTGAATCCTGGCATTATCTATGTGCTTTCACACTGTGGTTATATGGGAAATAACGTCTCTAGCCACTTCTTACTATTCAGGGAATTAATAAACAACAGCAGTGATACAGAGCAAAAGAGCAGTCATGCATTTTTCAGTCCTTTGGAAATTCCCTAGCCATGGGACAACATGCCCTTTTGTTGACTCTCCTCCTGGGAACTTTTTTACACTGAAAATGTCTCTGAGTAGGTTGTCTCCTTTTAATATCGGTATTCTTCATAGGCTATTTTTTCCCAATTTGTTCACTGGAGTGTGAAGGAGAAACTGTTCTTCAGGTGGAAGTCTCTTCTGTTTGGCTCCCACACAGCACCGAAATCCTGCATATATTTAAGGGTGCTTCAGGAGTAGCAGGTTAATTTTCAGTTTCAGATAATCAGTACATATTAGGATTCAAAAATTCTAGGAAGGGCTGGAACATGAGTGAATCTGAGCTACTGAGGTGCTGGAGTTTGCCCAGAGAAGGGCAATGAAGATAATGAAGGGCCTGATCACAAATCTGATGAGGAGAAGCTGAGTGATCTGGGGGGCTCAGCCTGGAGAAAATCAGGTTCAGGGGGGATCTTCTTGTTCTCTACAACTCCCTGAGAAGAGGTTGCAGCCAGGTGGGATAAATCTCTTCTCCCAGGGAACATGGGACAGAATGAGAGGAAATGGCTTCCAATAGCATCAGGGGAGGTTAAATTGAATATTAGGGAAAATTTCTTTGCTGAAAGACTTGTCAAGCACTGGAACAGTCTGCCCAGGAAAGTGGTGGAATCATTGTCCCCGAAGGCATTTAAAAGACCCTTAGATGTGGCACTTAAGGACATGTTTAGTGGTGGACTTGGCAGTGGTGGGTTAATGGTTGGACTTGATGATCTTAAAGGTATTTCCCAACCTTAATGATTCTATGATTCTGTGAATTTGTGAGACGGTAAGATTGACCTGGATAAAGTCAACTCACTCTTTCCCTTCCAGGTGTGCAGCAGGGTCTCAGGTCATATCTGAAGCTCCTCTTATGACTAATTTCTTGTCCATAATCAATTTAAAATAAATAATAATAATAATAATGAAAGAGGAATCATAAGGCCAGAAAATCTCATCAGTCTGCATTGTTGTCGGTGGACCTGTCACTGGATCCACACCTCTTTTCCTTCCACTCCTGCTACAAATAGATCTGCCTTCATTTTGACAGGCAGCAAGTTCTTTGCCGTAATCGCCTCACTCCTCAGAGGTTCTGCAGCTGGGATGGACCATAATCTCCGCCTGATTCAGATGCGTTTCCTTAGCAGGTAAGTGTGGGTTGCAAGTCCCAGCACTCGCTAGGGTTAAACTGTCAGGTTATCACTGAAGGGGGAGTGCCTTCAGCAAACCTCCTTCTCCTCCTCTCTGAACCCCTGTAATCGGTTTTAGGGTGTGTTTTCTAAAGTGTTTATTTTGTAAAATGGACAGAAAAAAAATTGCTTTCTGAAATAGTCTCAATTTTGAAAATAAATGTTAGTTCTGTGATGCATATTGCTATGTAACTTTAGGCACCAATATGAGTACATAGCTTTAAAAATAAACATAATAAAAGCATTGTTTCACTTGTCCCATGATCCAAGAGAAACTAGCTTTTGGCATGTCCTGCAGCGTCTATCTATAATATTTGGTAATTTTCCGGAATAACTGAAAATTTTAGTTGTATCTGGGGTTGAAGCAGGCATTTCATTAAATGACTGAATATTTTAGATATTTTGTAAAATGACTATTTTGCTATATGGCTACAAAATACACACATGCAGATTTATCGAGGAAAGAACGGGGATCAGTGTTTTCAATCCTCTAATTACTCAATTTTCTTCTCTCCATCCTCTCCAGCCTGGGCTACTCTTCAGTGCTGTGCTTTACAGGAGTTTTCTCTGGCTTTAGAACAACAAAATGCTGCCACTCTTTGTGGATCTTGGGATAAGTTATGCCTCCCCTCATACACAGACTGAGGTCCATGTGCTTTTTGCAGCTTGCTGTTTGTGTGGAGCACTAACCTGTACCTCACTTTTACTTACTTATGTCAGACCTGCCTCTGTGCCTCCTCGCTGCAGCAGTTTCAGTAGAAGGTGCTGCACTGATTATTGGTGAGTAAAAGTATAGAGATTATTATATTGAAGCAAACAAAAAAAAAAAAGTGGGATTTGGATCTGACCCATAAGAATTATTTCAAAATACTCTGTTCCAAGAGGTAGTGTGCACACAGACAAACATAAGGCTTGGCAACTTGGGTGTGTTTCACTGTGAGGCTGATCCATCACAGCCCAGGGAGAGAGATGCTCATGGACACACTTTTATTTGATAGATTTTAAATTTCTAGGTTAGGGAAATTAATATTTTGATAAATCTGTGTATCTTTTAGGATTCTAGTTTACTTTGAATATTTTCTCATGGATCCTGGGATGTAGGGGGAATTCCGTTAATTTATCAAGAATTATTTTCCAGACTGAAGCTCTTTTTTGTGTTATTCTTGTTCTAGTACTGGATATCCCTCTATTTCAAACTACAGTCAGATTATATACGTTTGAGATATGGACTTAGTAAATCTCTTGGTTATATTGATTTTTTTGCATGATTTTGAAATGCAAATTCAATGTCTTTCTGGTCTGAGTAAGAGAAGTCATGAGTCTACTTAACTGAAGAAGGAACCATATTTGGCAGCATCTAGAAAAGATAATATATTCCAGATAATCAATTCATGCTTCATTGGCTCTTGCCAGTAAGATAATGAATAAAGGTGCAAGCTTTTTTTTTTCCTGAAGCTGATTAATTATCTCCACAAAACTTACTTTATTCATGTGGTGATCATCTGAGGTTAAACAAATCCCTAAGTTTTTAATGTACTTGTAGTCCATTAAGAAAAGATCTATTATCCATCCATCTACCGATTTCTAAAAAAGTTATGGTATTATTATTGGCAGTATTTCGGCTAGAAGCAATTAATCTTGTATTGCAAGACAAGATGAAACTGAGGAAAACAAAAAAAAAAATTCGCTAAGATTCACTAAGGGTAAGATAAGATCGGTTAGATATGAATTAATAATCTTGGTACATTTTTACGTTAGTGTCGGACTCCTGATACAACACTGTAACTACCTGAGACCAGATCTACAAGGTCATGTAAGCTTGTAATTGGTATTGATTTCAGTGGAAGCAGGAAAATCTAAATAGATTTCTGGATGGGAACTTTGGACCTTAAATTATTTTGAGTAGGGAAAATCTTTCCTGTGACTGATGTAAAAATGGAGTCCAGATCCATCCACTCCTTGAAAGTTGTTGATGGTACCCGGCCTGATGGTCACCCTTGCCTTTCTTTTTTCAGGATAATGAGCACTATAATCTCTGAATATCTTGGAGACATGATTAACACAAAAGATTATAATCGGACTAAAACACAAATAAAAAATATTTTAAAAGCTGGTCCGTTTAATACAAAAAAATCTCTATCTGATATCCACTCATAAAAAGAGGTTACTGTTCATTGTGGCTAAAGGAGTGTATTGGTATTATGACTAGCTAAGTCCTATCTATACTATATCCTTTTTAGTCATAATGCATGCAGAAAATTTAAAGGACAAACTGTGGAAAAGGACTTGCAGTCCTAAAAAGCCTTAGGCATTTTTGAAGAGTTATACCAGTTATTAATTTGGCTGCCAAAATTTTTGCTATGGTTTTTATATCTGAATTGTCCTTATTACATGCAGCTCTTATAGACCTTTCTTGTGTAAATTATCACTTAAAATTTCAGCATCTTTTGAAGTCTGAAAGAATCTTGCAGCTAGGGTGTGTGAGCTTAAATGGACATAGTTGAGTAAAAATCCAGAGGAAGAACCCCTGAGTTAGTTTTATTTGAATTCAGCTGATGCAGACATTAAAAGAATACACCCTTTGGCTAGATCTGCAAAGATGCTCAGGCTGAACTTACAAATCTCACAGCAATTCCAGGAATACAAATCTAAAATCCTGTATTAGTTCCTTCATCTGAGGAAATGGCCTCAAGTTGTGCCAGGGGAAGTTTAGATGGGATATTAGGGAAAATTTCTTCACAGAAAGGGTTGTAAAGAATTGGAATGGGCTGCTCAGGGAAGTGTGGAGTTACCATCCCTGGAAGTGTTCAAGAATCCTGTGGATATGGCACTTGAGGATGTGGTTAATGGGGAACATGGTGGTGGTGCTGGGTTGATGATTGAACTTGTTGCTCTTAAAGGTCTTTTCCAATTGTAATTATTCTATGTTTCTGTGAAGGAGGAACAGAAGGCTGTTTGTACCAGTGTCTCTGTCTCCACAGAGAGAGTCAGGGAATACACCTGGGTCAGTAAAAATTGCTTGGTGGAAATGTTCACTTTCCTCTGTTGCCTGTGATACTGCTGTGTTAGCACTGATACCCGATGTTAAATTAGGCAAGATGCATCCGTTCTCCTTTCAGAGCCATCCAGTGTACAGAAATCCAGATTCCTCCCATCCAGCCTTTGATGACTCCTCAGGAACCCTACTAGACCATCCTAGGTTTTGGATTTGGCCAGTGGAAATGATACCAAGATGATCCCACCCAGCAGAGATCCAACTTGCACTTGTAAGTTGAGAGGGATATCCTGAGAGACATGCCTCACCTGAGCATCAGAAGTTTGGAAGGATGAATCTGGCCTAAATATGATGTTTGTAATCAGCTAATGGCTAACAATTCTGTCTAGAGAGGTAGTTAAATCCCCTTGAAACCCAGCAACAGTGTAAAATTATGACCAGCTTCCCACAATGAGATGGTCCTTATTACAAAATTATTAAATTGTTTTTTTGATGCCTTATTTCTATGCTGATGTGTCTTACATGGACACCTCAGAGTGTCTGAGGATGTGACTCTTTGTGGGATTCAGCATGAACATATATATTTTTATTAAAAGTCACAATCTGCACTGTGGTAATGGTGAATTTCTGGCACATAAGAGAATGGAGGTTGGTAGAATACACACACTTTAGCTCATACAAAAATGCAAAAAGACAATGAAGTAATAATATGTTAAAGTATTTTAAGTTTTAGAATATGTCTTCTAGATATTATTACAGCAATATAAACCACCACTGAGTTCTTAAATCTCCAGATAAAATCCAAAGATGACATTTAGACCTCATTGAAATAACCAATAATATTCTCAGAGAACTAAGATTTTGTACTGTGGGTTTTCCAAATGCTCAGCACCACTCAGATTATGGCCTTTGCATCGAGTTGTCATCAGACTAAGGCACACTCTCCCAAATATATCTGTGGTGTCTTTTAAGTGAGATGAGTGAGATGAGTTTTTAATTTAAAGTATTTTCCTTTGAATTTGAAATAAGTGCCATTGATTTTTCTTCTTTTAGGCTTTGATAGAGAAAAATCAGTAGACAAAGGTTGTGTACCATTAACTACAAGTGAAGGGCTAGTTGACCTCAGCTGAGCCATTGATGAGGGTGAGGCTAATGGGAAAAAAATTGATCTCTTCATAATTTGTCAAGTGAAGTGTAGTTAGCTAAAAAATCTCATTATCAACACTGTTCTTGGGAACAATAAAAAATATCTTTTAAGTCAATTTTATTAAGCTCTTCCTAGGTATAGAAGGAGTCTCAGTTGTCAGTCACTGTACAGCCCAAAGTTGCTGGCATATAAGTGTCACACAAAGTGATTGGTGATGCCATTCTCAGGTTTCTAGCAAAGGAATAAGTAAATCCATTTTTTCAAAATAAAGAGATGCAATTTAATAGAGGGCATTAAGGATTGCTTTTCAAGGGAGACCTATGAATTAATTTGGGAACTCACATGTTCTTGGCCTCTCACAAAGTACAATGGGCTTTTACTTTCTTTTTTGGCCATCAAACATTTATCATAGGACTCATTAAAAAATCCTATTAAATTATGTTTCTGTAAGTTGTGTCTCTCATGCACTTGGGAAAAGTGTGAAATGTCTTTTCAACTGAAGGCAGTTTTCGTTTATATGTGTAATATTTTCTTGCCTGGGGAAACAAATGATGTCTCCATAGGGTGCCTAGCTCAGCAGGGAAGCTCAGTCTCTGCAACCCTGATATGTAGGACACCACTGGAGAGTGTGCCTCTGATATCAAATGCAAAACCTCTGCTGATTGAGTGAAAGGACTTACCCTCCTGGAGGCAGCTATAGCAAAAATATTCTCTGTGGATCAAATGAAAGCAAACAGCAACTCTTGGGTGGGGGGGGAACACTTGTGTATGGCAGAACGGGATGGCTGGGGCTCAGTTGAAGGCCGTCCATGCTGTTGAATGGTCCCTGGTTGCCAATTCTGTGCTACCACTTGTTGTTGCTAGCAATTATATGGTCAAAGCCTTTTAGAACAAGGCAGGCAATATTCTCCTCATGGTATGGGTTTTGCTGTCATGTTTTGGAAAGTAAGAGAGTTTAATGACATGGGGATGGCTAGCCCTGATTAGATGCCCCCCCAGGAAGAATTTTGTGTTAGCAAAGGTGCAGTGCATACAGCCTTTTCAACAGAAAAATTGTCTGTATTGTTCTGGATTAGGACTTCCCTTATCAAGTCTGAATTTCTATCCTCAGTTGGGAAGTCTCAGAAAGTCTGCTGCTTTTTGGCTTTGGTCAGATCACTTCAACACCCTTTATCAGTTGACTTCCTCTGTGTATTTTTGATAACTGAAACTAATGTATTTCACATGTATATGACAAATATATTTGTACATATATATATATACGTACACACATATGCATAAAGGTATATGTAATTAGGTATGATAATTGGAATAGTCTGTCATTTTCATATAATTATTATTTTCCCCAGTTATTTATTACAAGCAATAACTCTTTATTACATACAGATGTGCCCATGGACCAGATCCAAACACCATTCAGGCTTACCTATTTTGAAGGGTTCTTTGGAAGTAAATCATTGTACAAGTTTAGGCTTTTAATTCTTACCTTTGAAGAGGCCAAAATAAATTGGTTTTTTATTAATTGAAAATATTAAGTGAAGGTTTCATGTGAACATATGTGAGCTCATAGGTTCAACTCTTCAAATCATGGGTAGCTTTAGATATTTCATTTTTTTAAACTTGGATAGCTGATCACTTATGTCACATGGTTTTCTTTCTATGTTGTATCTGTAAAATCACCTAAAAAAGGAAGGCACAGGTGCCATTTGTGGCACAGAGTGATTAGCAATAAATTGCATTCTGTATGTATCTTATAACTATTTATGTTACTCTCACTATGTGAATATTATTTTAAATAACATCTGGAAAGCAAATATAATCTTGTTAAGCTAAACCAGTGATTATCTAAAAAAACCTTCACAAATGCCCTTTTTTCACTGCTCTAATGAGTGGAGCGAAATAATGAGAATTCCTGCAGAAAGGATGGCATCTCGTTCTGTTCACAAAGTGTCCACCAATACTCCCTAAGGGGACTGGTAAAGTTTGCTTAAACTCTCTCAAAAGGCAATAAAGGGGATCACTCTTTTAAAGCATAGCCTAGGGAAATACAACAGCACATAAATTCCTTTGGAAATTGCTTGTCAGGTTCATTTGGAATAGTAAAAGCCAGAATGAGCTTCCAGCTAATAATTATTTCTGAGTGGGAGGGTTGTCGGAGCTCTGGGGAAAAACAAAAGGTTTGAGTGCTAGTAGTGAATTTGTTTCTGGAATGTTTTGCAAAAGAGAAAATTTGTGATTTTTTTTTTTTTTTTCCCCCCCTCACCCACACTTTTAAAGTCTGCTGCAGCACTGGCTGCAGTCACAGGGGACATTATCATTGAGTTGGCAGGGTCCTGGATCAGGCCTGTACGTTTCTCACAGTGAAAAAAAAAATCTGATTTTTCAGTTGAGAAGGTGTGTGATCTCTTTAAACAGGCTGTTTAAGTATTACATCTATGCAAATGCCATTAAGAAGTAATGCTAAGTAATTATTGATATGCAAGACTTAGTGACCTGGTATAAAAAACAAAACAAAAATAAATGCACTTGTGATTTGGGGGCAATAAATGCAGTTAAATGCTTCCTTAATGGGCACTGATTCTCTTTTGGTGCCCAGTGAGCTCAGTAGACAGTCACGGTGATTTCAAGGGACTTTGATGGGTGGGATTCAGCAGCCTAAATGCACACATCTCCTTCTGACCTATAGTTTAACCTCACTTCATAGTCAGGGAGGGTAAAGCAGCTTTCTTTTATGTTTGGGGTAAAAAGCAGCTTGGTTTAAGATGTGTTTCATCTCATCCTAATTTAGATGTTTGAAAGAGATTTTGTGAATTCTCTCCTAAAACTACTCACTTTTCTCCATTGGCTATAATTGGAAGCAGAGTGATCAGTTGAGATGGAGATGAATCCTCCTCTCACTGAGTGAAAAGGTCGGCATCTGCTGTTTGTACAAGCTGCTCTTTGCTTGTGGTATAACCCCACCAGCTTGAACTCTTCTCCTTGCACAAAGTGCCTCTTAGTACCCCAACAACATATACAAGGCAAACTAATGCAAACGGACAATTTTCTCCTGTCAAAGTTATGCCATTCTATGGCAAATGATTCTTGGACCATACAGAGGTGTTTGAAAATTTAAACTCGGCAGAAAATCTAAAGCAATTTTTGAAAGTGTAAAAATACTTCACCACTGAAAAAAAAAAGTGATTTTCCTTTTCAAAGTGATACTTCAGTTAGAAAAGTAGCAAACTTTGGTCATTCAAATTTACTTCAAATCAATGAATAAAGCACCAACATAAATCAAAGTTTATTCATTATCTGAAATATCTTTAAAATTTTTTAAAATATATATTTTATAATATTGCATTTCATATTTTTATTGCTCCACAAGCTAACAAGAAAACATCCCCCAAAATCAGATCTTCTATTTCCTCAGTGCACAGTAACGTGTGTTAGACCCCAACAGGATGCTTTGTCCAAAGTTCACATATTTGTAAAGCCTGTGATGTGTTTGCTTTATCTCTGTATTTCAGCACTTGTGTAGTCTTTGCCTAGGGGCAGGTTTTCATCAAAATTTCTTCAACTGCTGTAGCAAGGGACTGCAGCCACAAATGGCTTTTAATGTTACTGTGCCCAGCAGGCTGCTGTAGAGCTGGGGCAAACACACACAAGTCAAGGAGTTACCTGAGCTCCAAACTTGTGCAGCAGTTTGGGACATTAAGGATGGAGATTGGCAGAAGCTCACTTGGTTCAAGTGGGGACAGTAAATAGCAGCGCATCCACTGCAGTTAACAGAGTCATACTCTGGTAACACTTTCTACTTCTCACTTAGTGGCAGCACAGTTCAGCCTTTTCCACTCCTTATGGCAGGGCCTCCCCTGATCACGATGTTGGCAGTCAGGGGAAGCTCCTTATTCTGGAGAGAGGATGAGGTCTCGCCTCTTTGCCTTCTCTTCAGCAGTGCTCTGTGGTGCATGCAATGACTCTAATGTATTCACTCAAGCAAACTTCCTAGGGAAGCACATATATCCGTGAAGTCAGGGATTCTTGGTTTGTTTTGGGGTTTTTTCCTTTTTTTTCTTTTTTTTTTCTTTTTTCTCTCTTTTCCTTTCTAGAAATAGATTCATTCTCTGTTAGGCTGAGAACAGCCATTGACTGTGTTCCTGTGCTGTTGGAAAATTGCTGTCAGAAGTGTTTGCTGACATCTAATCAAGGCAGAGATGAGGGATTTCTTAAAAACAGTACTTCTGATGCATGTCATCTTGCTTTGCTTGGTCAGTTGTTGTCACCTCAGCGCTAAAGAATTTTAATTACAGTAGCTGTTACGAACACATTCCCTTAGGGAAATATCATTTTCTTATATTTGAATTAATTTGTGTGAGTGCAGTTTACCTTCTCCTTAGAGCAACTTGTCTCATGGTTTGAAATCTGAGCTATCCAAACTTTCCAAATTTGTGAGCAGATGCTACTGGTGGGACTCCCCTGTGCGCCAGTCATTTTTTTCCCCAAAAGGATGTGTGCACACAGGCAGGTTGTGGGCACGCAGCTGTGCACGAGGAGGCTGAATCCAGCCTCAGGAGCAGGCAGCTGGGTGGCTGCAATGCAGCCAGAAGGGAAAAACCTCGTACTGAGTTGTCATCATTGCTCTTAGACAAACCCCAGGGACCTCAGGGCACCTGCTTCATGCTAGAAATTTTGGAGCGGAAGATTTATGTAAAAATACATAAAATGCAATCTCCTGTTTGCCTGAATTCCTACTGAAAATGGGAATTTCATCTCCAAGTTCTCTTTGGCACTTCTGAACTGTTTTTGAAAGTTACTATAATCACTGATATATTTGCAATACATCAGAGCTGTGTCCCTGTGGAAGTTTCATCAAGTTGTATTGGTGGAAAGCTAATGTAAGGGTGCCTTGATTTAAGCATTTGGATATTTTCCTCATACTTCAAGCCATTTGGCAATAGCATTTACTTGGATCCAGAAAGAATGAAAACTTGCCTGATATGGGAACGTGATTTTTCATTTTAAATGCCTTTCTCTCTTCTACAGCTGTCTCAGATCTCAGTTGCAGATAACTGCCCTCAAAGGATGCTTTTCCAACAACTTCATACTGTTTATCTGTAGAAGTTGCAGTAGCTCTTTCGTTCTTAAGCCAATGACAATAACAGACTGATTAATTTCTCTTCTGTCACCCTCTGCTTTGCACCTTCTCTAATGCTCCTATTACCATGATCAGTACTTTTATCTCAGGGGACAGATGAATTTCTAGTATTTATGATTGTTTACTCTGCATGGCTATTTTTTCAGAGAGGAGAGAATTGCATTTCCAGTTTATTCACCTTCTCATACCTTCAAAGCTGTAAGCCATGTTCTATCAACCATAAATACACTTGATTCCTTCGAGTACATGCTCTGAATTTACAACAGTTTGGTACAGAAAAAGTCTTTTGAGACATTAATTTTGTAATTCAGTTTATTCTACTTGAATTATGAGCCAAGTAATAAATCTACATTATTTATCTGCACTGGTGATTCCCAGCCAATTGTGTAGGTTACTCTTCGAGGAAGCCGTCTTCAACTCTGTGCCTATTTAAAGATATTACAAAGGTTTTCCTTTCCCCGATTGCAGGGTTTATGTTGTTTGAGAGGTCTTGTTCAGCCTTTCAATTGTAGGTATTCCTACAGTGTCTTTGAAATTGTCTAAGCAACTTTTCTCTGTCCAGGTAGTGTGTACCTTCTCAAAACAGAATGAAATCTCATTAGAAGTTTGGCTTTTCAAGACCTGACTCTTCTTCAGAAGGGAGAAACATCATAAGCATTGGATTATGAGTGGGTAGACACAAATTATAGCAGATCTTAGTATAAAGACTTAGTTTTTCTTTTAGTTTTTGCATCAAGTTTTCGCATCAGTCTCCATCAAGAATATTAGGCATGAAGAAATGGCTGGCAAATTAACAGTAGCTAAGGGGAAGTACTTGCATGGAAGTGGAAAAGGACAGTTTAGAGGCCACTCAAGTCAGATCAGTTGCTCTTGATTAAATCTTCCACGCAAGACCTAAGAAGTGGCTGTAGTTCTCTGACCTCTGAGGATGGTCATCGGAGGATGGGTAAATTATGGGCCAGTCAGATGATCATCCATTACCAGGAAGATACCGGTGAAACTAATAGAGATAGGAATCTAACAGTATGATAAGCACCATGTCAGTATAACTTGAGAAGATCACATTATGTCAGACAAGAATAATTTGCATGTATAATTAGGAAAAAAACAGTGACCAGGAGAGATGTTATATAACTTGACTCTAATAAAATACTGATCTTGTCTAACAGGACACTCTTAGCAGCAAATGGGCTTTATAAATCTGTCATAAAGTGAAAGCAAAACTGCTGGGGATAAAAAATAAATGAAGGGATTAAGAGCCCATTCTCGAAGTGAAAGAAGGACTGCTTGCTGTAGGGATTCTCCTGGCTTGGAGTGTGTGAAATAGTTTCATTAATCACCTTGCAAGGTGGAAGAGGGAGTAGAGCTGTAATTGCAAACTCTACCAACCTGGAAGGGGACTGCAAGCTCTTAGGAGGAGAAATCTGAGAGACTGAAAGCAAGATTTGAAAAGATTCATGTGTGTCTTGACACACTGAAGAGAAAATCTCTGGGAAAAATAGGAGAGAACTCCTCAGTGAGGAAAGATGCAGAACATTATCCTGAGGAATAATTAATTGCATACATATAAGAAAGAGAGCGCTCTTGGCAAAGCAGAATTTAAACAGACGCCACTGAATCCCTAACTGAATGAGTGAAGAAACTCATGCTGTGAAAAGTAAGCCACATACTAGGGTATATGGCAGACGTGCTCTAAGTTTTACTCCTTCTGCTTTACTCAGCATTCATAAGACCTTGTTCTGTTCCCAGTTTTGGGCAGTGCACAGTAACAGATGGGCCAACTGGAGGGAGTCCAGCAGAGCGAGTGCTGGTAATCCACAGATGTAGAAAACATGACCTTTAAGGTGAGATTGAAGGAATTTGTTTTGCTTAGCCTAAAGATGATAATATCGAGGAGGACATGGTAACAGTACTCCCTAGGACTGCCAGCAAAAGGAAAGAAATAATGAGTTCCCTGTGTCCACAGACATGACAGGAAATAATAGCTTAAAATGTAGCATGGGTTATTGAGGTAAGACATTAGATAAAAGCATGTCACTCCAATGATAGAACAAGTCTCTGTCTAGAATGATTTAGATATAGCACATCCTGACTTTGGACCAGTGCTGGATAAGACAAAATTCTCAGCCAGAGATATGTTCCCTTGTGGTGAAAGCGTTACTGCAGCAAATGAGGCATGAAGCACCTTGTTGTCCCAGAAGTCACATACTTGAAATGAGGCTCAAAATAAAATGTGAGCTAAAAAGTTGAAAGGCACTGGAATAGTTGATCACAAGGTTCCTTTCAAAGCCCTCTTTCTCTGCCTTTAGAGCATGTCTTTACATGACTTGATTAGGGGTGCTTATCAAACCAGATTTCCTTTTGCAGCAAGGTAACCCAGCTGGTTGATCAAGGGAAGCCAGGTGAGGGAATATTTTTGGATTTTAGTAAAGCTTTCTATACGTCTTTCACAGTATCCTTCTGGACAAAATGTCCAATATTCAGCTGGATAAACACATCATGCCATGGGTGTGAAACTGGCTTGTGGGTCAGGCACAAAGGATGACAGTGACTGGGGTGACATCAGACTGGTGACCTGTCACCAGTGGGGTTCCACAGGGCTCCCCCCTCAGCCCTGAGCTCTTCAACATCTTGATTAAAAGCCTGGACACAGGACTAGAAGGGACATTGAGCAAGTTCATGCACAATACAAAACCGGAAGGTGCTGCTGACTCCTTGAAGGCAGGGAGGCCCTGCAGAGAGATTTTAACAACTTAGAGAGATGGGCAATCAGCAACATGTGAAGTTCAACAAGGGAAAGCGCTGAATTCTGAGCCTGGGATAGGGCAACCCTGGATGTACAGATAGACTGGGGAATGAGAGGCTGGAGAGCAGTGCCAGGGAAAGGGCCCTGGCAGTCCTGATTGTTCCAAGCTGAACACGAGCCAGCAGTGCCCTGGCAGCCAGGAAGGACATCCCTGTCCTGGGGGCATCAGGCACAGCATTGCCAGCCGGGCAAGGGAGGGGATTGTCCTGCTCTGCTCTGACCTGGGGTGGCCTCACCTCCAGTGCTGGGGGCGGTTCTGGGTGCCACAATATTTAAAAAAAATTAAATTATTAGAGAGCACCCAAAGGAGGGCAACAAAGATGGTGAAGGGCCTTGAGGGGAAGCCATGTGAGAAGTAGCTGAGGGCACTTGTCCTGTTCAGCCTGCAGAAGAAGGGACTGAGGGGAGACCTCACTGCAGTTACAACTTCCTTGTGAGGGGAAGAGGAGGGGCAGGCACTGATCTCTTCTCTGTGGTGACAGTGACAGGAGCAGAGGGAATGGCCTGAAGTTGTGCCAGGGGAAGTTTAGGTTGGATATTAGAAAAAGGTTCTTCACCCAGAAAGCGGTTGGGCACTGGGACAGGCTCCCCAGGGCAGTGGTCACAGCACCAGCCTGGCAGAAATGAGAAAGTGTTCGAGCACGGCTTTCAGGCTCATGGTGCGACTCTTGGGGATGGTGCTGTGCAGGGCCAGGAGTTGGGCTGGAGGATCCTTGTGGATCCCTTCCAACTCAGCATATTCTGTGATTCTGTGAAAAGTGTCACATAAATAAAATAAATAAAACTGTTGTGACCATAGACTATACAGACAGTTTGTTTCCTGGCTGCACATTTCTTTTTGCTGAAAAGAAAGAGGTCTGAACTGGAATATGTCTTGCTTCTCTCACCTTAAGCTGTGCTAATTAGGCTCTTTTATGCATTCTAGGAACTTTAATTTTGCTCACCAGATTCAGTGATTAGACTGAGAGTTTTGATATTTTTCTTCTCAGAATATGATTACAGACACTATTTTTAAGAGTCATATTTTTCAGAAAACATAAAGTGTCACCTCTTATAAAACCCTCCCTCTTTGCACACAACTAAATCTTGCCCTAAGATATAAACTAATATAATGTTATTGTTATGCTATGGCAATTATGATGATACAAACCTTCTGTCTTTAATGTAAATTTTAGTAACTTTTTTAGTTTTTGCTTAAAGAAAATGGTTTTATTTAGACTTCTAAATATGCTGATTTCTGTGGGGTTGTTGTGGAGGACTACCTAAACTACAGCAAATACTTTAAGGTTACATATAGTGAAGAAATGGTAAACCACCGTTTCTTCCTGTTTGCCAAAGTATTGCTTTATTATAGGCAGCATAAATGAGTGTAGTGACTGATGGATGATTCGCCCTCAAAAAATTAGAATGTGTTCTAATGGATTAATTCTTTGTAAATACTTTTTCATAAGGGGAGAGTGGTACACACACAAGCAGAGTGTAATAAAACTGCTTTCAGAAATGCATGGAAGTCCAAAGCTAGTTCTGTTAATGAGGAAGAATCTGGCATAAGAAGAGATCAGGTAACAGTGACTCATTAGCAAGTCAAATATTTTCTTTAAGTTCATGACTTTTTCTGCTTGCATGTGTCTTTCCATATGCCCATATTTCTTCTGTTCCCCAGACATGGCCTAGGTTATATAAGGTTGGTATGAAAAACCCATTCAATCCTATATTCATATAAATCAAACTAAATAGCTTTTCTAATGCTCTAAATAAACTGCTGGTAATCTGTTTGTAGTCACTCATATTGGTTTAACATGTATCTGTAACTGTTCAGATTGTTCCTACATCTGTTTCTGCAATTTAGGGAGAACATCTTCTTGTGCTGTATGTGAAAGTCATTTCCTATAACCAGAATGAGCCGTGAGCTCTCTATTAAGGGACATTCATTTGGAGAAGGAAGGAGAAAAGACATAATGGCTATTAGGTTGTTTCATAGTGTATTCATGAGGACCAGTCTCTCATTTCCAAGGCTGTAACTCAGAACAGCATTAACACACCTAAGACAATTCAGATTTTACTCACTAGATTGCTAATTTTCTCCCAGTTAAAATCAAGATTTTTCATCCCACAACCTCCAAGGGCAGCGTGTATACAATTAAAGGTATATTTATAAGAAAATATCACTGGTCCTAAGCTATTTTACCTTTGCAATGGGTACTCCAAAATGCAGCATTCCATGTTGTCTGTGAAACCTGTAAGCTGTAACTCCACTATATACTTACTTGCTACTTAGATACTGAATTATCAGACCATTCCCACTGTGGTATAGATATTACTTTTATTCAGCCAGCAGGCTGAATGAACAAGTAAAATGGGCTTCTGTTAATATGAACAGTATGGAACTAGTTTTAATTGAAAAAGCTGTCACTATCAGAGCAGATTATATTATATTTCTTTATGCAGAAAAATGTCTTTTCCATTTTCTCTTTCTGTAGCAGCACAAAAAAAACATCTGTCTGGCAGGCAAGTGATTATTTACTCAGTTTTAAAGAACTTTCTTAATAAATAATGTATTTACACTTGGCAAATATAAAGTCCTGATTTTTTTATTCTATAGAATTTTTTAATGCTGCAGAATGAAGTGGTAGCACAAGCAATGGTCAAGAGGCCAATTTCTCACTGCTTCTGTGTGCTGTTTTGTCATTGGTACCAACATATTGCAATGATTTTGAAACAGCAGAATTAATTCTGCCCAAAATTATATGTCTGTGCAGATTCTGGGGATGCAAATTGAGAAAGGAGAGGTAACTGTTATCAGTGCTGGTGTGAGATCATGTCCTTGTGAGCCCTCTGACAAACTCGACCCAGACATTGTGCTAGGATACTTCTGTTATGCTGGTAAAAAATATGAGCTGATTTAACAGGAACTGAATTTAAGTTCAAGTTGCAGTAACTTATGTAAGAAGAATAATACTTGCAGGCACAGCTCTATAATATCATCTGCTTTCTTGAAGAACTATTTATTTTGTGCTCAGCCCATTTCCCTTTTTTTTTTTTTTTTAATGCCAAGGATATAATGCAGACTCCCATAGCTTGATAGTTTTCCCTTAACAGCCATCTCAGGACACAGATGATTTTGAACATCTCTGGAATTTTAGCACACAAGTTAGCTGGATTTGTTACAATGTTCAGCAGTAAAATAGCTAACAATGCCCCCATTCAAATGGAGGTAGTTAGGTTTCAGACTTAACATTCTTTTGGAAAGTAAGGGAAAAGCCATATCCTCAGAGCTGTAATTTCAGGTGTTTATCTTTGCAATGTCCCATATTTCACTCTCTCATGTTTTCACAGCCTTGGCGATTACTGGTTTCATAATAATACAAAAGTAAGCTGAAACTCCTCTATAGCAATGTATAGCAAAGCATGGCTAATTTTGTGGATGGGGCTCTGCAGAGCATAGCTCAGGCTGGGAACAGATGTACTTTTCTCAGCCCAGCTCTGCTTGTGAGGAGATTACTGTGCATCAGTGCTGACTTCCTCTTATTTTCCAGCAGAACTGATTCTGTGAGTGCTTCTTCACTCGTTTCAGTTACACAAAGTCATATTACCTTAAGTAATGGGAATAGGTCATGGTTAACCCATTTTTGTTTTTTTTTTTTTTTTTTTTTTTAATCAAAATGGGTTAAGGAATGACAAGAACTGATTGTGGAAGCTGTGACTTTTGCTACAGAAGAGAGGCAGAAGACAGACAGTGGACAAACCTGTTTCCAGGGTGTGCATCTATATAAAACTTTTGAACAGTTTTGCATGTGACGATGGGAGAGCTCCCAATCTGCCTTCCCTAAATGAGTAATGCTCTGTCTGCAGCAGGAACGAGAAGTGAAATTTCAGTAAAATGTAGCCCCTGCTTGAAACCTCAGGACAGACAAAGAGCATCCGCCTTTCCAGACACAGACATGCTGAGCACAGTGCTAAGGAGAAGTGAACCATTTAATTCATTTGAATGCTTCAGGCCAAATAGTGAGACTATGATTGATAAAAATTAGGATAGTGAAAATCTTTAAATGGAAAGAACAAAAAAATATTAACAAATGAAGTGATGGAAAAAAAAAAATTGGTACAGCAAGTAAAGATATGCTCTAACTATAAACAAATATGCATTTACTCAAGCCAAAAAACAAATACAGTATTTGCACAGAGCTTTACTAGAGTCAGAATCCTAATAGCACTGGTAGAGTATCCTCAATACCCTGAAGTATAAATATCTAGGAAAGTTTGTTTATATGCTTTAGATATTCCTTTGGTAAGGGTGGGGCAGTGAAATGATGTGGTTAGGAAAACGGTCCACACCATAAAATCTTGAAATAGAGAATGACAGCTGAATACTTTATTTAAAGCACTATACTTCCTGACACTTGAGAAACAGACCAACAGCACATGATCTACTTCATAAGCAGTTTTGGATAATAAGACGAAGCAAAGTAATTCCAGACTAGAGTTTTTCAATGAGTAGTAAATCTGCCGAAAAACAGTATTTGTGAGAGACTGAAAAATTCAACTAACCAGACAGAATTCCCTTTCAGCCTTTATCTGAAAAGAATGGACAAAATTAAACCTGAGGAAATGTTTCACCCTGATGTTTTGAAATGGAATATCTCCTTGAGGAAAGGGCAAATTTTTTTTCCCTACTTTTTAAAAAGAATTGTGTGACAGTTATAAATGTGAAGCTCAAATTCATTGTGCAACCATGGCGCAGCTCAGGCCTGTCGCTGTGCAAACCCCGTGCACTTTAGACATGAGTTCCCTGGGTGTCCCAGGAACTCCTCATCCAGCTGCATAGATTAGATAATAGACTGATCTGAATCAGTGGAGAGACTCAAGACAAGGTGAACTTAACCCCCAGCCTGCTTCACGACAAAGCATCTGATTATCTGCCTCAGGAACTCTCCAGGTGGGAATTTCAGCCTGCCTTGAAGCATTTTCCCGGCAGCTCCAACTATGCTTAGAGCAATCTTTATGCTCAAATGTGTTGATTAACACTGAAAGTGGAGAATGTGACCATTCCTGAAACTTCTTGAGGTGATTCCTGCGGCAGAATTGATCAAATTGGACATCAATAAGGTGTTTCAAATAGCCAGTGAAAACTCCTTCAATGGGTGCAGAAATGGTCAGGTGTGAAGGTCTCTTGTGTATGGTAAAGATAGATAAGAGATGTTTTCTATGTAGGAAGACGACAGGTGGAGTGGGTGTAGGAACTGAGTATCAGACCAGAGGGTTGGAGGGTTCCACTTTGAACAACTGAAGGTGCCATTGCAAGGACCCTCAAAATTTCCTCATCACCACCCAGGCATTGACCAACCATCCTGTTTGAGATGTTTGGTTCCCCTTGTGAACATTATGTTGTATAAAGATCCAGTGGTTTCAGGTTCTTTTAAAGATTCTGTCTGTGAGTGTTCAACAATTCCTTGTTTATAAGTCTATTAAATAGTAGGGGAAAAGAAGTAAAAAAACTAAGCAACTGTAGATGAAGCATCTTGGTGTTAGTCAAATTCATTTTCTTCCATTTTGTTAATTTCCTTCCCTTTCCCAAAACCAAACAATTGTAGAACTGCAAATAAAATGAAATCCAAATAGTACAGGAATTTTTAAAATTAGGTTTTAATCCCCCATCTCCTGTTACTGTTTCCACAGATTGTGCTCTCAGTTGATTAACACCCTCTTACCCCCAAACTTTCAGATCTTTCTGTTAAATATCTGAGCTTAAATAGAATAAATTCTATATGCAAAGCTGGGCAGGTTATCATAGGATTTGTGCTTTTATGTCCAGTGTCATTCTGCTCACAGAAGGGTGAATAGCTGTATCCACATTACTCTTTTTAGGTCAAGAGGAAGGTCAAGGGCTTCCTCTGGGAAGCCATATATTCACAAGCCAGGTATTCATAAACATCACTGTCTTCTGGCACTTTTACCTCACCACAACCCATCCTAATCATGGTAATTGCAGCACTTGAGAAAATATCCCACAGATGTGACCCATTCCACTGTGAGTTTGTTCTACTCACACAGCATATTATATTTAATAAAGTTGTATAATACAATTTAACCAGCTGTTGATTGTATTTGGTTATATTGAGCACTGGAGAGAAAGAATCTGTTTCATGGGATGCAGCAGAGCAAAGGAGAGAAGGAAGCAGCTGAAATTTGTAGATACCTTCCAAAAACTGGACAGGTTCAACCCAGCTTCCCTGGGCTCCAACACCTTGACTTCCCAAGAGTACAAATACCAGGCAAGGTGACCGCTTGGGTTGTGCTGACTACTGCCTTTTACTGACTACAGATACAACTCTGTCTTCCTTCAGGATCTCTTTCATGAGCTCTTGTTGCCAACATCACCTATTTAGGGAGACAGGGAACTGACAGCAGGATAGTGGGCAAATGTCTGACCTAGTTGAATTGCTCCTAGGGGTTCAAGAATTGTTAAGAGAAAAAGCACATTATGAAGTACAGCAAACCTTTTCAGTCCTACAGAGTCAGCACACAGAAAAAAGCCATATGGATTTTTCAGCTCATGGTGATCTGGAAAGACCTCAGGTACTTACATTTATATAACAATCTGGGCTTTGTCTCAGCTTAAATTGCTTAAAAAACATTTGGGCATAGGAGACGAAAGACTTCAATAAGACAGGAAATACAAACAAAAGGCTCTTCACCCTTTAAAATATGCCTCCAAAATAACAATGTACTGAGGCAGCAAAAGAACCCCAGCTTTTAGGCTACAATTCACTCTGCTCTTACCCTAAAGTAACTCAGGCAAAACCCACAGTCAGATCACATGTAAGTACTTTTTTCTTCCCACTTGCTTTGGTTTTATTTGGTTCTTACTCAGGAAGGTGCTGTGCAGAAAGTGAGAGAGCAAGTTGTGATTTATACCAGGTAATTATAGCTGCTGCCCCACTGTTCTCTGCACACAGTATTCCCCATACCATGTGTCGCATTATGAGGAGGAATTCCTTTCTTCCTTGCATTCCTACCCCAGACCTGGCTGTATATCAATGACTGATGTTATCTGTGCATAGCTTTATATTTACATTTATATCCCTTAAAGCCAATGAAAAGCTTGAACAATACCAAGGGTACACAGTAATCAGCATGTAGAGTTTGTCGTTTGTCCCAGGATCTTTGGATGAAAAGCTTTCTATATGCATCATTGCTATTAGTTTTTCCTGCATCATTTGTCAAGATAAATACATAGTGTTGTTTAGCACAATGTACTGGAAACTTCTGACTTGCAAATTAATCTGAAATGTAGAACCATAGAAAAAACATTTTATGCATCTAGCACTGATGATTTAATTTTTGCTCTTGAGAAACAGTCAAAAAGGAAAGTTAGCAATACATATACACAAGTTAAAAGAAAACATGTAATGAATTAAAAATCATTGCCTTCAGTTAGACATCGATTGTCACTATGGAGCAGTGACTATGATGGGAATTAAATTAGATTAACACAGCCAACACAAGAAGCTTCTATTGCTGATAAAAAGAAAAGAACAGGACCTTTCAGAATGCAAAGGCAGATTCAGCCATAAAAAATATTGTAGAAATCTAATTCTAGTGCTTTTCCTGGAGCTGAGCATGTAATGTCTGCTCACATGTAAAGATACCCTTGAGGAGGAAAAGCAGGAGGAGGTGCTTTATGTTTATGCTTTGGGTTGTCTCTGTGGAAGGAAACTGAAGAAGTTATGAGGTTGATTAAACTTAAGTTGTGGTTGGGAATTATGCACAGATCAGAAATGAAGGTTGATGCTTCAAGGTCTTTCTGGTAGTAGAGATGATATTTTAAATAATTTTATATATTCTACTTTACTCAGAAGTGTCACACAGTAATATGCTACACTCATGCCATGTTAAGACATTTTCAGGAGGTCCACATGAGATAATATGGGAAGGAATCTGGGACACATTATCATGAGGAATGGCCCTTTAGGCGTCTGTGAAATAAAGTGTTTTTTCTTTCTGAGAATTTCTGTCAACTGTTTGCTGTGTTCTTTACTCTGTCCCTGTGAAAAAAGACAGAGTAAGCTGGGAAACAGCTCTTTTCCCCTTAAGTCCTGCCACTTTCAGCTGTCACAGACATTCTCCACCCTTTTTCTAGCCTTGGCTCCTGGTCATAAAAGATGAGCCCCTTGGGCAGCTCCAGTCTAGTGCAAAGTGATCGTGGACCCTAACTATAGCTAGAGGAAAAAATAAAAACAGAGCAAAAGGTGTGCCCTTGTGCATGGCCAGTCACTGCCACTGACTGTGGCCAGGTGGTCTCTTCATGTCCTGCCCCCTGCACTGGACGAGAAGCCCCTGCTATCCCTGTAAAGGGGTATTTGTTCTGAATATAGATCTTAACACAGAGCAGAAACAATGCCCCAGGGAGACCCCCAGATCTACACCCAGTAAAAACTAGCTGAAGAGCTGCTGTTTGTGCTTGCTTATCTCCTTCAGGTGAAGCTCTTTGGAGAGACTCACAGGACATCGGTGGAGCCTGTGCTGGGTGGTGTAAGTCTGGGAACACTCATCGTCAGTCCCCATTAGCACAGCAAGCCCACACAAAGACTGGGCCTGACCTCAGGGGCCACTGTTTAATTTCTGCGTTTTCCTCCCTCTCTCTCAGTGGTTTATTTTCTCATAAATGTTCTGACTGCTGGGGTCAGTAGATAGTCTTACAATTACGCAGACTTTGTTCCTCATTTTAAACAATTGCTAGCCCTTGAGGAGCCAGATTTGTCAATATAAATCATTGGAGTTAAAAGTTCATGGAATGGTGGGAAGATCTTTTGTGTGTGTGTTTCTAAGAGAAGGATTTTGCCTCTAAAGTGGAACAAGTAAGAGAATGTGAAAGCTAGAGAAGAGACACCTGTGCTGTTGGCAAATCTCCTACCAAGCTCACGTCAAACCTGCCAAGTCCCATTCCATAAGACAGAGGCTCACGAGCTAACCTCGGCAAGGTACCCCGATCTAAACTTCCATTTCACTGATTCTGTTCTTGTGCTCCCATAACTTTAATATTATTGGATGCAATAGTTGTTTGGATCTCCATAAATCCATGGAATGAGTAGTAAATTTTGCAAGGGATTACTTTGAATTAACTTCAATTATTTGAAACCAGTTTATACTGTAACCTGGCTGTCTAGGCCACCCCCTATATAAGATGACTCATGTTAAAATAGATGCCTCAAACCAGGAAAGATGATCCTCAAGTCAGCCTTCAGTGAGCAAACAACCTGGGTAACTAGTTTTGAGCAGATCCTTTATTTCCAGATGACTAATGTTAAGGTATATATTTCACACAGCAGTATTTTCCTATAATTATCCATTCAACCTCCTTCATTGCTGACATGGAGAGAGCACAAAATGATGGTAGAATGTTTATTCCTCCATTTTCTCTCTTTTTTTTTTTTTTCCTTTTCCACAGCGTGCTAATGAGGAAGGGGTAATATGATCTGATGGCAGTGGTAACATTTGAATACATTGGTTGCTCGAGTGAGATAAGCAAACTCACTTTTCACAGCCAGCCAGATACATCAGCTGGGAGGAATAGAAGCAATTTATATTCCTTAGATAAAAAATATTCTGTTAAAAACACTTCTGAAAGATATTTATATGAAACTTCTCACTGACAGAATCCTAGTCAAAAGTCTATTCATCTTTCCCTAAGAGAGGTATCTAAGATAGGGCAGATGAATCACCTTCTGGAGGTGCCTGTCTCTGAAGACTTCTATTCAGACATTTTTCTTTGTCTGTGTTGGGTGAGGTAAAGCTCTGGCAACTGCTGATTTTAACCCCAGTAATGA
This sequence comes from Pardalotus punctatus, assembly GCA_013400915.1. Taxonomy (NCBI): domain Eukaryota; kingdom Metazoa; phylum Chordata; class Aves; order Passeriformes; family Pardalotidae; genus Pardalotus; species Pardalotus punctatus. The sequence continues at coordinate 294,679 of VZTX01031411.1, read as the reverse complement.
AAGTGGCTGGTGACAAACTAGAAAGAAGAGAGAAAGTAAAAGATGCTTTGTTGCAGGTGACATGAAAATGCCAGAATAAACTTAGAAATAATTAAAAATTAAATGCTACCACCTGGGAAATTATTCAAGAAGAGGTCATAGGTTTTCAGATTCCTGAAGAGATAAAGCTCACTATTCTGGGAAATCTAACATTAGTAAGAGTTTTAAATGCCAGAAGAAAGATGTCCTTGAAGAACTCCAGAAAAAAAAAAAAGAAACTTCAGATTAGATTCTCATTTACACTAAAATTTTTTTAGCACATTTGCAGTATGGACTAACCTTGCAGTAGGTGCAATTCCACCTACTTCCCACTAATTACTAAAATGGTGTCAATTATGTTTTTTGAGATTGGACTTTCCTACTTCCCAAATAAGAGGCTGAAACTATGAATTGAAACTATGAATGAGCAAGTAGGTATGAAGACTTACAAGAACTCAAATATATTCAGCAAATTACAGTTGTCTTTTGTTATTACATACAAACAAAACATTTATCAAACTACAATGTGGTATAGTCTGTTCAACTTAAGCTGTCATCATATAAATGTTCCTCATACGGAAACAAATGATTGTAGGTTCAAAATATTTTCATAATTATCTTTAAATAACATAACATTCAACAATATCCAGGATAATGTTTCAGTTCTGTGAATTTCTAGCACAAGCAGCCTTAGAGACCATAAAGAAATAATGGGACACAGGATAAGAAATGAACACAGTTCAGCACTGATTTATTGCCTCCTATTTTTAACCTGGCTTCCTAGGAAATCAATGCCTACACGTTCATGCTGTGTATGTGTGCAGGTATTAAATTGGGCTTACTGGACAATTTCAACTACACCTGTGTGGAAAGAAATCTCAAAGATAGTAAGGCTGAGAGTAATCTCATGTAACTTTGGATGGCTGAAATTGTGGATAGGTCCATTTGAACTGAATACCTCAGGCTCCCTTCATATGCAGTGGAAGGGAATCATCACTGTATATGGTGATTTATGTTATCTATTTGAGACGTTTATTGTAGGATGGGACAAATGTTGCTACAGAAATAGGGGTGGCCTAAATGTAGCAAAATACAAGCGCTGAGGTTTCCTCCTAACATCTGTTTTCTGTGAGGGCTCTCCAGTGTGTAATAACAGCTGAGCTCATGCTACATTGCTTCAACTGGTGGCATTTTGTGGTTAAATTTGGATACAAAAACACTTTAATCATAGATATAAGTGATTTTAATAAATACACAACTCCCCTGTGATGTGGAAGAGGTGATGTGGTCCAGGTGAGATGTCGGTTAATGTAGTGGTTCCAGCTCTGCTATACAACACCCTGGAGCAGGGTTGCAGGTTCTCTGGGGTCTCTTCAGATCCTTGTCTCCTCCTGGAGCTGCAAACATCCCCACTCCAAGAGCCACTCATAATCTCTCTGGTTTCCAGGTCCTCCTCCAATATTCTTTATTAGGGAGGAGAATACTTTTCTGTTGATATCCACTGAGGTTTTCAGATTTGCTATCAGAAAATGGTTATTTCATTATTATTGCTCATGACCTGCTTATTCTGAAGATGGTTGCCCTTCTTGACTATCAACAGGTTGTTGCAAGGTTTGGCTGTTTCCTTGAGTGCACTAAAGTTATTTAAAGTCCATTCTGTTCTGAGGTACAAGAGGTTGGTATTATTTCATATACTTCTGTCTTAACAAAAGTTCGGTCAAAGTTTGTCCATTCCTACCAAAACACAAATTTGGCTAAAGTGCTTTCTTAACAGTCCTGCTAGCTAGGTCCTGCTTGCTTCTCATCAGGCTTCATTACTTCAGGTGGTCAGTGGATTACTTGTCCAAGAAGGACGGCTTTGAAAATAAAGCCTAACAGTTTTTTGTGAGAGATTGGAGGAAAGAGAAACAGAGCTGTCCCCTTTATAAACATTTCTTGAAGCCATTTACACAAAAAAACTGCCAACGTGACTCTACAGGACGATACAGAGGTAGTCTTGGTAATGCTTTTAAATGGTCTTCAATCATACCTGAAATATCTTTTCTCAAAGGCACTTGAATAAACCTCATGACATTTTGACTCAAAAGCTTCCATTATGTGGTAGTAATAAGGGTGCATAGGAGCTCAGTTAAACTCTGTCTCACTGAAATCTAACAATGCAGTAGCTCTTAGGAAGCTATTTATGAGAGGAGTTATTTTCATTGGAATTGCCCCCAAATACAACCTTTTCTTAAAGAGCTATTTAACATTATTTATTCATTATCTAGACTATGACATGAAATGTCTGATAGGTTGGTAGAATAACAAGGTAACAGGGAAGAAACCTTAGATGTTTCTGTGGCAAAACTAAATGGCTTTCTGAAAAATATGTTTTGCTCAGGCTGTTTGAAGAAGTTCTTTGGCCTGGGTGAGTGGCAGCTGGGAGAAGGATTTACATTCCCTGATCATGCTTTTATTCTAGGTCTGTGTAGAATTGTATTAAGCCAATGATTACAATCAAAGTTAATGGCTTTTGGACTTTACGTGATTATCTGTAAGAGACAAGGAGGAATTTTTCCCTTGATGCCAAGTTTTTATTCTTTTTTTCTTTTATTTTCTTTTCTTTTTCCCCCTCAGAAGTAACAGAAATAAGCAGCAGCTGGATATTGGGTAGGTCGCTGATTTGGTACAGAGAATTCTCACAGGTGTCTGAGTGGTTTATTTTCTCACACACTCAGAGTCATATTTGTTTTGAGATATGTAGCTGAGAAGGAATTTTGTCCTAGATTATTCTGAAAGGGCCTTTTTGCTTTTCACTTTCTTCTTCACCTGCAGATATATATCTTTAGCTGGCACACAATCAGTTTTCTTCTTTCATGTGGACCCTGTCCACCTCAATCTCTACGCTGTCAAACCTTTCATGTTTTTGAGGACTGAAACATTCTTTACAATTAAATATGTAGGCTATGGAGATGAAATATAAATTTCTCAGAGAGACCTGGAGTCAGATTAGGTGAGCTTTGGCCTTGTTTTCTGTGGAACCATAGACTATACAGAATATCTGCATATTGGAAGAGGATAAATTTAATCAATGCTCAGATTTAGTGGGGAACAATGGTTAATCAGATCTACTGATCTGCAGGAAAGCAATCCAAGTACTTCAGAATCTTGCTATTAAACCAGACAGGGACTGAATTATACCAAATGTTGTAAATGAAGATATTTCTTTTGACTCAGTGAATTTTGGACAAGCTCCCAGGTCTTAAAACCCCACAGTGCTGTTGCATTATCCCAACCTTTCAAATAGATGAAGTTTTTTAATGATGCCGTTTTTGTTCCACATTCCAATTTCTGCTAGAGAACTAGTCTGGAAGAGAAAAACAGTTATAAAATCTTACTTGATATCACCTCAAGGTCTTGTTTATTTCTACTGAGTCAGAATTGAACAATAGTGTGCTCTCAGTAGTGTAGTAGGTTCTTGTATTTGGTGTTCCATTTCATTGAAGATATGCTAAATTCACTCTTTTTTTTTTTTTTTTAAATGAAAATATTTTAACTACACATACTCAAAACATTACTGGAATAATTTTCCAAATGAATAAATTGTATCTTCTTCCTCATTGAACTTCAAATTTGAATTTTTCCGTTTGTGCAGTTTCCTGCCCTTTGTTTCAGTGACCCTCTTTCAACCTAGCCTACTCACCATAATTATTTGACTTATCTGCCAGCGAGAACTCATCTTCTTTTTCTCAACCGTAATTACTTCATTGAGCATTAAAGTGAAAAGGCCATTTTCCTCTTGTTGTTCATCTTTTCCAGATGTCAAGTTATTTACAAAGCCTTTGAATTAGTAATGTTGTGATGAGAATTTTGGTAAATTATATGTGAGAGAATTAGGCCCATTATAATCTTGAATTCTCATTTGTCCTGAAACATTTTTTCTCTTCTCAGTTTTCTAGGCTTTGCAGGAGTGGTTTATTACCGTTTCAAAGTGTTCTGCCTATGACATTTGCTTAATGATAGCAGGAGATGTGACCCAGCCAATGGTACATTTTTCTGACAAGCTACTAGGATTTCAAGTGTTTTGATCTCTTTCTTTTTTAAAGACATGGAACTAAATTAATATGAATGTTGCTGTAAATTCTATCACTCTTAACAGGACTTAAATCTTTGATTCCTTCCGATAATAAACAAAAAATGGTTTCTTTGAAGATGCTCCTCTGAGGAGTGTCTGAAATTTACTCAGTTGTATCAGTTTTAAAAATTTACCTTTACTCAGTAAAATAAAGGCACAAATTTTTGTCTCATATCTATTAATTTTGGATGCTCTTTTCTGTCAGTCAGAAAGCCAAAAAGTTATTGAAAAATATGATTTATGTCAATTTAGACACTGTGATTTTAGTCACTAGGTTTATCCCACTTAATTTTAAGCATGTTGTAGACACTTCTGTCTTATCTCCCTGACTGCTAAGGAAGAGCAGCTGACACCTCAGGTATGAATCTGATCTCAGGTGAGATGAATTGCTCTCTGGAGAAATTGCTCTGTACTGACCATAAAGGGTGCCTACAGCAAGAAACATCTCACCTCCCCAACTCTGCTGTGTTCCTGCATCTAGGTGGAATGAGTTTGTGTACAATTCAGGAAAAATCCTTACCTATCTTTTTATTTATTATCTAGGATTATGAGAAAGATCCTAGGAATTTTCCCTGGAAAACCTAATTGACTTGTAGAAATAGTCATGTCCAGAGCACTGAAGAAGGTTCAAAAATACAAGTTTCATAAAAAGAGAAAAATTCCTCTTATTTAGCTTGTATGTATAATTCATCTATGATAAACAAAATTAAAATTACGTGGTTTTGGTAATTTCAGTTATTGTCCCAGTGCCACAAGAAATTTTTAATGGAGTCTTTACATATAAGTTGAAACTCAAATTATGGATCTTAGAGTGGTAAGACACCTGGTAAAGAATAAAAGACACCTGAAAGAATTAGGTACACTCATTTTTTTTTGTGAAATTAAACATGGTAATATTGTGTTGGTGCTTAAGATACAACATATCTGTTCTTGAAATTTCTTTGATGACCAAAGAAGTACTTGCCATCATAAGATTTTCTAAACTGGCAGTGGAAGGCTCCCAGCTACAACTCAAGAGAAATGTAATTAATTGTCCTGAGTGCCATTGTTTTCTTCTAAAATAAAACCATAAAATCACAAAATACTTTTGACAGTAAAAGATTTAAATAATTGTGTCCAAAGATCTTGGTAGCCCAGAAGCAATGCTGTAGCTCACAGAGATTTGGAAATATCCTGCAACAGTTCCCATTTTCATTCTTTATTTCTACAGGACTGGGAAAGAACAATCCCTTAAAAATGCACAGTCCCTCAGAAAAGGGGCACTTTCTTTCTCTAATGATACTACAGTGTTCATTTATTATGTTCTGTAATGAACTGAATTCTGCAGTTTTAGTCAACAGCATAGAACCAGTTAGAATAAGTAAAGAGAATGATTTTGAAAGCTCTCTATAAATCTCTAAAGACAAATGAGTCTGAACATGAGGATGAGAGTTATCCAATGGAAGATCTTTCCCAAACTTCACTGGAATTACCAATAGTCCAGGATTTGGGTTTTCATCCTGCATCTCATGCTGGAAGGTCAGACTAAAAGTGTACCTCAGCAAGTACAGACATGAATAATAATATAGCACCTGCCCTATTGTGGTCTGATCTTCAGAGGAATGTGCTAAGCCGCTTCCACTTTTTAACATTTTCAGGATTTTCATTCCATCTGTCCCCCTGCTGTTTTTTCACTGCAGTATCCACTCAGCAACATTTCCTGGAGCAGCGTTCCTTTGACGTTCCAATGTTCCATGAGAGTCACAAGCACACATCAGGATGTGTTGAACCAGCAAAAAAATCATCAGGGAGCACAGCTGCTGGATTTTCCTGATATGCCTGGAATGTTGCAGAGCAACGAGAGACTTGGAAAGTTGCTCCCATAAATCAGCTTTTGTAACTAAGACACATGGTTTTGGTATTCTTTTTTCTTTTTTCTGTACTTTGCAGCTCGCTGTGCTATGCAATCACTTGCTCCAAGGAAATCAATTAGTGCAATCAGCCTGGATTTTCTTTGTTCTGAAGATGGTTTTTTTTTGAAATTGAGAGTTAAACATATGGAAAGAGTGCCTTGTTTTATATGAGAACTATGGTGAATCAAGTCATGGAATGTTTTTCCATTGTAATTTGAACCTAAAATTCTGAAACAAGCAGTAATGATAATTTTTATATCTCTTGAACTAAAAAATATCTAACCATGGTGATTTGGACAAGTGACTGATAAATTAGTTTGGTTTTATTTTTTTTATTTTTTTTAAAATTTTTTTGCAAAAGTCCATAGTATTTTCAAGTTCATAAAGAAAGATTATACAATTTTTCATGACTGAGAAAAGAGGGGCTCCTAAAAATGTCCTTACAGTTACATAAATGCATAGCTATGCTGAACAGAGCACAAAGTTCCACACAGGCATTTTTCCCTCTTCGACTACTTAATAATACACCTCAGATAGAGAGTTTGCAAATGCAATCCTAAACCCTTAAACAATTATTAGGATATATTGCTCTTTTTCAATGGCTAACTTTTTGTGTTAACATAATTTAATCTTGAAGGCACCGTGTTCAAATGAAAAGGTTTAACCTCTACATAGTACTGATTTCATACCATGTAATAAAAGTTTAAGGGGAAATAGTAAGCTTTTATGCCAGAAATAGAAAATTGGATGGTCTGTGGTATTGATTTGGAACTGGGACTTGAGATTTTTAATCTATGGCTCACATCTTGTTTAATTTATACATTCGCTTAATGTTTGATTGCCTTACCACCACCAAGGGTTGGTAACTTTATACCTATATTCAGAAAGGGGAAAAAAAAAGAGAGCATTCTCACACTTAGAAACTGATTGCTTTCATCAGGTTTAATTAGTTGCCTTAACACTTTTATAAAGAATTGTAGCTGGTGTTTAACTGGTTGGGTTGCTTACACCAATAGTGAGAAAGGACTGCAAACAGAGAAGGTGCAGCAGCTGCTTGAAATGGAAATATTTAATTCTCTTGTGATAATAAAATAAAGCTCAGCATGTTATTAATTTTTTGAAAAAAGCAGAGTATCGTCTTCTGGAATACTTGTGCCATCTGCCTGGGAGTCCCTGTGCTGTTTTCAGGCTCTATTCTGAAGAAGAGACTGAAAAGTTTAAGTGGTCAGATGTTTGCAGGGAGAGTTATGGTACAAAAAAAATTTTATCTTTTGAACATACAAGCTTTTATGACACATATCCATGTCTGTTTATGTTGTGGAGTAATGGGGCATTTCCTTAATCTCCTGAAATACCAGTAGCTGACGTCCATTTTATGTGTGTGGGTTGGATGTACATGAACATACATACACAGACATAGCCAAAAACTGTAGTATTGGTATTGCAAATAATAAAAACAATTTAAATGTTAAAATGTTACAATATCATAATCAAAATTACTTTTTTATATTTCTTTAAATAGTTCAAAAGAGTGAAGAATTCTCTTCCTTATTTCCCCAATGGAGACAGAGTGAAAACCCTTTTGAGCCATCAGTGGGAAAAGTGAGCTTCCCCAGGAATCTGAAATCCTTTTCTGACCTCTCCTTGGCTGAATCTGGGCAACAAAACATAATGGGGCAATACGGTGTGAGAACCGCCAGTCAGGATATCCTTACCATATATTCCCTGGAGTGTAAAGGAATACTGGGTGCAAAGTTTTATTTTAAATCAGGTTACTTAGACTGGCACTGAAACTTTAGTATACAGAAGCTATTAACCTCATCTAGATGTGGCCTCAGCTGCAGCTATTAATTCTGCGAAGTCAGAAGTAACTTAAGCTTGTTACAATCTGATATTTTCAGAAATTTTGAAATTAGCCTGATGATTGGCAGAAAGCCTCATAACAGAAAACAAAAATGTAGTTGCAGTTGGTCTGGAAAATATATTATGCCTCTAACCATGTAAATTGTTCCTTTATGTCAATATTATAGCATTTTGGTGGAGACCTCTGCGGAATCTTTCACTACTGCTGCCTATGAATTACTTTTTTTGTTACATGCATGAAAATAGTGTTGCTCAAGGGCAGAAAATTTGGCATCAGTTTATAAACAAGCATTGTAAACACAGAGAAAAGGGATAGGTCATTTTATACCAAATTTAGTTGCTCATTTAGGGAGTAAAAAAAAAAAAAAAGTAAGTGCTTATCCATTAAAATCCTACTCTGTTGTCTCAATCATTTGGGAGAAAAAAGTACAAGAAAACCATTGACTTTGCTGTTTCCTTTGGGAGAAGCACAGATGTGGAAGAACAATTTTTAACACCTAAGTGATGCAGCTTATGAACTGTGTCTAAGTTCATTCAAAGCCCTCCAAAATATGGAGTACATTTCCACCCAATTCACATAATAACTCAGGCTATGATTCAACATAGCTTTTAAAAATGCAAGTAGTTCCTCATCTGTTTAAAATTATATTTGTGCTATGCACTGTATTTCTCTGGGGTCTTATTTCAGATTTCACTTGTCTCGTAATTCTTACATATATATTTATAAAAACTGCCAGCTTTATTTCAGCACATTACAACTTTCTGTGTGGAAGTTTTGTTTTTGAAAGGTGTGACGGCAAAAGGCAATGACAGCATAAAGATTTTTCTCACCTTCCTCTACCAACTGGATTTGTCTCTGTTTTGGAAGGGTTGCCATTCATTCAGGAGACTAATGTGGTCTGAAACAGTCTCAGGGCTTGTTGGATTTTGCCCTATTTACTGAGGTTGTGGATAATGTTAGCAAAAATTGCCATTCTTTTCATGGTGCTTTTGAGAGCCACGTGTTCCCACTAGGAAAAGAAAAGACTGAAATGCAGTAGTGTGTCAAAAAAGCTAGCTTTGTGCCTGCTCTTCTTGCACATGGACTTAACTTCAGAGTCTCTGGTAGTCTCAGAGACGCTAAATATACCCAGTCTTTTAGCCTGCTTTCTACCTCTGCTGTAGAAATTGAGAGCGATGTAAATAACTGTAGAGAAAGATTGTAAATCTGAAATATTCCCCAACTGTCAATAACATTTCCCCCCCACCCTTCAAACAGTGTTGACTGCAATAAAATATAGCAAAAACTAATTCTGCATAAAAAAATAGAATCTCTGCATAATTTAGGATAAAACAAAGGTAGTCAGCCCCAGTCTTTTCCAGGCACAGGCTGAGCAATCTGTCTTGCTTTAGAGCTGTGGCCTTCCCAGAAGTCTGAAAGCCAAATACAATGCAGAGAACACAGTCAAACCCATGGCCACCATCACCATTCCAATATTAAAGCAGAAAAAGATTCAGATTTCAAACTCTTCCCTCCATAAAACCAAGCTATCAGCACTTCATCCAACACAGTAAGAAACCCCCAATAAGCTGGTAGATCACTGCAGGGTAGATTTGCTGCAGTGAGGGCTGAGGAAGGACATTTCACAGGGCTGACATTATGGAAATCATCAGAGGCCGTTGGAATGTGTGTGGAGGCAAAACCATCTGACTTTCATACAAACCCAAGCAATCAGGCAGCACTGAACTATTTTTGTGGAAATAGAATATTATCCATTTATGAATTCCAGATGGGAAGGGACAGCTGTCGTGCTTATGACATCATTCCCCTTGACACTGGAGGACAGAAAGGGAAAACTGGGAGTCACATGTAAAATGTGTCAACAGCGGTGACAGAACTGGGCAAAAGAATGTGGGGATGTTGGGCAAGACTATTGGCATAATGGCTAAGACAAATAAGTCAAGTGCGCACTAAAATGAAGAGGAAGCCACAAGACAGGGGCTTAGAAGTTAGTTTGCAGAACAATATCTGTCATAATTTTGTGCTATATAAAGGAACACAACATCAGGGTTATTAGGAGATTTTATGTAACTAGAAACTGATCTATGATTTTTTGTTATTTTCAAAAAGACAAAAATTCACTGTTCTGTTTCTATAAATTTAGAGAACTTCATCAAACCTTTTTTAGATTACTTCCTAATTCCTCAACATCTAATTAATCATAGTTTTTTTTTTGGTGGTTCATTTGTGTTTGTAGGGGTTTTTTGTGTGTGTAGGTGGTTTTTTTTTTGTTTTTTATTGTTTTTTTTTTTTAAACCTGTTGAAAGAAAGACAGTCTTAGGACTGAAGAGAGCAATACATTTTTGCAGGCACAAGGGGCTTTGGAAACTTGTTTGCTCTTAATAGCAAGAGTTAAAAGACAGACAAAGAATTTCGTCCTGAGATTGTCTATTACACTAAAAATGAAGTAGGATTTTATGTGTCATCCTTATGAAATGCTAGAATATTCTGAAGATCCTGGGCATGGTGGAATGTGGGAAAGATTAATATTTCTTGCAATTCAATTATGAGAGCCTTAATAATGTTCTAATTACCGAGGAAACTCTCTGAATAGCAAGAACTCTCGGATAACTTGTCATTTTATAGTTGTATTTCAAAAGTCTAATTCCCAAAGACAAGACTGGTGCAAGTGATGATTCAATGGAAACTGCATTTCTATGGAATAAGAAATGAAAGAAAGATAGGGAGAAGAGAAAACTTGGAGAAGATTGCTTTGCTGAATGAATTTTGACTTTGTCACTAAACTTATGTGAGTGGCAGACCTTTAGAGATAAAACAGTGTATGAAGGTACCATCTGTAGGAATCGGGAGGTTGGCGGGTGTCTCTTATTGAGCTACAGGCATCAAAAGTGAGGCTGACAGCCCTAGATGCTGAATTTTAAGGAATACTTTTCTCCTGCAGGCACAGACAAATGGTCTCTTGCAAATGCTGTATTGCAGGGAGGCACCTCAGAATGTCAGGCAAATCCTTGAGTTCCTTTCTTTTCTCCTGTTTCACATCTTCCTATCAGCCTTTGGTTAACCCTCTCCACAGCTCACATGCTGCTGTTTTTTAGCCTGGAATTGGATGGGATTTCTTATGCTATTTTAATGCTATTGTAATGCTAGAGAAGCTGTCAGAAAGTTGCTGGGAGAGTTCTGTGTTTCATCTTCAGTTTAGGGCCACTCCAAATCATGAACAAGAATTTCTGACTTTTTAACAAATATTTCAAAGAATAAACACTGTGTTTATTACATACAAAACCTGAATAAAGAGCACATATTTTTAGACACTTTCAGATAGATTACTGAAGTATCTCTTTTTAAACACACTAAGTTCTGTAAACAGCCAACAATATTATTTAAAAACACAAAGTGGTGTTTTCTTGTGCCCACACTAATTGTAAAGTTTACCAGAGCTCTTCTTCAAACACATAATGAGATTTCCCTCAGCTGGAGTACTTGCAGGTTTCAGATCATATAATTTCTTACAGAGGTACTAGTTTTATCCAGTCATCAACCCCATCTCACAAACTCTGTAAATGTGCAGGTAAAGCTCCTTTGTCAACTTGTTAGTTACCTTTCTGCTCTGTTCATGACATGGAACCACAGTGTAGCTCTGCACTGAAGTTCTCACCCCGTTTTTGTTCTTTAAGCCTGCCTGCCACACACAACCAGGTGCTGGGTCTCGTCTCAGGGTGGTGATGGATGGCTCCAGGCACAACTATGCTGCTCTGTTTGTAATACACTGTCAAGATGGTTGTACTGTCGGAACTGTTGGTGCCCCACCTTAGCTCACCATATAGATGCTGCCTTCTGGAAGTAAATTGTGCCAACCTCTCATCAAGCTTAGCACAAGAGACGTACTGACAAGCCATGGTAGTGTCACAAGTTGCTGATGGCAAGACATTGTAAGTATCATATTGCATGATATGTAAATATATTGGCTGGTAAATCTGTGTTATTGCCACATGAGACATTAGGACAGTACCAGAGCATTCAAGAGGGAAGATAATTATCATAATCAGAAGAGGGATGATTCCCTCCTTCTTTAGGAATGATTTAATGTTGGTGGTGTTGTGCACTAATTATCCTGTGTTGCCAGGATGCTGTGGTCCTACTGTAATAACCACATTTCTTCTACATGTGCCCCCAGTTCACTCAAGGTCATCTGACCTTGCTTGTTTTTCTGGTTTGACACTGGTATGGAGAGCACTGCTGAGAGTTTCCTATTTCGCATTTCACAATTTGTTTGCAGGACAATGAGGGATTCAGAGATCTCTTGTTAAGAACCCTTTCACAAACTATCCAAAGATACACACCAATTACTTAGTCATATCCTGGCCCTGTGCTAGTAAGGAAACATCATATGCAAATCCAAAACATCACATGTAAATGCAAAACATCGTATGTAAATGAAAACATAGGTAAATGCAAAGCAACATATGTAAATACAAAACATCATATGTAAATGTGAAACATCATATATAAATGCTAATCATCATGTTTTTCTCTACCTTTCCAGGTTCATGCTTCAGCTGCTGAACCTGCCCAAGAATAGGAGAACAGATTTTGACACCACTGAATTCAGATGAAAGGTGGAGCTGGGCTGTTCATCTGCTCCCACAATCAGCTCACCCCCTACTGTACAACTCCTCGGATCCCAAAGGCAGATCTCTTCTCCAGCCTGTATTCTCCTTATAATATCTCCCACATATATGACACTTTCCCCTAAGAATCTGTTTTTCCTGGGATGTAAATGTTATGACAGTTTGATATTTTTACCTTCCAGGACTACTGCAAAGGATAAAAAGGACTGACGTAGTTCTTCCTATCATACACTGAGCCCCCAAAACAGATGCAAACTACTGGGCACATAAATACTTTATTGTTTCTGTGTGTGAAGACTATTTAGCAAGAGCACCTGCAAGCCAAATATGTTGAGTATTGAGGCAGGTTATCCAGGTTATGGGTAAACCCTGAAATCTAGGGGTGCATGTAAGAGCACTCCAGGGACTACTTGCAACATGAGGAGAACTAATAACCAAGAGAGAGTTTGAACAGGAAGGGCAGCTGCTCTTAGAGGAGCCAGACCTCATTATTTGTAAATCACAGTTAAGAAAACAGTTTCGTAGAGTACCTGCTTGTTTCCTGGGACCATCTGGAATCCTTCAGAACCCACTGAGATTAAACATATCCCCTTTAGACAGTGACGTGTGTCAGGTTTCCTGCAGTAATTGATAGACAACACAAATACAGTTCTGGTTTGGCTGTTAAAAGCATCCTGGCTAAAGCATTCCTGTGAGGATAGGACTGGGGATCTGCCTGTTCAGGAATCTGCCCTGCTTAACCATGGAGGCACAGTGGGGAAAAGACATTTTGTAGTGTTCTTGTTTGTCTGGTGCCATGGCCATGGTCACCTGTTAAGTGTTATTTACCTTGCCACGACCCTCTGTCATGATATACCTAGATGCAATGTTAAAACTTTTGTCCTTCCTTTTTCTTTCCTTCTCCCCCATCTTCTGAGGGAGAGTGTGTTACCACCCCTTGAAACACTTAATTTCTGAGGCAGGAGTTTTACTTCTTTCTCACCTTCCTCAGATTGCTATTGATGACTTTTTATAGACGTCCTTCAGATTTTTTAACCTCAATCTTGCACAGTTTTCTATAATTTGTCAGGCAGAAATCTACATCTGTAGGTGCAGATTTTGGGAAATGTTGCAAATATTCTAATTGAATTTCTGTCTACAGAGATAAATACACAGGAGTGCTCTGGAGACCAGGTCTTTGGTAGGGTGGTGCCATCGTATTGCAAATGTGAAATGCTGTCAAAGTGTAAATGTGAAAGATCTTTGTTGTGTTTGACTATTGGAAATTCTGAGGGTCTCTGAGGGGAAATTTGGCTCATGCTGCAGGGTTGATTCACAGCTTTGTAGACAGAGAAGCTTCTGGGTGACAACTTGGCTGAATGAGGGAGCGCTCTGGAGGGCAGTGTGAGGGCTGGGTGCCTCAGAGATATTGTTCCCTGGCTGGAGAGAACACTCCCTCTCATGCCACATTGACAGGAATTCCAAGGAAAATACAGCATGAGCAAAAGAAAATAAAACAAAGAAATGCAGATTATTTCAACTGGTATCCTCATAGAAGGCTTTTTATCTGTGGCTGCTTTGTGGCTACCATGAAGGTTGGCAGTAAGAGTTCCCTTGACAGCTACAGACCTGAAAAGCAATATCAGCTTTCAGTTTGCAGAAGCCTGACCAGGAGCCACATTATATAAAAGCAAAAACTGTCAACAGCTGGTTAAAGTGAGTCTATATACCCCTGTTTTGCCTCTTGATTTTCTTGCTCTTGATTCCAGATTGCTGTTTAATCCTAGAAGACTTTTCATCTTGTTCCTGGACTGATGCAGACATTGGTTTCTTTGTTCCTGATATTATATCTGACTCACATCACATCCCTTGTTTTTTCTCCCCTTAGGACCATAACACTTGCTGTGAGTGAGCAAACAGGATATATATTGAGAGCAAATGGTTTAAAAAACATTTTTCTATAGCAAAAGTCATATGAATTCTGGGGTTCAAATCTTCTAGGGCCCACTTACCCTACAGAGACACCGAGTCTTGCAGCTACCTCCCCAGTCTGCTTAAAATTCTTCTATCAATTAAAATTTCCTATATAACTTCAATTAAAAAAATCCTAACAACCTGCTGAGCACATCTGATAACTACTGCACTTTATATCTGGTTCTTTATAATTGAGTTGTACTGCACTTTTTAAATATATATTGGTAGGCTATTATTTGCAAAATACATGATTTCCTGCCAGTGCATAGTTTCCTCTTTTAGACTAATCAAAGTCAAATATATCAGAATAGATACAGGGAGTTTCACAAAAGAAGACTTGGTGAGATATGTATAGGCAGTTAAATACAAAGGGGGAAAAAGATACAAATGTTCTTATATTAATTTCTTGAAAAATTTAATAATTTGAAGTAACTCTTTTTTTGCTGTTGATTTACCAAAGTTAGATTGTGGAAAACAATGAAAATAAAGTCATAGCTCCATAAGCATTCTTATTTTGCTTTGGACTCATATCTCACACTAATATAACTTTCACAGAATCTATGTCTCTGTGCATAACTTGCTCACTAAAGCAATGAATTCTCCTTGAGTACAAGATTTGCGTAGCATTTTCATGGTCAATTGCTTTTGGTATTATTAGAACAAAGATGTCTTAGTGTTGCAGGGTACTAGAAGTCACTGAAAAATGCACTTCTTTTCCTTGTCATCATGCTTTTCCTAGCCATTTTGTCTAGAGCTAAAGAGGAAAGAAGTAAATGAGTTATGCTCTGGTTTATTGTCTCAGTTCCTCCTCTTTTGAGAAAGATGGGGAATAAACACATAAGGAAAAGGAGTGGTGAAAGGTGGTGGCAAACTGATGACAAGAAGCATTTGTAACGCAGGGCCTGTAATACAGTAGGAAATTCATCCTTAGCAGTACTGGGTGGATGAAGCTGGGAATAAAGGTTAGGAGAAGGTGAAGGAAGGATGCTTGCTGTTTAAGGTCTGCCCAGGAAAATGCTTTATTTTTGTGGTTAGAGTCTATCTGGTAATGGGCTCCAAAGTGTTTTGATCTTGATCAAATCCTCATAGAAAGGCTCTAGGATCACCACCCTGCCTGCATCATCATGCATTGCTTTTATGATGAATACCACATGGCATATTAGAAAAACAGAAAAGCTTTTTAAAACGTGTGTTAGGTAGCATGGACTGAATGAGCTAGTTGGAGTTAGAATAAAACCATTTCTTTTCAGAAATATGTGATACAAAGGGGAGGAGTACGAAATCCAGGGAGTCTTTTAATAACAAAGAGGGCAGTGACCACAGACAAGCCATTGATTCTTCATTTGTTTTGCACTAGATCAAGATTACTTATACTAGTGTATTAAAAGAAGAGACAGAGGTTTTTCTACAATCTGAGTCAGAGTTGCTATAAACGCAGGATTCTGAGATTCTGTATTTCAGCTGAGATACTCCAGCACTGACAGACAGCATCCTGTTAATAGGATAGAATTCCTTTTACATTTATATTTATATATATGTTTTAGCACTTTCAGTCTCTTGTCTCTGACTTCTACCACTACCCACAGATATTCACCTTAGACCTAATCTCTTACATCTCTCATTTTTTTCCCTGTGAAATGTGTCAACGGGGGTCACGGTGCCTTGTCCTCACAAAGGCTTGAGATCAGTGTGGGATGCACGTGCCCCAAAGGATGTGCTTAAACAAGGAGTCAGGGGAATAAGGCTGCCTCCTGAGCCCCAAAAGACAGACTAAGATGAGATATCAGACTGCACGCAAGGCTGGAGGCAGCAAACACAGGTCTATAGACTAGAAGTGAGATGTTTCCTATGTGAGGATGTCCAGAAAGCCAAGTCTGCTGACTGCAAGTTGTTGTACTTAGAGCTTCCACTGGTTTTGTATATTTGACCACATGGTAGTCCTTTGGTTATCAGCCTTTTATCATGTAGCTCGTCTGGATTCTGTGATTAGTTAATTACTTCATTTAAAATCTAAAGCATTCAGCACTCAGAGCGAATAATTATTGACTTTTTGAGTTCTGTCTGTACACTAGGCCACATAACTCTGAATTTTGAGTTTTTATGTTTCTAAACTAATACTTTCTTCTCTGTGAGACATATTTTCTCTGGCTAAGTCAGATCCCAGTATCCCTTGCTGAATAGCTTGCTTAGTCATATTTGCAACTAAGCAGTTTTCCAGATTGTGTGAGTGCCTCTCACCTAGTTATTAGTTATAGCACATTTATATCACATTGAAGGCAACTAGACTTCTTGCTTTTTCAACCTTCATAGTATTACCTTGCCTGCACACAAGGATATAGGCTGCCAAATCTATTAAAATGTGATGGGATTAAGAAGCATGACTTTTTTAGACTCTTTTGAAAATTCAGGCCATAACTAAGTCGTAAGCTGTGTGTAACTGGGAACATTGCTTTCAGAGGTGGCAACCTGAATTTTTTTGTCTGCACTGTTATAAAAGTGGGCTTATCTTTCAAAGACATTGAGCTCTAGCTAGACCTACAGAGAAGTTAATTAAAATCTTGATCTATAACAACAACAGTCATCATCATCATCATAATTATGTTTGTGCTTTTATTTCTTGCTGTATTGTTCTATCATACAAGCACACACAAAAGATACATGTCTTCCCAAGCATAACATCAGTAGCCTGTGCAGATGTTAGTTTGCCTGTGCAAATCTGAAAACAGGTTACTTGTGTATAAAGTTTACAAATATAATTTTCAACATTGAAATAATTAGCAATTTCTGTAGAGCTACTGAGGAAATGTCTTAAAGAAATACCCAAGTCACCCCAAGAAGGAAATCTGAACCAAAACAGATTTGTATGCAGAGTATTGATAGGCCCATTGTTATTAATAATGCAAATGTCTTCAATATGAATATATTGCACATAGATCATTTTTCTTGCCCATTACTCAGGCCAGTTATCAAAAATGCATAAAATGTAAACATGATGTATTATATTTTGGTTAGGATGAACAGTGAGGGTTTTGTGCCCTATTAGGCTTTTCTAATGAAATACCTCTATGGAAGTTGATTTAGGCAGCCTCCTATGATCCTGCAATATTGAAAATGAGTGGATGTCCAGAGTAACAGCACAAGTGTTTATAACATGCTGCTACTGTGCTGTGTTTGAGCCACAGATGGAACCAAATGATTAATTACATCACAAAAATTCCTCAGAGACCAAATTATTAGGCTGGATTGGCATGATCCATGCAAGTTAGACCAGGAGCTAGGTTTCAAGAGACCTCACTGTGTAGAGCAGTTTGAGTGCTAGCTTCAACTTATATCAATTTCTTAAATCTCAGTTTTTGGCATAATCAGAATATGCACCCAAAGCCCTGGTTTTGGACAGGACTCTATCCACACTTCTGGAATATGGCTGCATGTGTTTCCACCTGCCAAAATAATACCCTTACTCCCTGAATTTTAGGTCTGCCAAAGGAAGTCATCAGGCTATGTGGCTACACCAAGTGCACTAATGCTCTTAGGAGGAGAGATAATATTTCACCTCCTTTCTTCTCAGTTCAGGAAAGATACCTGCCTTCTTGAGCACCCCTAACTATCAGGCAGCTTTGCAGTATCCAAAAAGTTTATGCTTGCTTTGCAGACTCAAGCCTTCTACCAACATTTGGAATGTTTTTCTCATCCCAGAATTAAAATACCAGATTTTGCCCTGTGCTTGCATCTCATCTCCAGATGAATGAGAGGCAGATTTATAGATTTAGAAAGCCAAATCTTCTTCCAGGTGATGGCTTTTCCTGAAGATGTGGAGAACTGCAGATGCATACCAATGACTGTACTTGCAGTATGTGAGTGATGTAAGGAAAGCACTGATGTAGGAAGTAGATTTAGTGTATGCTCCAAAGGGCAATGGAATATTTTGGGTTTGGACACCAGATAAATATCTTCAACTTGGTTCTCAATTTTCATCTGTGGCATCTTCCTGCCCAAAAAAGCTATAAAGATTTTACAGACTATGATACTGTGAAGAGATGTTGTGTGCAATGTCACTTCCTATATTTCAGCTATAGGGGAAACTGAGGGACGAAACTCAGTTATTTTCTCAGCTATTGCCACTAATGCTAAATGTCTTATTAAATTTGCCTTATGCCACCAGAGGTCCTATGTATCATTGTATATACTTAGAGAGAAAGATACTGATATAGGTAGCTGATAAGAACTTATCTGTTGGAAAAAGGTAAAATTATTAAGGCCTTTATTATTATTAAAATAATCACAAACTGCATGTTAATGATAAGTATCATATGTATACATTTTTATGTATCTCTACCTCTGTGTTTTCATTAAAAGATTAACTGCTGTAAGCAGAAGAGCAGAATTTATTTGGTCTAATTGTGTAACACAGAATATCAAACCCTCCGTGTGCACTGTGCTGGAATTGAGACTACAGAGTCCATTGACTCAAACTGGGACAGAATTTCAACTATTATTCTTAACACTTGTCTCTCTCTCTTTTTAAAAAAATGGATATAAATTGGTCACTTCTGACACGAGTTGGCACAGAGGGTCTTTCTTGGTTAAAATGTAAATTTTAGTGAGTGGAATAATAATAGAAATGAGACCTTTGTCTCTTGAAATTAAAGTGCTGGTAAAGCTCAAGCTGCCAGCTTTGTATATTACAGCCTGAGGAGATAATATATTGAATCATTCATTTCCTTTTCCTATTCTTTTTGCTCTCTTCAAAAGCACGTTCTGTTTCAAGTAATTTCAGTCCAATAATGAATATAACACTGACTGACTCACCATACAAGATCTGCTTTGGGATATACTTTATCGTGTTTTGTTTCTGTGCAGTCAGAGTACTTAGAAAAATGGAAAAAGTAACTTACCACGTGGTGAGCTTGTGCTGCTTCTTGATGCTTTTAAACCACTGGGCCTTTGTGTGATGAGAAGCACACCTGTGTGTGCCTAGATGACTCTAGTTTTGGCTTCTATCCCTTATTACCTGAAGAAAGCAGCTTTCTAATTCTCAGCCTGCACAAGAAGAATTAGTTAGAGTTAGTGTTCAAATTATTTTTGCTGTGATTGAGGGCTGTATTTATTGGCTTCAATACTCTATTTTCATTAATATGTTGATTGATGAAGTAGAAAGTATTTTTTGTTAAATTTTTCAGATTGCGCTGTTTGTATGCTACAGGACAGGCTTGCAAATGAGAATTGTACTGCCAAACCTGGACATTGCACAGAAAAATGGATCTTGTTGAAGAAATGCAAGGTGTTGCACACAGGAAGAAGCGAGTTGCACAAAGGCAAGTGTGTACTGATTGGGAAGAAGTGCTGCTTGGAAGCAGTTCTGCATAACATGGAAAAAGATGGAGAGCTTAAGGTTCATTTTAATATAATTTTAATATTTTTGCATGCTCTGAGAAAAAGTGCAAGCTGAAATACAGCTCAGAAACCTGATTCTTTGACTCTACTGGAGCCTATTAAACTTTTGGCAAGAGGCTTTGTCCAGTTTGAGCGCTGGAGTTCAAAGCAAGAGCTGGGTCAAGTGAGCCCATTGGAAGCCTGTGGACATGACCCAGGAAGAAACAAGGGATGAATATATCGGGGTTTGTCTTAAGATGCTGTGCTGTGTTTGAGTGTCAAGGTTTTGGCTGGGGTGGGGGCTAAAGGGGTGGCTTCTGTGAGGAGCTTCTGTCCCCTGCTGAGGCACTCACACACAGGAGCGTTCCGGAGCGGGGTGAGGGATTGTGGCACGCAGGGGGAGTTCCTGAGCTCAGGAAGCCCCAGGTAACCTCCAAGAACCCCCAGGAGCTGGCAGCTCTTGTGAGAGCAGCTGAACAAGATGTGTGCCAGGCCAGGAGTGATGGTGGTCAATCCCCACTGCCATGAAGGACAGCCCTGGGGAGTGTGTGGACAGATCCCAGGGCAGAGGGTGGAACCAGGAGATCTGTAAGATCTCTTCCAACCCAAACCATTCTGTGATTCTCTGATCTTAAAACAACAGGTGTGATCTAATGGGGATTATGAAGAAAAATTCATTGGTGAAGCCAGTGTAATTGGGAGTTTTTTAAAATGTGGAATAGAACCAGTTTATTGTATATTCTACAGCTGTACAAGATGTAATCCACTTTAGTGGACATTCTGTGCTTGGCCAAGCAAAAGAAAGAACAATACTGGAAGCTGTCATTAATTTGCACATGTGTTAGAGATTTCCAGTGCTATCCCTCTGTTTTGAGAACAACAGATGTGCTGTACTGACTTGATTACTAAATGGACTTATGTTGTTCTTAGAAGCTGAGTGTCACTGATTAGGAGAACAGAGAAAACAAAATAATGACTTTCAAATTAAATTCTTATATAATAATCAATACATTTTTGCTTTAATAAATGTCTAATACATGTTAAACTCAAGCAGAGGTTGATTAGGGAGTGAGGGTCTACATGTATTTTTCAGTACTGGATTTGCACAGAGTAGAAGACTATGTTTTTTAGAGCGAGGAAAATGTACAGGGGAACATAGTTCACTTATCAGAGGTAAGAGCATGAATTGGGAATGATACCTGCACTGATTTGGAAGAAAACTTGACAGGTTCTGGATTAAAATTTTCCTTAGATTAAAAAAGGGTGAATGCTATTGTTTGACTTGTGAGCATTTTTGTTCATTTCAGAGCATGATTGCATACAAAAATGTGCCCCATTTTGATTCATACTTGTCACATGATTTGTTCCTATAAAAACATTTCCAATTTACATGCCCAGCTGATGTGAAATAGCAGACACGAGCAGATTTAGAAAGCAATCTCTGAAAATTCAGCCAACTAGGTTTGCCCTAGAGTGTTATTGAGAGTAATATGAGAACACCATGAAAAGTTACAGCCTTATAAAATATAGTGGACTTTACCTTATTCCATATTTATGAGCTGCAGTATCGATACAGCTCTGTTATGAAGTTGAAATGGTACAAACGTTCTTAGGGTTTAACCCTGCCAACAGTGACTCAATATTCTACTAGTGATTTTAATCATGTACCTGTGTATGTCCAGGATCGGATTTTTAATCTGTATTTTATGTGTTAGTCACTGGTTAAAAGGACTCATGTGAAGAGGGGAAATTTAGCAGGTATAGTGTTAGTCCAAAGGTGTACTGCGCTGGAAAGTTTGAGGAAAATTGATTCAGCTATTTTTGAGTTAGCCAAGTGTTTTTCAGCTGTTAAGAAAATTGTTTCAGCTATTTCATGCTTGGCTAACTCGGTCTTGTTTAAAAACATCAGACCTGGTGCTCATGTAGCCTTGAAGTAGAAATGGGTATTCTGCATAGCGAGAAGGAAGCTTCCTTTGAAATATTAGAGGGAATAATCATAAAACATTCAGGGAGAAGGTATTATTCCCTCCTATCTTCCTCTAGAGGAAGATTGCAGCAACATCTGCTCCCTCCAAGCTTTACCTATCTGAAGGTTGCCTATAGCTCCTGAGGAGACTACCAATATTTCTTGTTAGTAAATGCAGACCAGTGGAGGATGGATTTCAAAGGTGTGGATGAACTTGTTTTATTAGACCTGATTTAACATCCGATGAAGGTTAAGTGTTGCTGGACCTGGATATTGAGAGCTGCACCAGACCACAGTGTATGTGGAATTACAGACTCTTTTGGACATTAAGCCAGTTCTTAAAAGTCTCAAACAGGTCTCAAATCTTCAATACTGACTGAAGAACCACAGTGCCCTATAGCTCAGGAAAGAAAACTTTTGCTATTGTATTTAAGAGTATATTTTTTAGATTATACATTTTTTTAGAGACAGTTATCTTGCAAAACAATTATGTTATGGGCTAAAAGTGTGCATGTGCTGAGCCAGAGGTTACTCTGCTCAGAACATATGCAGGAGGTTTGATAGCATTCTTCTGCTTTCCTGGGCTATGCATGCAAATGAATCTTAGGTATTCTAGTGGTGGAATAATTTACTGAAATCCTCTTCTTAGAAAGGAAATTGGAGAGAAACAATACATTGGTGCAAGAAGAAGGTCAGTTTTAATCCTCACTATTCAAGAAATAGATTTAGGTTTATCACAGGAGTGCTTCCACACAGAAAAGAAAGGTAGAGAAGAGGCCAAAGCTATTTGTTATTTTTCCCCTATTGTTCAGCCAGCCTCTAGGTGTTTTAAGTTCATGGAATTACTTGAGCCTGATATCATTTGTCTGCTTAGAATTCATTAGCAGAGCCTTCACTTGAACACATATGTGTACAACTAACAAATTTTGGGGAATTTCAGAAGAATCACCTTTGGGAATAACCATGCCTACTTGCTGGCTTTAAACATATTTCTATCTGATTTCTTTGGATGACTCCCAGATCTTCAAATGGCAGCTTCTTACTGGTACATAGGCAGTCTGTTCCAATCTGCCCTTCCAGGACTAATCATGATTTTGTCAACATGTAAGAAGAAAAGCCTATTCTTCAAAACTATACTGTGAGTTAAAAATTGGTAAATAGGTTGTCTTCATACAATTAAGATTTTTATAACTGTAGATGCACAAAATTAATAATTTGTATTTTGTACATGTGGTGGGTGAGATTGTAATGCCATGTCTCCTAAATATGTCAAGGCAAAGAAGTGCTGTAGTGACTGTAGGAGGTAAAACTTAAATTTTTCTGTTTTGTACACATAAACCCTTATTTAGGGCCATCTGTACAAGTCATACTGAAATTAAGAAGCCAACTATTTGTACCATGTATAACTTCAATGAAACTTCGTGCATGACTAAGTGGCTACGGCCTTGGGTCTTTGTCTTTCTGTATTGCACGGCCCACACTGTGAATCCTGTAAATCGTTTTCTAACATCCCACACTTTCCAAAAGGATATGGAACAAAACCAAGGTTTTGGGAAATTTGTGTAGGTATTTGTACCATCTTTGGTAGCACTACATATCTATCATCTGTCTCAGGCATCTAAGTGACCAGTGTTTTTTCTCAATGGAGAGGGATTTTCTCACTTTCAAGTGGGTTTGTTGCATAAGCAGCCAAAGTACATGCTCTAGAATATTATGCTGAGTTGACTATTTTGGGAAGCAAGAGGGGATACTCATACATAAAATAAGTAATGTGAAACCCTGCTGTTATTTAAGGAAAATCTTGAGGGATATAGCTTGGGGTTAGAAGGCCTGTAGCCTCCTGTCCTGAGCAAGTACTGGTCTATGACCAACGCGAGGAGGACATGGCCATAGTTTCATGGATTAGAAAAAACTCTTGAATCCTCACACTTGATTCAAGGCTGACCCTTCACTTGCTCAGAAGAAACATTTCCTGTGGGGGCCCAAGGGAGGACAGACCTGACCCCCTTGTACAGAGAACAGATGAAGAGTGACATCCTTGTCCAAACTGATCTGAACAGGTCATTCCCGTTCTGCTGCACAGGAAGACATCTGCATTTTGCTTCTGAATGCCTCAGAGACAAACTGAGCTACTTTACTCATTCTGGAGAGTATGAGAGTCCTTGAGCAGCCTTGTAATTTAAATGGGAGTAATCATGAGGGGAGGTACTAATCAGTGGGAATAAAAGGTATCAGACTGGCCTTAATCAGTATGGTGTGATCTGGGAAAAGAAAAATAACAACAAAAACGTTCAGCCTGAGATTTAACAATGTATAGCATGTTACAGTATTTTATAATCAACCATGTGCACTCTTTAGTCAAAAACATACCAAAATGCACTCTCTGTTTTTTTTCTGCTCTGTCTGCAGTGTAGTCCATATACAGCCAATCTGTGTGGTTAGAGACAGCTGAGAAAATTTAGTGCAATTTCAGCTTCAATGCTCAAATTGTTTTTCTATAGGCCAAGTAGTTTAAAACAGCTTTACCTCTGGTCCCAGGTGTTGCTGAGGCAGCAAGGTCTCTGTGAGCCTCCACAAACCAGCAGGGAAAACTGTTGAAGCAAGAAAAATCTTTAATTGTGCAACCAAAAATACTAATACCAAAAAATCAAACAAGCAGATTTTTTCCCCAATTAAATGTTTCTGTGTTCCCATCAATGAACACATGTGAGAGCTTTTGATATTTTTTCTGTAGTACCTGGCTTTTAGAGTGGTTATCTTGGATCTTTGATGAAATCAATCTACCTGCCTATTAGAAGTAACTTTGTGGGGAATCTTGGTGGAGTGTAAAATTTCATATGAAATACATTTTAAATGTTAATTAAATTCTTCAAATTTGTGTGACCACTCAATGGGACAGTAAACCAAGAACGTTTTCTGACACAAGAGTGTTCAGATAATAATCTGTCATCTGTTGTAATTGGCATCAATGAAGATGCCTGAGATGAGTAAGAAGCCTGAATGACAGTGAAAATACACTAAAAGATTGATACAGGGTGGAGACTGGGAGCAAATGTGAGATAGAGAGAAAGATATGTCACAAGTGCTGTCTCTTCATTGCTCAGTAGAGAAAGAATGACTAAAGTCTAGTTTCTTTGACTTTTAACTTACCAGTATATATTAAAAATGAATTCACTTCTTATGCCGTGGGCAGAGTGGGGGGTGGAATAAGCCTCTGTTTTTACCGAGAGTGTCTCTCAGGCGTCTGAGGGATCACTTCAGCCAGCACTGCTCTGGTGCTTGTACAGAACGGCTTTTCTCACACCCGTGCTGGTGTCAGGCACAATTCTCACTCACCCACTGAGCTGGACAGCTTGGGCAGCCCCAGAGACAAAGAATTCAGAGGCCCTCTCTCCTGGAAGTTCCAGACGTTTATTTCTGAAAGGGTCCAAGGCAGAAAGAGGGCAAGATGGCCCCGAGAGCCCCCAGTTATAGGGACGATCTGGGGCCAGATAACAGGAGGCGGGGAGAAATCCCCTTAACCAACAGAGATCAGGGAAGGGTAGAATTTAGGGTTAGGTTACAAAGATAGGGGATTACACAGTTCTGGGGAAAGACCATTGTGTTTTCCAGGGGGTGCTTAGTTTAGGAGGTTTTCCTGCAGTGAGGTCCTGCAGGGTTGGTATGATCCACCGCCACAACTTCTCTCATCTCCAAGAAAAAATTACAGAGAAATCTATGCAATGTTGTCTTTTTTTATCATGTCCCATAGCCTTTCTACCAAATGCTTCATACTGTCATGAGGCAAAGGAATATCATGTCTGCTCTCTTTCTTTTTCCAAGATGATAAGAATTCAGCCAGTTTGGCAACAGCAGTGATGAAGATTTCAATGTTGGCCAGCACTGCTGGTCCAGCTCTACAAGATAACTCTTCATTTAATGATAAATATCAGCTGCATGTCATGCTGGAGGTGGTCGCCTGCCCCAACGACTCTACGTTACGACTGGAGAAAAGGAACTGGCTAGAAATCCATTTCTTGGACTTAAAAAACTTGCCTCTAACCATGCGTCAGGAAAAGAGACAAACACCTTCCCTCTTTCTCCTACTCCAACCCTCAATCTTTCTACCCAAGGAGAGGCACATGAGAAAACTCTTTGACTATCTTCAGCTGTCCTAGTTTTCTTGGGAATTTTCCTAATTTCCATAGTAGGTAGTAACGTATAGGTTAGAAGGGTTCTGCCAGCAGAGCAGATCTTCAAGAAGATGTAACCCTGGTGTGAAAATATTGTCCACTAAACCTGTTTCAGACAAAATACAGTAATATATTAAAAATCTAAAATAAGGTGAATAAAAATAATTGTAGCAAGGCCATATAGATGAGTTAGTGTACTCTCTGATGGCGTAGAATCTTTTGAAAGTCTACTAAAAGAAAATTAATTTGCAGTGTAATTTACTGAAAGTATTTTTTGAATAAGAGTATGTTTCTGAAGGTGGTGAAAGTGCTTTTAAAATGCTCTGATATATTGATTGGTAATTTGTCACCTGCATATTGTTATTTAATGTTGCTGGCTCAGTTAGTGTTTTTCCTGAATATGAATATTTAATGGTCTTGTACAGTGATCATTATGTTATTTTAAGCTTAACAAATTGTACAGACCCCTCAAGCCTTCTATAGAGGTGTTTTCGTATGCAGTCATAACAAAAATAAAGTACTGCCTAGCTGCTACTCAGTCTTGGTATCACTGTAAGTGGGTTTCTGAGAGGCATTTCATAACAAATGGATAATTTTTCAGAGAGGAAGAAAGCTTCTGGGCAGCCACCAGCACCAAATGGTGTGGAAAGAGAGAAAGGTGATGGGGTGATACCAAGTCTTAGCTGTTGGAAGACGATTTTGTCATTTAATCAGCTGATGCACTTTCTGTATATGAGAATAAGACAGGTTTTTAAAGGTAAAGTGAACTGTTGGCATACAGTCAAATTGTTATAAATGGGCCATGGATAACTTTGGGTTGGAAATTAGAGAACGCTCTTCTACCATCTGAAGAGTGGCTGAAGAGTTTTGATGAGTTTAAACTAAATATTGCTCATTTTATTACTTTGGGTAGCAAGAAAGCACACTTGATATTCCTGGTTCTCCTTCCATTTCTCTCTTGTGACTGAAAGATTTGCATCTGAAGTACTTATGTATAATTTCATGTACATGGAAACCTGTGTTAAAAAAGTTAAGAGAGTGCATGAGACCAATAAAGAGAATACATTTTGAACTCGTTTACCCAAAAAAACCACAGGGAGTGGGATTACACTCTCACAGTTTTAGAGTCATGTCTACATCTAGCTACTCTCCCAGTGATCCATCAACAGTCAGTGGTGAGAAATAAACAATTTCAGATCTCATTTACCTAACTTATTTTTGATATCCACTACAGAAAGACAGTAATCATATCCTAGAAATGGAAAATTTTCTCCGTTTTCTATTACATTCCATTTGTATAACTCTATAAATTTGTTTCTGTAGAAATCTAAACTATGGTCAGACAGAAGTTATCCATAACAATTTCCCAATATTATTTGGTTTTTTATTTTAGTGTTATGATCAAGAGTTGTACTCTATGGTTCTGGAGGCCTTTTCCAATCTTAATGATTGTATAATTCTATGATCTCCCTCCCCTCCAACAGAAATATTTACTCCACAGCAGCTACAATCTCAGCCTGTCACAACCAGGCCGTGGTTTCCATGCTCTGATATTTGGACCTCATGCAGATCTCGATCCCTTCAAACAAAACTCTTCTACTCTTTTGAAGCTGATTTTCCTTGTCTCAGAGTTGCTGTCTTGATATACTCTGTAGGAATTTGGGATTACCAGATGGACAGAAATAGAAGTGATTTCTGCCATGGTAAGATCTGTGCCTTGCCATCATGGGGAGCCATAGATAATGATCACTTTAGAAGACATTAAATTAGCACAAGAAAATATCAGCTGAGTTGGAGGGGAGAACAGTAAGTCTGTGACTGCAGAACAGTGTAGTCTCAGGTTTTCAAGTCTGGAATTTGCATTTAGCATGACTATTTGAAATGATCTTGAGTATCTGTCCAATAAATTAGATTTTGTCCATAATAAATGCACTAGAATTATTTGTAAGATCAGAGACCTCATAAACAAGTAGATTTCCTTAACTGAAACCAGGATCTTCTTTTTCCTTTCACTTCAGAAACATTGAAAGAAACCATGAAAATCTGTAAGCTGCATGGAGTACATTCTCTTTCCGGCTTTATAGGACTTTGCCCATTGATATCTTGGTGTGTGACAGCAACACTCATAATAAGCATTAATAATGATTAGTTGCTATTTTTATGGACAATGAATCTACTTTTTGTTATCTCTTTTTAATGATGATTTAAAATTGTAGCTCTTGATACTGTTGCCATCTCTGTGAAAAAAAATTATTTAACTCATATTAAGAAATCAGTTGATTAAATTTTTTTTGAAAAGTGCTGTCAAATATGTTCTAGGCACAGACCCTTTGAAAGACAAGTGGCTTCTTAAGGGGAAATTTTCTGTTGCTAGGAAACCATAACCATAAAGTTTCAGGATAAAGTATTTTTTTTTATTTTAAATAAGAAATGTTGATTAATGAACATGCTTAACAGGCAAAGAACAAAGCTATCCCAGCTACCTCTATTATAATAAAGACCAGTTGAAGCATTCAATAGATCTTTTAAGAAGTGTAAAGAGGAGGTCTTCAAGGGAAGTCTTGCCAAAGCTAGAGAACGAAGGAGTCCAGAACATAAAAGTACCTAAGTATCTGTAGGGAATATTAAATCTCACATTTGAAGTTTTTAAATTTATTTCTGCCAGCAATGAAAATTAGATTTACATTGTGAAAGAGAGATTCTCTCACCCATATATTCCAAACAGAAAGGTTTGACTGAATGAAATGGTCTCTTGAGATTTCTTGTGGGCCTGCCCATCTGGATTTTGCAGATTTCTGAAACTTCACACGCTACTCGTCAGTGGAAAATAAATATTGGCCTAGAGGGTCTTTGGCTTCGATCCACTGTGGAAATTCCTAAGTGTGTCAGCAATAGGTACCTATGTACAAACTTAGAAATATTTAAAATACACATGAATAATTCCAGTCTCATAAAGTATTAGCTGATGGTAACTGAGAGTCCAGTATTGATCATTTTAGTTTCACTGAGAAGCACCTTAACCCACAAAAAGACTTCTGGAGTCTCAGAAGATTTCTTTCAGAAAAAAAAAGCCCAAGTACAGGCATTAAAATCCTGCCCCACAGGCTCAATATTTATCTAGTTGTTTAATCCCACAGGTCTTGATCCAGTTTACAACTGCTGAAAATTGACTCAATAGTAGACTAATTAATAAGTTCATAATAGTATCAAAGAGCAAGAAATCTTTAAAATGGCTATTTCTGCAAGGAAATCAAATTGCTTTCTGAGAAATAGCAACATGAAACAAAATGCAGACCTCTTCAAAGAGAGTTACATCACTTGCAGCTGTAAAATTTTGTGACTGTGTTTTCTGTAGACGTCCACAAAGGAAAGTTTAGAAAAGAACCTTCTCAGCAGGTAAACTTTGGTTTCTTGAGCTATTGAAAGATCCTGATTAGGTATATCCCAGAACATAGCAGAGGATTAGAAGATAGGTATTATTAGGAATACTATATATAATATAATACACTGTATATTTGGCCACCTTTGCAAGAAAGCAGCAATTCAACTAGGAACATTCTGAAACACCAGAAAGAAAATGTTTCCCCTAGCATACATTCTCAATAGCTTTTATTGAAAAGGTTTTATTGAGAGGCATCTCCCTGGCCATTCACGCCTGGTCATCCTCTCTCAGCTGAATCAGTCAGGGTGCAAACACACAAGTGAAGATGTGGAAGGCAGCAGCGGGACCTGAATATCTCCCTGACACCGGGTGAGATGTGCCTGTGCGGAGGGACAGGGCTCGGAAGTGTTTTGCTGAAAGCTGCCGACTGACCCCCTGTTAACCACCTGTGCCTTATTGCTTGTTTGCAGTTAGGAGAGGAAAAACAAGAAATGTTCCAATTCTCCTCAGACTTTGAGGAGAACAAGGGCACATGCTGTGTTCCTGTCACCTCTAGCTCAGAACAGAATATGTGTACATTTCTGCAAAAGTATGAATTGTTTGGAAGGCTTACATTTGAATATACACAATAACAATGAGATGTAGAAATCTGTCATGGATATAAAATTTACTGTTTGATAGTGTTCATTTAATGTACAGGTACTGTTTCCTGTGTTTTAGACTGCTTACAAGATTTTAAGGATGCCTTAAATTTTTGTTTTATTGAAGCGAGTATGTTATTTTCTCAGAATTATTAACATGTCCTTATCAGAAATTTGCATGAATTAATCCTTTATAATGCTTTGAAAATTTCTGACTATATAAAGTCTGGCTTGTGATACTACAAAGAGTTAATCTCAAATGCCAGACTACAGAGAGTAAAGCAGAATTTATGTATCTCAGAGTACATATAATGCCTACATTCTGTTATATTTGTATTTCAAAAATTTTGGACTTTTTTTTTTGGAGATCAGTGGTAAAGTTATGCTGTTCATCAAGCAAAAACTAAAAGAAAGTGCAGGATTTTATCTCTCCTCTGTGGAAAAAAAAGGTTCAAGAAGTATAATTCTTGCTCTGACAGAGAGGTCCTTGGTGCTTTACACAAGAACAGGATCATGTTGATCCACAGCAGATTTTTCAAAGAGAACGACAGACATCCAAATGCTTATTAGCCCTGCATAAAAGAAGCTTAACAACTTCAACCAATTGTTTCCCACAAGGTAAAAAGCACCCAAGTAAGCTGGGAATGAGAGCTAAATCAGATTGCTGATGGATAAGGATCCTTCCCAAGGCTAATTACAAAGGCTTACCACGGGCAAGCAACGGATTAAGGATTTTAAACCTCTCTATGGCTACTGCTAAGGAATCTGGCGTGGTAATTCTGCAATCTGTAGCTCTTTGGGTTGCTATCAAAAATTGTGATGAAGAAAGTACATAGACATGAAAGGTAAATGGGGGTTTGGTTCCTGTGGAAGTGGTTGTTGAGGCTGGAGAAGAAAAACCCGCTTTTTAAGGTGGTAGAGAAGAATACAATGATCATGAGAGGAGGAGGAGGAGGAGGAGAAGGAGAGAAAGCCTGAGAGAATGGGAAGAACCATTTCCCTTCATGAACGTTTTGCTGTGCAACGTGTTTAGCTCCTGTTTGGGGGATTAATGGGTCCTTACATAAACTAGCTTTGAAAATGATCTGGGCTGAGTGTTTGAAAGCTAATAATTTACTTTATAGCTGTGTGTTGCCTGATGCACAGTGGCTGCACTGCTCTGAGCCCTGTCAGGCAGCTGTTTCTGTAGTGAAGCCAAATGTGTGCTATAAAACTTGCTTTTCACAAAGCATTCGAAGGAAATGGAGTTTTCAATGGACTTATGTGATACATCTTCATTTGGGCTTCATTATTTAAGAGATATTTTGCATGACTTGTAGCTTCTCTGTGATAGCGTTTTTCAAATCCAGTTACACTGATTAGACATAATCTACAATGGAAGGGATATAAAAATGATTGATTGTGGCTGGCTTCTCTTTTAAAAGAACCAAGTATTTTGATAGCTAATGAAAGAGAAAAAAAGGCAGTTATTGGCCCTGTACTTTTCTACATGACCTCTGTCTGAAGACCATCACCTTCCTTCTAATAGTTTGATTTGTGTTTCAAATAAATTATTCAATAATTTCAAGCAGAGAAAGCGCTCTGTCTCTTTTGGAGTGTGACTTCTTTTTTTTTCCACCCAACTGAGTTGCAACTAAATGCTTCACTGTGCTCTGAACCAACTTTGCAATTTATTTCTGAATTTCTAATGCTTTCAGCGCACGTAATGGCTTTCAGAGGCAACAGAGGTGGTCCTGCAACTCACACAGTCTTCTGCTTCATCTTTTAAGGTAGTAACAGATAAAAAAGGAGGAAAGTAAAAAGTTATTCAGAGGTTAGAGAAGGGCAGCGTAGATTAAGAAATAAAATGCTCACAAAGCAAATCCTACAGCCCCAGTTAATTGAATAGTTAAAATATCTCAGCTTCCATTTGTAAGTCCCGAAATAGTCTTTTGTGATGGCTTTATTTTTTTCTTCTACAGACTTCTGCTAAGCTTGCAAGTCTGGCAAGCTGCTAGGAAGCTCTGGAAATGAGTGATCTCTGTTCGCTCTATGGATTTTTCCAAGACACCCCGAACTTGTAGTTTTATTCTGCATAAAAATCTTAAGTGCAATGGGGCTGAAAACGGTGTCTTAGACCTTTCAGATTTTCCTGTGTCAAGGAACACAATAAAGGAGATACCTGTCTGTGCCCATACCCCGATTTGTCTCCTGCCTGTCACTTTTAAAGTAGCAATGGTGGAATAGTGCCTTCCTCTTGAGAAATTCTCTGGGCTCCTTCCCTGTGGGAAATAGCACAGTATTGTGATGCAGATTTACTGCCAAATCTCACAAATCCCTCACTGTGGGGATTTCTCTTTTCAGTCGTCTATCCTCCTGCCTGTAGAGCACTCACATTCAATACAGAAGCTTATCACTTCCTTTTTAGAACTATAAGAACCAACATCACAGCCTGCAAAAACCCACCTGGTGAGCTAGATCTCATTTATTCAATTTTTGAATCTCACTGAGGACTGCTTTAGAGAGGAAGAGCCTCTGATAAGTTATTTGCAGTTTCCTTTAAAATATGCCTGCCTCAACTGAGTTTCAAGAGACTCCTGCTTTCATGCACCAGCAGATAGAGCATAATTATATTTGTTGCTAAATGGATAGCTGTGATGCCCAATATTTAATTAATACCACCTGTCTAACAGGATACGTGCAAGACTGTGACTGTAAATTTTGTCAGCACCTCTCAGACATAAAGAAGGGAAAACCAGGCATAGCTGTTAGGGAGACAGGCAAATTCAAGGGCTGACTCTAGACTGAAAGGCAGATTCTCACTGATTTTCCAAATTAGCACCCGACCAGAGCTCATGGATGTTGACATCCATTGAATATGCTCAGGTTTCCCATCTGTGACCTGGGCTTTGTGCAGCCATGCTGCGAGGGGACATGCACAGATTTGAGTGTTCAGAAGTGCTCCTGAATCCACATTTCAGAGAAAGGCAAAGCTCTCATTGCAATACACTGCTCTTGCATCTCTCTGCAGTGGTAAATAAGATCACTTGTGTGCAAGACATATCTCATCATGAATCAAAATGTTCTTATGGAGAATATCTCACATACAGCAGACTAAAATTGAGAGTTAGGCCACTGCATTTGGACTGTTGAGTAGTTTTTTTTTTTTTTTTTTTTTTTGGGGTTTGCCTCTCTATATTTTATTTTTTTTTGGCAGAATTGCCGGAAGAAAGTTGCAGAGTTGTGAAGACAGAAAGACAGAATGCAAGAGCCTGAGTGCAGAATGCAATGCCTCTTGTGAGACATTGCAATAATATGACAATGAACAACATAAACAGTTAAATCCAGCTGAAAATACGCTGATACACAAATGCATTTATATCCCTTCATACCCATGGAATAAATTAATACTTTTTGTTAGGATAAGCCCTAATTTTGACTAAGAGAAAAAACAGACAAAACCTAACTGAACACAAAATGGCTGATTGTTAATGAACATAGAAAATTTTTCTAATAGACAATAACAGGATGTACTCCATAACATAATTATCCCAGCTGCAGTTTGACCTAGATGCTAAAGATAGACGTAAGAATGTTGATGACTTCTTTGCAGACCCCAAACAACGAGGATTTAGACTTTATAATTCACCAGGTGAGCAACAGTGACATGGAGGTCCCACAGTGTGACAGACAGAGCTCTGATTCAGCAGAGACCTGGGATGTTTCCTGATAAATTACTGTCATTTGCTAATATCTGTGCAGCACCCAGGCAGACTTTGCTGCTGGAATGATTCTGTTCCACCTGGTACATGCTGCAGTTTAAAAAGAAAAGTGATCTGCCAGCAGTAATAACGCTGTCATAAATCTGGCAGTCCTAAGCCTAGTGTTCTATCTTCTGGCTTCTTAAGTTTGCCAAATCATTACTTTAAACACTTAGAAGAGTATTAATATACTATGTTTTTATAGATGGATCTCTGTTTAAGTGGGCCTAGATAATATGAGAGCAGTGTTTTAATTCTGATTAAGGCCTTAATATATTTTACAGGCATTTCAGGCACTTATGCAGGGATCCTTATTTCAGAAACTATGTAATTTTTTTTGTTTGTTTTTTTATTTTTTGTTTGGTTTTTTTCGGTGGTGTGGGAGGTGCATTGTTTTTTATTTTTACTTTTTTCTTTTCCCTGTGGTTTCTACCACCGTGTGAAAAGCATTCGGAGAAGTTGTGACTGAATTTTGAATATAAGAACTGAGAGTGGGGTGCTGAGGGACACTATTGTTTTATTTGCAATGTCTTCAGTCTAGCATTATGATCTAGCTTTATTTTTCAATTGAAGACTGCTAGAAACCTCCCTTTGACAGTTTATACTATCTGTTATGGTCCAGCCTTTTCTAACAGTGAGGGGAGATAACTATTTAACTACTTGACCTTTCTGGCAATGGTCTGGTAGAAGATTATAATAATCTTTCAGCCTCCAACAGTGATAAGCTAGTGTCCAAGCAGTGTTTTGCACTGTAATATTTATAAATTATCTGTGGCTAAAATTTCTCTAGGAGAGAAAGCAACATATTTCTCATCTAAAGGGTGTACTCAGATGACATGAATATGTAATAATAACTTATTTTCAAACCAAAGGAGCTCTTTTTTACAGTGCTTCCACCAGGAAAGAATGGACTGGATGATCCTTGAGATACCCTTCCAACCTGGTATTCCATGATTCTAAGATTTTGTGAGCTGCTCTGGAAGCAGAGAATAATTGACACTGAAAGAGACCACTGGATGTAAGGCACTGAGGCAGGTTAATCTCCTTTGCCCCTGCTGTCAGCTCCAAACATAATATAACTACCTGTTACCTGTATTTACCAAACATTTTTCTACCTATTTCTTCATTTGCTACTTCACAAGTGCTTCTAACAGCCAAAAGTCTATTTTACCTTTTTCTAAATTTTTTTAAAAAAATGTGTTTATATGTGTGCCTTTTGTGAGATTAAGTGTGTTTATACACTGTAAATTTCTGATAGAGTGAATAGTGTTTTGGAGGGGATAAAGAGCTACTTTCACTTAAAAATATCTTAATTTATTCTTAAATCCTTCTTAGCTGCAATACTTTTCTAGTGTGTAAACAGGTGCCCCTCTGCTGAAATGTTAATTGCGAATTTATTCCATGAAAATAAGAACCTC
Organism: Pardalotus punctatus; assembly: GCA_013400915.1. Taxonomy (NCBI): domain Eukaryota; kingdom Metazoa; phylum Chordata; class Aves; order Passeriformes; family Pardalotidae; genus Pardalotus; species Pardalotus punctatus. Next base: position 259,518 of record VZTX01031411.1, on the reverse strand, counting down.
AGACTAAGAAAATTATGATGAATTTGAATATTTGCAAGACTCCATCATGAATAAGGCAGCCTTGTGAATAAGATTTTCTCCATGAATGACATGCTGGAATACTTGGTTTTAATTTACTTGAGTTAAAATACAATTAAGGTAGCACACAGCGCACAGAGTTATGATCTCTCTCTCTTTTATGAACTTAAACTTTGACTGAATTAATTTTTTCTGATTTTTGAATAAACACATTTATACAGAGATATATCTACAGCCTGATTCAAAACTTTCTGAAATCTGAAAGAGTTCTGTGGATTGCAGTGGGGTCTGGATGATTGTAGTTGCCATAATCCTGCAAGATCCTGCAGGAGAAGGAACTTCTTGAAGACTGCCATAAAAATTCAGACCATGGTCCGTCCTGACAGTTCAGTTTAGACAATTTGAACAATTTAGACAATTTGAACAATTTAGACATTGATCAGAAAGTGGGCTGCACTTGTCATACTGATTGTCTCTCTGCTTGTTACATTTCTAAGTTAAAAAATCTTATACCAATACCTAATTCTTGATATTCTCATGCCTTCATAGGAAGCATTGAAATCCTTGGAAACGGCTAAATCTTGGAATCCTGGAAGTACAGAACTGGAAATGGTTTCTTGTTCTTCAAATGCAAGCCCCTGACATTATGGACACAGTATCATATGTTTACTTAAGTGCTTCAAACAGTATATTAATAGTAGTTTCATGTTTTATCTCTGGCACTTTACCTGGAAGGTGATTTCAGAATCTCCTTAGCTTTGTATCTTACCACATTAAAATTCAGGTTATGGCCATTTATTATTGCATAAAACACTCTTGTTCAGTATAAATAGCTCCTTTATCTCCCATATTTGTACACTGGTTTACATACAGGCACCAATCACACCCCTCTGCGTTGCAAGGTGAATTCTTCTCTTGTCTGATTAGCTCCTGGTGCCACTCAATGGATGGTGACAGGGATCCTTCTCTATGCCTGTTCTGTTTCATATCTTCCTCGAAAATAAATGACCAGGACTGCACACACAAATTAATTGTCATCGGGGCTTAGTATAGAATTTTTTCTTTTCTATCTGAGCTGGGAACACCTTGACTAATGTATTGCAGGATGGTATTTGAGTTTTTCCATGCTTGCCATCCCTTGATAGTTCATAGCCATCCTGTGATCAGCTTGTACACCTGTGTCTCTCTCCTCCCAGCCACTTCTGACAAATTCTTAGTGATCAGGAGAAATTCTTATTCATAGTCCCTGATGACCTTACTCTTTTTATTTTAAATTTAATTTAACTTAATTACGCTCACTCTCATCCTCAGGGCCATGCAGTTCTTTCTATGAAATACCCTAATCCTCTTTAGTATTGACAGTGCCTTTTAGCTTTTCAACTAAAGAATACTTTTTGTTTTTTAATCCACAGTTATTTACACAAAAAAATCAACAAAATTGATCCAAGGCCAACCATTTGTTACCTCCTTTTTTTCCCCCACTTTTGATACTTTAGATACTTCTCCACTAGCTAATTCTTTGCTCACCTCACAGTTAATGCCTGTCTTCCTAACATTAGAATGGTAGAATATCCTGAGTTGGAAGAGACCCACAGGTATTTTATTTTATTTTTTTATTTTATTTTTTTACAACTTTAATTACAATAACCTTGAAAATGCGTGTTGCAGGATTTCATGGCTTTAAGGTTGTTGGATACCTTGTTTTCTAAACTTTGTGGTCCTAAATGTCATGTTGTATATTCAATAAATATCTTTATTACATTAGTTAGGCATCATATGTCAGTGCTTTCAGACCATTTGTGGGTTCAAAATAATTCAGCACACAAACCCCTTGTTTCTTCACCACCTCTTTTGAGTTACAAAAGTAAAAACAAGCCCTTGAAAAGAAGCACTAAATAATTTTTGAGTTAAAGGACAAAATTAAAACTTTGAATAATATTTTTTCTACTACAACAGCAGCAGTTATTTTCTCAGAGCACTGGTAATGAGGATTGTACCTAAATGTTTATTCTTTGGAAGCAATCTGTGTATGCTTTTTGAGAAAAGATGGGCATCCTTCATTAGCAAACATTGAACAGGATTGGACCAATAGTGAACAAAATATAATTTCACCAAAGGTAATTGCTCTGTCAGGCTCCTTAACCATTGCTTAAACTCAACATTTTTCTTGCAAGGAAATTGTTTTCATAGCAGAAAATATCCAGAAAGGTCATATTTTAAAGGAAAGCAGTGAACTTCAACATGACAAAACTAGCTTAAAATTCTGTCTTTAATGTGTTTAATTTCAGACAGCTTTCCAAATTAAAGGTGAGCATACATTCCCAGAGTGTTATTATTCCTTACTGTCCTGGAATATACAGTGCCTCTTTGACAGTGGTGCAGCTGAAATTCATTGTTATTGGTTCTATTTTTTAATTTGCAAATGCAATTTTAAAACCCTTGAAAAATGATACAGCAAATTTCAATACCTGAAAAAACAATAGGATTTTCAATGGCGAATACTTTGCAATAAATCAGACTGAATAGACAGAGGAAAACAATACTCTCATCAGCATTAACTCGTCTTTCTCTTTTCCCTTTCTTTTATTTAAATTTTTTTACTTTTCAAAAATGTCCTCAATTACAATATAAACTGAATAAGGATGTAAAAGGTTGGTTGAGAAGCTGGGTTATCAATTTATTACAGAAAGCAATAGTAAAAGCTAATAAATGAAGTGTATATGACCTTCACATTGGATTAGTGACCAGTGTAGTATATTAGCAAAATATTGTGCATTGTACTCAGTAACACAATAAGCCATTTTTCTTATTATAAAAAAAAAAAAAAAAAGTAATACAAATATTCATTCAAGCCTGCCTTATCGGGGATTTCCATGCTGCATTTCTAACCTGGTCTTCTGCTTAGTTTTCTGGTTTACATAATGGTATAAGTGTAAAATGGACTGCACTTTTGAAATGAGAAGGACTAAGGTAATGAAGGAGGAATAGGGAATGTAAACAAAACAGATGAAAGGGAAATTGGGAAAATTATAGAAAGGGAGAAGAAAGTGAGACAGGTTATGTCCAAATAAGAAAGTAAATAGGAACACACTAAAAAGTAAGAAGCATAGAAGGAAAATTATTAATGGCCAAAGGTAAGCTTATCAGTTCTTATGCCTAAATTTGAAGTTGAGATACAATATTCAGTTCTGGCTGAACTGACTTCAGCTCAGAGATTGGTATATGTGCATTAAGATGGCCTTCCCTCATAGTTTCAGCAACTTGCTTCTTGGAAAAGTCTTTACAGATGGAAATTAAAGCTGGTGTATCATTTAATATTGGAATTAAGATTCAAGTGCTGACAAGTCTGATTTGTCAACATAAAATTTAGGGCTTAATGAAAACCATGCCATGTTTTTCTTCTGCTTTTGGCTGTTTGACTAAGACAGCATTTATACATTGATACTTCATTTATGTTAATGCAGCCTGACTACTTCAGTGATGATTTGGGATTAATTTATTCTCACCGAGTAGTACTTTCAACAGTTTAGTGGCCTTCTAAAACTAACCAAATACTTATAGGAGTTGGCACCACTTTTTCTGAGGGCATAACTGGATTGCTTGTAGTCCACACATGCTAAGTGAAAGAAAGAAAAGAATCATTGTATATATTTTATTTTGGTTTAGATGGAATGAAAACTACTTCTGATTAATTTACCTTCTGCACTAAATCCTCATCCCCCTGGTGCTCATGGACATGGAGTCAATAGATGTGAGCTCTTCCTTCTCCTAAAGATCAGGTCTTTGAGTTACAGCATTATCATAAAACCATAGCATACATGGATGAGTATAAAAAATGGCAAAATGGGTTAATAAATGGGTCACCATCAGTATACTAATCTGTTGATCTACACAAAATCAAAAGCCTTCTCATGCATGTGCATGAGTTTGGCAAGAGAAAATAGACATAGATACTGTATTTGGAGCCTTTGACAAGTGTGTTCCAAAATTTCTGCTATATGCAAGACAGAGATTGATTGTGTTATAAATGCGCTTCTGATGTGGAGAAAAATTATTGCTAGCTGATTAAAAAGAAAAGAAAGGATTGTTGAAATGTTAAAACTAAACTGTTTGCCTGTTTTCACAATTGCTCCTCCCTATCTTGCTTGCAAGTTATCTCCCTTTTATAAATGCCAAACACAGGCCCTTAGTGGTGGATCTAACACCTGTGTTACCAACATCTCATCTAAAACTCACTGAGGTTTTCCAATTGTTTCACAGAAAACACTCCTTACATAAGTGCTGGAAAAGGAATTTCATTAATAAGGCACAATGGCATTTTGCTGTCTGTGACAACTACAGAACCCACTACACAGAACCTTTTAGTCAATTATTTATGTTAAGCTGGTCAGGACTTGGAGCCAGCAATTTTTCTGTTGATTCAGGGAAGTCAGTGCTTCATTCCTCCTGTTCAAAAGCATTCTGTTCAATATCAGATAGTATGTGTATTGCCTTGCTAGACTATTTGAGCCCAGTACCAAGCCATCTGCTCTTTAATCGGCCCTGATGGATGTTTATTTAGTTTGTTCCAATGATGGAGAGTTGGGAGCTGCCTTCAGTAATCTGTTAAAGCGTGTAACTCTTCCTTCAGTTAGAGAGTTCTTCCTAATATCTTATGCCCCTTGCTGCTATTTAAGTCAATTAATTCTTGTCCTATTTCTAGTGGACATAGAAATGATCTGATTAATTTCCTTTTTGAACCATCTGTTTGCATAGTTTAAAATTTACCGTGTCTACCTTCAGCAGTCTCTGCTTTTTATTAATTAAGTAAAATAATTTCTGACTGGCTTCCATAATTTTGCTTTCCAGCATTTTCTATTTTTCCTCTTTGCCTTAGATTTTTTTTTACACTCCTAAACTGAGTGTAGGATTTCAGCCTTTGTCTATGGCGATTGAATATAATGAAAGCAGCACATTTTATGTATGACACCTCTGTTAATCCATCTCAGTCTGACTGCTTTCTTTCAGCAGGATATGTGAAGAACCCAAGTGAGGTTAGAATATCCAACTTCCAACAGCAAAGCTGTACAAAGACATTAATGGCATTATCACAGTGCTCTGCATGCACTAATTAACCCTGCACTGGCACAGCAAAACTGCTGCTTTTTATTTCACAGTTCACATGAGCATCTCCACATGAGACTGCTTGAAATGGTTTAGAAACAGTTGTTTGTAAGGCACCATGCACACTTCAGGAGGGATGGGTAGGCAAGGAGTATCCCAAAAGGTGGAGCTACTTATTTTTGTAACTTAAAGTATAAATAAAACTTTATGTATTTAGGATAATGAATAGTCACTTATTACTCATTAAAAGCACTGTCCTCCCCGCCACTTTCTTACTGAATGTGTTGCCAGAGGGTAGATTACTTAGCAGTTTGAAAAATCCTTATTTGCCTAATGAGTTTCACTTATTTCACAGTAGTCCTAAAATTGGGCAGATACTGGTTTTAGTCATTATATTTGTTGATTATCCTGGCTAAAACTTTCGAAAGAACTTACACGCTGTCTGAGAATCAATAGAAAATAGATACCTAAAACTTTTAAGAATACTTGAGGGTTTTACTCAGATTAGAATTTATTCAGAGATCATTTACATCTTGGTCATAGTTTTCATTTCTGTAAATGAAGTAGTTTCAATGAAAAAAAAAATCCTTGAACTTTGTTCTGTTGCTGATAGACCCAGTTTTAGAAATAACTTTTTCTCCTGAATAATGAACTCTGAAGTAGGGTTCACAGACTTGCTGATACTCCTCCACAAAAGTCTATTAGCATATTGAATATTTCTTTTGTTTCTATTTTTAAATATTGGGTTTCTGGAGAATATTTTTCTTTAATTTTGGCCAATTACCAGTTATTTACGTAACAAAAGACGTCAATCTTCTGGATGTCCCTATTCTGCAGGGAAGCATCTTTGAGTGTAGACAGAGCTTGGTGTTTCCTAATGAGGGAAATGTCATCCATTTGTGTATTCACACTTCTGCTTTTCATCCTGCAATATGAGCAAACCTCATAATGACAAACTGAACAAGGAACTCCCTGAAGGGTCTGTGATTTTTGGGTTTAGGAATTAAAAAATAAATAAGAAAGAGAGGAAAATGGCTATTATAAGGGTAATGTTTATAGGTGTGTCCTGTACAGTAACAGCATTTTTTGCCTGTGATGTTTGACAAAGGATCTGCCAATGCTTAGCAAGGGCTGCAAAAGTCATTTCCTGCTGCCTGAAGCAGCCTGTGCTTCTGGTGAGGTGAGAGCAGAGTTCAGATTCATCTGTTACACGAATGAGAAGATGCACATGCTCCAGGAGAAAAGCAGATGAAGAGGGTTTTCTTTCCACTCCGGTAACTCACAGCAGGTAGTATAGATTTATTTCCCCTTCTCATGTTACTTTCATTTTGCTGGACTGTATCAAGGCATTGCAGATACTACAAATAGGAATGTACCATGTAACTTTGGGAGTAGGAAAAAGACCAATGGTGGTTACTTCATCCAGACCAGTATTTTTTCTTGCAGTATTTACCTCCAATTAGAGGAAACTTTAGAGACACTACATCATTGCATAGCAAGTAATTTAAAGTAGCCAAGGCTCCATATAAATCCTTCTGGTTGAACATATAAAACTTCTGCCAGGAGTCTAACACTTATCCACTAACATTTTTTCTCCTATTCTTTCAACTCCATCCCTGTTTCTTGTCCCAACATATAAGGTCAAGTGTACCTGGTCACATATGCAAAATCCATTCACTGCTCACTTTCAGGCACCCTCTTAAAACTAAGACTGGTCAAAAGATGAGTTTTCCCTTTCTGCTTCCCCTTCCAGTCCCCCTCTCCCTCTGTCACCTCTTGCTTTCCCTCCCACCATACCTTAATACCACTTTGCCTCTTACATCCTCTAGAGAGAAGATTAGAGCAAGCTGAAGGAACAGAATGAGTGTCCAGAGGAAAAAATGATTTTACAGTTAGGAAAAGAGATAAAAACAGGGAAGAGTTGAAAGCAGAGGAGGAAGATGCACAGGAAATTTGTGGTAAATATTTGCTGAATCAGTTAGACAAAAATTTCTCAGGTAATGGACTATTGACAAACTCATCAACTCTTCATTGGTTTTTATTCACTATTTTTGTACTATGGTGACAAATATTTTCCTGCTCTTTGGCTGGATGCCTCATGTTTTTTTAAGCAAGGGTATAAAAAAGAATAAACTTCAAACATCATCCTGTGCACTGGCAGGTTTTGAGTTGTCTCCTGCTTTAGCAGCTAGATCAGTGGGAAAATCTGTCTGAAGCTGCTTCTATTCCAGCAGGTGCACGTGGGGCTGCTCCCTCTCTGGATGGCCAGCTGGCTTGCTTCGGTAGAGTTTGTGTCATTACATCCTCTTAGCCTCCAAAACAGGGTGGTGACATCCACCTTATCTGTTGGAAATGATTCCTGATCTCAGCATGCTGCCAGTTCGCATCTGTGATTTTGTTAGAGCTTGGCTGGTTGTCCACGAGCCACAATGTCCCCAGGACTGTTCCAGCAATTTAACAGCCTGCGTGAGAAACTCCAGGAGTGCTCCATGTCACTGATCAATTTGCTACTATAGATTTAGTTCAATACTATTTTTCCTCTAGAGAAAATGAGGAATTCTTTACTATGAAAGGCCTGGAATTTAAAACTCTACAGATGCCACATCATGCCATCATTCTGTGTTAATTTTTCTAAAAGTGAATACTTTGTGACTGTTCAGCTAGAACTTGGCATCTTCCAGTTTTCACAAGTAATCATGAAACTTGGACATACCTGGAATTCTCAACTGGGCCATATTGGCTCCTGTTTCATTTCTCAAATGACAGAATTCTCTGAAAATTAAAAAATAAAGAAAAATTATCTGACATTTGTATGTACAGCATGAGCTACCTATAAGAAGAGCATTTACACTCATTGAGTCTATAGAGCTAGAACAACAATTTTGAGCAGTGAGATGCTTACAAGAGGCCCAGATTTGTGGGTATGGGTACTGGACATGACCAGGCTGAGTTAGCCCACTGCCCTGCTCCAGTGTTTTAGATTGTGCACGCTGACATGGCCAAACTACTTCCCAAATCCCATTCAATGCATAAAATTCTGCTGCAGAAGTCTCTACAAGGCACTTGCATTCTGTCTGGAGCAGGTCATGCCCAGAATAAAATATTCTTATCTCTACACCCTTTCATTAGATTTTTTGGTGCTCCTAATAGCAACAAGTGGAAAGAAAAACATCAGTTTGTAGAATTTATTGGTAGTCATATTTGGAAAAACCCACCAAGATTTGGTCAAGAATGAGTCTAGAAAGTAGGAGAGAAAAAAAAACCACCCTTGGGAGTCTGGTGGATTCTGCTCCATCAGATGGATACCTGGGAGCTATCTGTCTCCTACACAGAGCTTATTTTGGGACAGTAGAGCTCAAACTTCAGAATAACAGACAACTATGGGGTTTTTTTGTGGTGGGGTGGATGGGGTTTAAAATATATTTTTTTCTTCCATTTCAGTCAGTTCTACACTTAATAACAGAGTGGCTGACCTAATTTCTTGAACTTCAGTTATCTAAATTGTCCTTACCTTGAAGATTTAGCTAATAAGTGTGACACCTTTCCATATGCAGATACAATTTCATTATAAATCACCTACCTATGGCTGGGTCAGCATTACAGTGGCCTCAGCTCTCATTACTCTATGACAGCAGATGTGAGATGCTGACATTAGAAAGACAGAACTGTTTTAACCAAAAATATTTGTCTCCCTTTTCTACCCTCCTTTTTCATAGCCAGCTCTATTATTTCCGCTCAATTTTTCTGGGCTTAAATTTCCCTTCTGTGCATTTTTAATCTTTTCTGTATTATCTTGTTTTCCATTCGGCATAGGTATCCTCTGCTTATTTCTTTCACATTGTTTATATACCCCTGGAGAAACTGCAATTGTGTAATTTATTAAAATAATTGCATTTTAAGTACATGAGAAACAAACCATATGATCCTTCTCATTCTTGCCATACGTATTGGAACAACTTGCAGTCACATGGTAGCAACCAGCCTCCTGTAAAATTCTGCACAGAAATATGTACAGTGGCCTTTTAGACACTATTTCCTATGTGTCTGTGTAGTTTTGAGCAAATTTATATAAGGCTACACAGATAATTTGGTATGTATGACCTGCTCATTGGCTTGTTTCTTCAACTCCACACACAATGCACAGTACTCTGCAACAAAATTATATTTATATTAGTTTTAGCCTCTTTTTGTTGAGGACTCCTGTCCAGCCATATGCCAGACTGTCGAGCCTGCAGCAAGCTGGTAAGAGAGGATTCAGACTCAGATGTTTGTGGATGCCAAAGCATTTAAAAATATTAACAGATGCATAGCCTAATTTGTATGAGGGCTGTGGAAAAAGAATGAAAGAGAGAAATTACTTATTTCTAGGACTCTCAAAAGAAGGCTGGTACAGTGTGAAAGCTGTGGGACTGAGATTTCAGTGCTGTGCCCACACGAAAAGGCCAGAAACTGGAAGGAAGAGCTTACTGCCTTTTTGAAAAACTTTTGTCCCCCTTCTGTCTTCCGTTTCTTCCGTTACCTGTTTCTGTCCCTTTATACCTTTCACTCCTTCGTACGCTCCCCATCCTGAAACACCCCAGTAAGAATCTGGCTGATGTCATCACACCATAGTCTGGCCCCAGTTATGCTTTTACCTTCTATGAGGTAACTCATACAAATGAAGAAGAATGTCTGATGCCTCAAAGTCTTGGAAGTTCACCTTTACACAGAGAAAATAAAGAAGAGAGTATTCAGTGACTCTCTTTTTGGATGACTAGCAGTATCCCACTGCTGCTGGGCTCTGCTGCTTCTGGAAGCAAGCTGTGTGCCAGAATGAAACCTGAGGCTTAAGCCTGTAACTCATAGACTCGTCTTATGCACAGTAATTAGTATTGATGGGGTACTTAAACAACCCATGCATCAGTCAATATAGGAACGGAAAAAGACAAAGGCTTATTCAAATTTATTGGTGACAATAGTTGATACTAATAGCAGAGAAAGCAGAAGGAGGAAGACTCTTGTAGATTGGATTGTGATTGATGAAAAAGAACTGCTTGGGGAAAGGAAAGTAGAAGGCAGCCTGGGTGACCAAAAGCATTAAACACTAAATCCTTGATTCACAGGAGTACAAGGTGGGAAAGTGATAAAATAAAGTTTCCAGGAAAGAAGCCTTCAACTGACTCTTGAAAATGATCTGCTGGAAAACAAGTGTAATAAAAGGTCATCTGGAAATATTTTAAGGAAATAATTATCCCATCACAAAAAGCATCACTGAAGGGTAGGGATAGTGACTTAGACAAATGATGATATCTTTGAAAATATGAACATTTAGCAGTCATCACACAGAAGAAAAATATACTCAGTTGTTAAGAGCAAATGCAAAAGCAATGTAAGTAGGGAGAAAATCAGAAGGGTTAGTACACAGGCAGGAAAAAATAACCAACTGAGAAAAGAGCCAATAAAAAATATTTATTTGTTGTAAATAAAATGATCATGTAAAATAATTCAGTGGGGAAAGTTTAACTTCCTACAGTAAAGCAACTTACTCTGAGCACTGTAAATGGGAATATTGTGTCCAAGCTGTAATCTTCTCCTCAGGGCCGATAAGCTTCTGACAGGACACCACTCTTCAGGCAAGATGTGGATCTATTAAAGAATATCCAGGAGAAAGAAATGAAAATTTTAAAATAAGCCTGCAAGCTTGGAAAAATGGGTTTGCCTTATCTTGAAAAGACTGATAGGGGCTAAAGAGATGATCTGAATACAGCCTTCCCGTACATAAAAGTTAGCTGCAAAGATTAAATTAACTAAACTGTTCTGTGCGTCCTCAGTTGTTAGAACGATAACTAATGAATGTGAATTGCACCAACACTCCTTAGGAGGACATCTTATCTGCAAAGGAGAACATTTTCAAGGAAGTTGGTGGACTCTCCACACCACTGGAGGATTTAGTATGATATATTCCTATTTTCAGACTCATTGTAACCAGTTTTTCTTGACAACTGAAGAACTGAGGAGTTAAGAAGCAGAAAATTGCAGGTGTTTAGGCAAATCTTCTCTCCAGTGTGACTTTCATATTCATGGAAATTCATTCACAGAAATATTGGAATAAATTTGAAAGAGATGGATTTTGTACTAACTCTTGTAAAGATGCCAAAATTAAGCATCATTTTTTTTTTATATTTGAAGGTATTGTTCAGTGCTGTGGCATTCAGGTGCATAGTTATATCAATAGCTACAGTGTCTGCTTTTTCCCTTAGAATGAGGCTGTTCCACTGCACAGTTTGTTTGTATCAGTGACCATAACTACAGTGCTAAAGAAAACATGATGGAAATTGTGACTTGCAGACCTATTGGCTCAGTCTGGCTCATGTCCACACAGAAAAATCTCATCAGAAAAAGTAATTTGGCTGTGCCCTATCTGTCTGTTAGGAATCATTCCTGGTTTGTGTTATTCCCCAGACTATGGCCAGGAATTGTCTGTGACAGTGTTTAGTTATCATGGGCAAAACCATGGCAAAGTGTGAGATACCTGTCAAGTGTCACGGAAGGAGAGGTTTAGAACACTTGGACTCAAATTCTGAATGTCCCTCCATTATTTTTATTGAAGTAGCCAAAAGAATCACTTGAGAAAGCAGTTTAAAGTGGTATATCCATCAGGAGCTGGGGTTTATCTGCTTCATTCAAATTCTAAATTTTGAAGCAGTGAGTGCTACTTGAAATATACTCTCCCCAAAAACCTATGTGAACAATCTGGGACATATCACAGAGCAGGGCTAATCCTGACGGGCAGTAGAACATGATGACTCTGCTTTTTTGGGGGTAAAATGAAACTTTGCTGATTATTAAAACGCCTTTTTCTTATAGACTGAGGAACCGAAAGGTTGTATGAGATACTCAGATAAAATTTTAAAGTACAGTATATTTATAATGCTGCTTTTTGTAAACAAACTGGTGAGGGAAGGAAGAGTACCATGTTTACTAAGTTGCAAAAGCTAGAGAACTTAATTTTAAAGGCAGTCTCATGGTTTTCATTGCTTGACTCATAATTTTAGAGAGCTTATGGTTGGAAATATTTCAAGATTTGTGAAACCTTTTCAGCTAAATATTATTGTATCTTTAATATATAAAGCCAAATCCTTACCCAACAAACACACTTCCTGCTGAATCTAACAGAAGCTCCTGGCTGCAATCCCCTTGGGAATTTGGCTCTGGCTTCTAATAGAAAATATGGACTTTGTTGTGATTCAGGAATTTTAGAAAGCTACTACTTAGTAGGATGTCTGACTGGAACTGAACCACCTTACTTTTCTATGATGACACTGATCTCATGTAAAACACCTCACATGCATATTTTGCTCTTACTGCTACATCTAGGGAAGTTAGGCAGAAATTTCTTCCCAAAAATGCCAAGGGCTGTATGAAATGCATAGACATCCAGGGAAGTTCAGACTGCAGAATTGTGACAAAATACAGATGTTCAGTGGAACCGGGTCCTATCGCAGAGGTGAATTATACATACTCTATATATATATATATGTATAAATACATGCTATCTTACTAGGTATGTGTAATTTTATATATATACACCATCTTAACACTCACCTAAAAAGGTCTTCACCCATTACACCATGCACAGCAGACTGCAGTCCACTTGCTACTGGCATTTGGATTCTACTATGATGGTACTGATGTTGATTTTCACAGTTATTAATATTAGTGGGGTTACTAGTGGTCCTATGAATTAACAGTTTCACTAATCATGACACTCCAACATCATCTATTCCAACAACAGAGTCAGGATTCTTCAAGTAGTACTGAAATGCTAAAATAAATGTAACTTTGGGAAAAATGAAGGCCAACAGAAATCAAACTGGTGTTTGATAGGTATAGCAAAGTCACATTCTGAATTGAAATTCCCATTTTTACTGATATAATATATTGCTCTAGAGATATGATTCATGTAGTGCCTCAAAAGTTTAATAGTGTCACTTCTGTAACTATAACCAGAGTTCATGTTTGAAAAGCAGAGTTGGCACTTTTACCACATACCTGCAAACATCATTAAAGTTAATACAACCTCCATTAGATTTTTGTCCCCTACTAGACTGTGTTCCTATCTTCTGCCTTCTAGAGGTACAGTATATAATCAGGTGGCTTGTTAAGGGGCTTAACAAGGTGAAAAATATCACTCCCCTTGTTTACAATGCCTTCACCGTCCAGGAAAATAACAACACAATGCCTGTCCTCATCTTCTGCACTGATTAGATCTATTAGAGCTTAGTTGAGGTAAATTCTGCTAAAAAATGCTGTTCTGAGTTCATTTTTCTGCCCACAATTATTTTTTTTTAATCAGAAGAGTTTGTGTTCCCACTATAGGTCTTTCCTGCCTGTGTTTTCTAGTTAGCTGAGTATGATATATAATCACCTTCTCCAATTGGATTATGATCTGCCTTGTTCATGATAATTTACTTAATTTATTCATCCTCCTTGCTCATTCTAATGATTTTTCACATGCTTCCTCTTCTGCACTGACAAACGATACAATGATAAAAGCGCGCGGTGAACCCTATTTAAACACATTTCCAGAGCCCCATGTCCTTTTTATCTTCAGATGCCCGATACAGTCCTGGTGGTTGTGCAGCCCTGACACCAAGAAATGTTTCTGAAGCAAATTCATGCAAGTCTGACAACCACCATCTTATCTGACAAGAGTGGAGCAGAGACTACTTGGCACTGTTTGTACAGATAAATTAGACATGCCTGGGACTGTTCTTGGGTGCAGAGGCCAAATGAGTCAAAATGCAGTTGAGCTTGGTGTCCCTCTGGCACAGGAGGGTTTGCATCTGGCCTGCACATCAGGAGTGGTTCCTCCTGTTTGTGTCAGGCTCTGTTCTGGGGGCTGTTTTCTGCCCTCAGCCAAAACCACCACCACTGACTTGCCTGGTGATTTCACTGCCTGGTCACTTGGGTTTCGGTGTCTCCCTGGCACTTTCAGAGCATCAGGACAGACAGAGCCTGAGGGTACTTCTCTCTGAGTGCTACTCTAAACATAGCCACAAACATTTCTTATGACTCAAAATAATCCAGTACAGCGGTTTTTGCTAAAACTCCATAAATATTCACAAATATTTGCCAACCAGGCCTCCATAACCACAAGTTTTAATTAGGTTGCAGCTCCCTTGCTTGGGCATTATTGAATGATTCTGTCAGCAGTGCTGAACCATTAAGTTGACTTGGAAATAATAGGAAGGCTTTTGTTTATGCCAAAACACAAACATCACTTTCCTGAGTATATAGTGCCTGAACCTTTTTGTGTTTGTTTACTTGTGTTAAAATCACCAAAATGTTGAGGCAGCGTATTATTAGATCAGCAGATGAGAGAGGAGCCCTGATAAGAACACTTTTTTGTGACGTGTATTAGAGAACAGTAATAGCGACACAGGTTTAATGACAGTGCGATAAATAAGATCGAGAGGAAAGTTGAGCACATACCGGGTGTTCATGCATAATAGAGTAGGAATGCATTGTCTGCTGTACTTTTTCTATGCCAGTAAATTGCCTTTGGATAAAAATACCATGCTTATCTACTCTAGAGAAATACTGATGGAAAAGTAATGCTAGTGGAAGGATGCTTGCATGCAAACAGCACCAGCTAGGTTTTCCAAGTCTTTGCTGATCTTTCTGCTCATTATTATTAAAAGTAGCTGAGAAGCAAATGGTTGGGATATGAAGGAAAAAGGAAACCAGATTTTTTCCTCACAATTCCCATTGGCCTGTGGGTGAGAATGCAGCATTTCACGGCCAGGACAAGTCAGGAAACACACTGATTCCTTTTCCATAATTTAAAGCTACTCCCTAATGAGAAAAAACTGGGGGAGGGATGCAGCATTTATCTTTGCTAGGCTGCATCCATTTCTCTAGCACAAGTATACAGGCTGGAGCAGTGAATCTGGTTCCATGTTTGACACAAAACTGGATCCAATCTCCCCAGTGTTCAGTGTTGGTAGACATTAATGTGAAACACAGGTAACAGGAGATTAGGATTTGTGGACAGTGTGTTTAGTAGACACATTGCTGTGGAATTGTGGAGTAATTTGCTTTCCAAACAGTGTTTATTTAAAAGATAAAGTTTAATTTGGAGGAGAACCTTTACTTTTGTCTTCTATTCACTTCCAAAGTGTGTTACAAGAAAGAGTTTGCTGGGAATAGAATAAAGAAGAACCTGAAAATTTAAATAGAAGTAGAATACA
The DNA here is from genome assembly GCA_013400915.1 of Pardalotus punctatus. Classification (NCBI taxonomy): domain Eukaryota; kingdom Metazoa; phylum Chordata; class Aves; order Passeriformes; family Pardalotidae; genus Pardalotus; species Pardalotus punctatus. Next base: position 244,165 of record VZTX01031411.1, on the reverse strand, counting down.
TTGGATAACATCCATTCACTTTTCTTACATTTTATGGCACCTTATTTCTTCATACATTCTGTGTGGTTTTAGTGTGGCATGTAAATTACACAAACTGGTCCATTAAATAATGTAAAAAATGACACAGGGTTTGTAACCATGAAATGAGTAAGAGTCCAGACGGTGCCCCAGGAGGACTGCTGGGTAGAAGAATTGTCACATAAAGCTCACTGGTACAGTTGGCCCACATTCCTAGGCTTTGATTTAATGTACACATACTTTCATAGGATTTTAACAGGTGCTTTTTCTTCTCTTCCATTTCCTTATCAGCACAACTTTTATTTGTGTAAATTCTCAAGCACATTTCCATCAAAAGAAAAGTCTCTAGGAGTAGTCAAGTTCTGGGTGCAGAATCCTCTATTGATCCTGATGGAGCTGTGAAGAAAAGAATGACTGTCCTTTTATGATGCTGGAGATCCAGGGGAAAATATATCCTGCCTGACGATGGTTTGTTAGGAAAATCATAAATAATGCCAAATTATTAAGCACTTTCTTATCCCCACGGGCCACTATGAGAGATAAGTGCCCTGAAGTCTTTAAATCACTCAGGAAAAGCATAAGGGTGCACAAGATGTTTGTGTCTGAATGTTTGTCTGCAAGTGGGGGAAGACTAGTGAGGGAAAGAGATGTTCTCAGAGAATGTCAGGGGCTCAGTGGGTGCTTAATTGTTTTGTTGTCGCTGTTGGACTTATTCTGTGGGACAACGCTTCAGCAAGTTGCCACTTTTTATTTCCGACTTCCCCCAGAGCCTTTCTTGTACAAGGTGGCTTACCTTTCCCTCCCTCTCTGACTACCTCTGGTGCTTGTTCCACAGCATCTGAATATCATCTGTATGCACTTAATGACCAGATGTTCTCTGTTGCACTTCTTCCAAAACTAGGCTGGAGAGTGCAAAGAAAAAAGGACTCAAACTAAATCATCCAGGGATTACACTAACAGAAAATGATGCTCTTGGTATGGAAACTATTAAAGAAAACTTGATTTTGTCTTTATATACTAGGGTTCATTAACTTTCTCTCTGGTAGGGCTAATGACCTGAACAGAAGCTGTGGTTCATTAGTGATCTTTCTCTCTCTGCCTGGCAGTTGAACAGAAAAAAGAAAGAGCTGGAAGGAGATATAGAAACTCTAAGTGAGATAGAACAGCATCATGTGTTTCCGGGTCAGGAAGGAAATTATTTTTATCTTCCTGTCCTTGTAATAGGAATGATATGATTCTTACAGATAAAATCATCCTTTAAGCCAGAGTTGATTAAGTCACCTAAAGAGGAGTTAATTTACCCTCTCTTCTTTTTAATTTACCGATTTCTTGTTCTGGAGCTGCCAGGATCTGTTTCTGTCTCCGAAGCTTGTAGCATCTTAAGATGTGTCCTGCCTTGTTCTCCAGGGGCCATTGGCAGCAGGGAGGAGCTGCAGGGAGGTTCAGGAATACCCTGGTCTGGCCTGCTCTGCTGTTATCCAGCTCCTGCAGGACACACCTTGGCACTTTGCTTTGGGGCAGGATAAGGGAAGGGTGGACAGCGCTGCCGCCTGTGTATCCAGCTCAGGTGTGGTGCTGATGTAAACTGAAGGAAGTTCAGGGAGACATTAAATGTGTTTCTGTTTCCCTGTATGGAAATTTTTCTCCTTACTCTGTGTTACTTGTGAAGGTCTCCATTGTGGAGCTGTGATTGTCAAGGAAATCTGTTCCTCTTCAGCATGCTGTTCTTACAGCACAAGAAAAGGTCTTTAAATTCTATTGAATTGTTATTTCATTTGAAGGGGGGAGAGAGGAGTGGGTGAAAAAAAGAAACACTGTACCAAGATTTCAATGTTACATAACTTACAAAATAATATACTAAAATATTCACTCATCTTTTCAAGGCTGTTTATTTTTTTCCTAAATATTATTGTTGATATTTTTTAATGTCACAATAAAATTGATTACCTCTCATCACCTCTCATGCTTAAACTCAACTTTCTCAGGAAAGGATGTGCAGTTTACTGTGACTTTAAAATGAACATTATGAAATGTAGCGTGTGAATTCTAGGCAAGTAACCAGTGAATTGCCTGTCACTGAAGGTAATTTTCTGTCTCCCTACTTTTTAAAAAATTTTATACAGTGTTACACTAAAATACAGGTATTAAATGTTTTTAAGGGTCTTCTTCTTACTTGTAATCAGATGAAGAGAAACACTATGTGAAATAACTAATATTTGCAGATAGTTATTGAAATAGTAGACCTGAAAATGCAAACTGTGAGCTTTGATTTGGGTAGTTAATGCTTTCAGAAGGCTTTAGGTGAACAAAAGGATAATGAATAAGTGGACAAAGGGTCAGTGAAAGACATTTTTCGACTTGAAAAGGGATCCTGAGTCATACATAATGCTATCATATACCCACCAAAATTAGACATGGAAAAGGCATGTTGGACAAAGCACTCTGTTCCTTTTTTAGTGCAGGACTGTTCCCTGAATGATATTGCTTTGTCCATCTAGTTTTAAGTGCTGGGAGCAGTAGATCATCCCCATGGGAGACTGTGACACACTAATAGTTCTCACTATTGAATTTTCTGTGATGTTCATCCTGATTTTCCCTTTGTTTAATTTCTTCCTGTTGTTCCTACTTACATCTATATTCTCAGGCTTTTATTTATTTATTTTAATTAATTTTCATCCCACTGTGCCTATGTCCTTTCCCAAACATGCCAAATAAAGCTTTGGCATCATCTGTTTTAAAAGCCCTTTTGGGATGCAGGGGGCCTGTGAGGCTGCCCACAAAGGAAGCATTATGGTACCTAAGGATGAGGTGATTTACTCCAGCTGCCTGGGTGAGTTAGGTCCCTGGCACCCATCTTCACCTGAGCTGGGATCAGCCTTTGAGGGGCCATGCCAAAGTGATGAGGGAGGAATTATCCCTTAGGGCTATCCAAAAGGAAAAACTACCCCCTAAGAGATGCTCGAGTTTATCCAACCCATCTTGTCCTTGTTCATGGCACTGATGACAATGCTATCATCTGATTTTTATAATTTAGAGGTTATACAGACCAGATGGAAAATAGGATTAATAATCAAAAAATCCTTGATGCAATTCAAATTATTTGTCGGTTTCCGATTCTGTTTCTTATCTAGAATATCAATCCCCATTGTGAGCTGCTCCTTTTTTAGGTCTCAGATTGCAGGAGTGGCTCAAATGCCTGCAAAAACTGATGTTCAATGCCCTGGGCTTTTAAAAGGCAATGTTGTTAGTCTGGACGGCTAGACGAGGACTTTCCTGGAAATAAAAGACATGAGACACTGACCTTTCTGTAAGGGTCTCATACCCTTATGATATAGCAGTGGATGAGAGTGATGCAGGAAAATGTTTCCATGATAAACTTTTATAGCTGGTCTTTAGTACTGCAGTATGATTTAGGCTGGAAAGCATCACTGTAAATCCCGTGGTCTCACCTATGTGCTCAAATCAGGGCCAGCTTAGACCAGGTTCCTCAGGGCTCTGTCATGCTCAGTTGTAACTGCCTACAAAATTGAAGCCTCTCTCTTGCAGCCTCTCTGGGTGATCAGTTCAAGTGTTTGATTCATGGTGAAAGAATCAATGTATAATCATATTTTCCTTTGTTGCAACTTGTGCCTTTGCATATTTTTGCTGTACTTCATGTTCTCCTGTTTATCCAGGCCTCATAAAAACAAAGCACTTTTATGGTATCACTTAAGGGGAGTTTTATGTTCATTATATTGCTTTTGTAAAGAGAGTGTTGTCTTAGTGCCATGGTTTAGCCCCAGCCAGCAAACAAATACCACGCAGTTGCTCGCTTACCAGTGGGATCAGGGAGAGAACTGAAAGGGTGAAAGCTGGCAAAACTCATGGGTTGAGACAAAGACAGTTTAATAGGAAAAGAAAAGGCTGTGAAAGCAAGCAAAATAAAACATGGAATTCATTCAACACTTCCTGTGGGCAAGTAGGTGCTCATCCATCCCAGGAGAGCAGGGGCCTATCCCCTGTAACAGTGACTTGGGAGGACAAACATCATCGCTGCAAATCTCCCCCATTCCTCCTTCTGCCCCCACTTTACACACTGACCATGATGCCATGGTATGGAATATCCCTTTGGCCAGCTGGGAACAGCTGTCCTGGCTGTGTCTCACCCACAGTCTCCTCACCAGCATGGCAGTAGAAAACCAGAAAAGGCCTTGGCTCTGTGTGTGCCCTGCTCAGCAATGAGAAAAGAACGTCTCTGTATTATCAACCCTGTGTTCAGCACAAATCCAAAACACAGTCCCACACCAGCCTCTGTGAAGCAGTTTAACTCAGTGCCAACTGAAACCAGCACACTTAGGTCAGTGGTAATAGTGTCATAATCTTTTATGCAAGTGGAAATTTGGGAACCCTGGCACTGAAGTTCTGAAGACCTTATCACCCTGTTTCCCCGCTGTAGAAGGTGTGAGTGTGCTCTTCAAGTGCTGACTTGGCATACCCACCGACACCCTCCTGCCCTCAACTTTGATTGAATTATTGTAGAAGTGCTTCAGGCACTGGGGTTTCTCCATGTGTGTATTGAAAATAGCAGCATTGTTCTTGTTTGTCACTGACCAAGGACCCAGGAAAGTACAAAGAGAGAAAAAATCAGCGAGAAGGTGCAGTAATGCCTCTACTTTGAAGGTGAACCTCCATGTGCAGCTTAATGGCAGCACAGTGATCCTTGCCATTGTCCACAGCTCCTTGAAGGCCCATCAATCTGAGAACAGGGTGTCCTACTTTCACTGACCTTTCTCGTGTATCGTGTGACCTGCACATACTGCCTATGTCTGGGCTGCTTCAAAGAGCTGCTGGACTGCAGCTCTCCTTCTGGAGCCTCCGAGCACCAAGTTCATTATAAGCCTGAGCAGCAATTCCTGGTTCCAGGAGCTAGTTACACAAATGACTTTCTTATTGGCAAAAGTGACACACATTCATAACAGAGAAGCAGAAACAGTTAGAATATTGTCCTGTATCTCTGCTACTGCAGTATGATTCATAAATAATAATAATAGGGACTTGGCTGGAGGATGGAAGGTGAGCAGGAGTCTTTTGGAAATAGCTCTAATAAGAAGGATAAAAATGAAATGTTGTAGCGGTGTATGATGTTATAATTGGCTGGTGCAATTACATTTTGTTTACCTTATGGTAATGGAATTTATTTTCACAGGTACACTTTGAGAATCATAAGTATTAAATGTACTGCAGAAGAGACCCTGACTGCACTGATGTATTTCCCTTGGACCTCTGTGGGCTCAGGAAGAATAGGATCACATGCAAACGACTCTTGACAGGTTATGTGGCATTGATTTGCAAAAGGGGCTGCGCTTTGATTTTCTGAGTATAATTACAGAATCTCACTGTTTTCTTTCTCTGTTATTGATGGCTGAAGGGTTTTCAGAGCCGTGAATTTCATCTCAGGAGAACTGTGATCTCTACCTTTCTAAATTGTGGTGACATGTTGCCATTGTCATTTGTACTAATGGCTTATACAGGTGGCGAGGAATCACTGCATGAATAAGAAAAGAAATGCATCTTCATTTTACTAATGAAAGCAGAAAAGGAGCTCATCTGGCTCCAGATTTATGGCTCTGAAGACTGAGGAACTTCAGGGTTGTTTAACACAAGTGGTGGGAATTAAAACCACTTTATTCTGTCCTAGCAAACATTTCCTACAGGAAGGGTCATGTTAGTCTGTTGGTCATTAGCACAAACTAATACTAGTAAAATGTGGACAATTACCCCTAGCTGTATTTGAGCTGTATTCGATCTTGAAAGCCTGAATCCAAACTTGGAGGAAGTTAATAATTGAGGTGTAAATGTGAACTTTTATTACATACTCTCTGCAGTTTGAAAAGAATTTGGCATTTTGTGGATGAAACAGAACAAATTTTTAGTTTGGGATTTTCAAAATTTTTCAAATAAGTGCTCTGTTTCCTTGCCAGCAGCTTCTGAGCACCAATAACTCAGGTACTCCTGTTTTCCTTGGGCTATTTCAGCCCAAGGACCTACCAGACTTTAAAGAGGCTGAGTGACATGACACCTGAACTCCTTTCCCCACCAGGCACGGACAGGAGCTGACAAGAAATAGGTGAAATGGGCACTCCAGGTTCCTGTTGCAACACCCCTCTGCAAGAGGAGTGGAAAAGCTCTCTGACTGATAAAAGCTGCATCCCCTTTGGTAGGTGAGCACAGTAAATGTGGTAAGATAAATAAAAATAAATCAGTGGACGTCAAGTCAGCCCCTTGCCACTGCTGGCCAAGCCCTCCTGCAGAGCTGCAGGAGTCCTTCTCCCGCTGGTTTGTCTTGTTTGCACACAGGTCACTACACACTGTGATGTGCTACGAAGTCATCTGTGTGCCTGGGGTTTCAGTCGGCAAATCCAGCCTGGAGCTGGCTGAGGGCCAGGGTGGGACTGGGCTGAAGTCAGACCTCTGCTTGGTTATGGTTCAGAAAATGCTCATGCTGACAAAAATTGCACAATCCCCTTTGCACCTCTTCCCTTCTGATCCCTTGTGAGAAGAGAGTTGTTCCCAGACAGGCTTCAGAGTGAGAAAAAAAATAGCAATATGTTTTGAAGAGCTCTTTAAGAGTTTTATTTTTTACATTCCTTGCAAGCTACTGCTGTGCTTATTTGCCTATCAATTCATTTTTTCTTTGCTGGTACATTTACTCTATATTTAGCACATTTTAAGAGGACAACTAGATTGTACAGACAGAAAATCACACAGTAGGGTCTTATTTACTATACTGTAATAACTATGTTCATAAATCCAACCTCTCTCTGGAAAACTCATATACCTGTCTTTCCTTTCTCCCCTTTGATTCCTGTCTTTGCCTCTCTCCGCTGACAGCCGGCAGTAGGAGCTGCACTCAGTACCTCTGAGTATTACGGTCCATTTACTTAAATGTGGATGCTGATATTAAACTTAAGGCATCCAAGTTTGACTCTTTTGTCTTACTTACGTTTTTGTGGTGGTCTATTGTTTATACATTTACAGTGAAAGACATTTCTGGGATATTAAGATTTATGCCAGGCAGGAAAGCTGAGAGTGGATGTTTATCTGAAATGCAGTTTCCTCGGTTATCTGGGTTTTGAAGGGGTCTTTAAATGTTAAAATGCACTTAGACTAGCAGGTGATGATGTATTTGAAAGCCTTTGCTGGAAAAATATTTAGTAGGATATTTTTAAGGACATACACTTAATTTTAACTTTTATAATTTATAGCACTGCAGTTTTATAATAATGGTAATAAAATTTACATTGTATAATTAAAAATTAAATTCTACAATATAACAATATGAATTTTATTCAAATATTTATTAGATGTGTTTTTTTTTTAAAAACCTAAACAGATTGCATGCTATAAAGTAAAATTAAAAATTATGAAAATCAAATATATTTCTTAGACTCAAACTTCTTGTAATGAGAGCAAATGGTGAGGCAGAGGGAACTCATAGAATGGTTTGTGTTGGAAGAGACCTTAAAGTTCATCCAGTTCCAACCTCGTTACCGTGGGCAGCGACACCTTCCACTGGACCAGGTTGCTCAGAGCCCCATCCAACCTGACCTTGAGCGCTTCCAGGGATGGGGCAGCCACAGCTTCTCCAGGCAATGTGTTCCTGTATCTTGCCACTCTCACTATAAAGAATTTCTCACCAATAGCTAATCTAATCCTACCCTTATTCAGTTTAAAGCCATGTCCCTTGTCCTATAACTACAAGCCCTTGCAAAAAGTCCCTCCCCAGCTTCCTTATAGCCCCTTTAGATACTAAAAGGTGTTATAAAGTCTCTTGGAGACTTCTCTTCACCCGGCTGATCAACCCGGCTCTCAGCATTTCCTCATAGAAGAGGTGCTCCAGCCCCCTGAGCATCTTAGTGGCCTCCTGTAGACCCATCCAGCTCCAGATGGGCCAGACTGAAAAAATCTGAAACCAGGATTTCCTAACAAACTTCTGTCACTGGTCTTGAATGGGAAGTCCTATCCTATTTTGTGAACCGTATTGGTAGTCTGTGGAGCTGTAGGCCCACAGCTGCTCTAAAAAAATTCTATAATTTCTCTTGTAAAAAGCAGTAAAAAGCCTGAACACAGAGGGGTACATTTATTAATGGTAAATGTTGAATATTGCCTTATTTCTCAAGATTTTTGTGAAAATGTTCCTCTGTCTGGAGGATCAAACCGCCATGGCTCTGCTTTCTGCTTGCATAGCTCCATCTCTGTTAACATGTTCATAAAAAAAGGTAAAAACAGAGAACATCAGCACAGTGATATGGAGACCATCTTGTGAAGGAGCTGGGAACTGCTCTGTACCATCCTTTGAGTAGGCAAAAGCCCATTTGCCTTTTCCATGGAATGTTAAATTGTAACTGCTTTGGGGTAACTATTAGGTGTGAGATGCCGCTGTTCCTGAGACTCAAGAGAGACATGGTACCTAAACCCATTAAACTAATTTGAAAATACAAGACTAAAAAATTGCATATAGTTTCACTGTTAGTGCTAGTGTAGAGAGGTATTTTTCCTGGGCTTTTTCCTGGAATAGGAATGGTTGTTAAGCAGCCACTGATTTTTGCATGCTGCAGAGAGGGAAAAGCATGCTCTTTTAATAATATTTTGTGTATGTAAATGTGCTCACTGCCATGTGAATGTTATGATCATTTTATTAACCAAGCAATAAATACACAGAAAAGAGGTGAGGAACTGAGGTTTGTAGTTTTTTCTTACAAACCTCTAAGAGAATCTGTTTCACAGGGATGTGTGTAAAAACGTAGGCATAACTTTCAGTATCTTTCAGGTCCATCACCTGCTATTTTCCTTTGGTGGGCTCACCACACTTAGGGAGATAGATGGGTATATCAGAAAATTATCTACACATAATTTGTCATATTTGGGCACCAGTGACAACAGAATCTCTGTTTTGGAAGAGTCTGGGCTTAGCATGGTAAGGAAAAGAAATAACTCCTTACCCTAAGGGCTTAGCTCTTCCCATGCAGCACAGAGGGCAGCTGAAAGCTATGTGGGGGAGCTAAACTGCTGAAGCATTTTGTGTTTAACGTGGCATGAGAATACGGATGAGATGTGTTGCTCTTCCCCACTGCCAACCCTTGAACTTAAGATTGAAAGAAATCCTGATGGGATTATTTCAAAAAGTTCCCCTGAAGAAAGTGGAGAGGTTACAGAAACAAAATCTATTATCTGTCACCCCGTCATTAACAAAGTGGAAGAACTAGCAGAAGAATTGTTGGCCTAAACTTGAGACATCAAAAAATAGGTAAGAAAAATAGACTGGGGAAATATTCCCTGTGAAGGGGAAGGGATTGGATGGTACTGCTAGCCCTCTTCATCTCTCATTTTTAGGAGTCTATTATGTTATTTTGTAGAGTGAAGAGCGGTTGAAATGATTAATGGGCCGCAGGGCTTGACGTGCGAGCTGGCAGCCAAAGAGTGAATGTGCGCAGCAAGATCAGTCGCAGGGAGAGATTCCTAAGTGCTGCTGGCTGGGCAGGCAGGGGTGCTGCACCCTGCAATTTAAGGAGGTGTGATTAGCTGAAACAAAACAACAATTAGCCAAGAAAATCTTTCAACATGGTGTTTTATTGTGCCTACCTGTGATCTCTGCCAGGAGTGACAGCTCGCTCTGTGCCATTCAGCTGCAGTGCTGGCATCTGTGGCTCACTCACTCTCTCCCAATCCATCCATCCCTCACCATAGCTCAGGGCATGTGCTCTGCTCCCCAGTCTGGCTCTGCAGCCCCCCTTTACCACAGAGCCCCCAAGGGCTGTCTTCCAATAACCCCTGGAAAAGCTGGAAAGTGTGTTGCATCCCAGACTGTGTTTAAATGACAAGGGACCACAGGTCAAAGGGGGAAAACATCCCAGATATAAAGAATAGGCTGGATTAGATAGAGAAGGTGTATAATATTAATTTCAGAAAGGTCTCTGCAGGTATGAGGGTTCTGCTGACACCAGCCCTGGAGGAACCAGCTGGGGTAGAAGGACTCCTCCTTCATGGCCATCCCCTTCTACCTGCCGTGCCAGACCAGCTGCCAATTCAGCTGCAGACTTGGAGCAGGAATCGAGAGCAGCAGATGTTGCAGCCTGCTGAAAGCTCGCTGGTGGCTGAGTGTTTGAACTCCTAGAGAAGAGCTCTTGTGGAGAAGGCCGCTGGCTGACTGCAGGATTGCAGCACACCATACTTTTGGATGATTTCAATGTTTTACTGTAAAACTTCCCCATGGAGGAAAATGTATCTTCCTAGCACTCTGTACAACCACTCAAGCAAAGCTGGTCCTGCCTCTTCACTGCCTTGCTGGAGCCTTGCTGAAGGGCTGCAGTGCTGTTGGGTGTCTTTGTCCTGTGCTGTTTTGGAAAAGTGATGGGACTTTTTATATGTGTAGTTAGATTGGAGTCTATTTGATCCCTAAGGAAAGGAGAGAGGAAATGATATTGTGTGAGCATCTTCTGCTCAGGGAGAGAGGGGGAATAAATTCTTTTTAAAAAGGAAAGAGAACATTATCTGGCTTTTTCACTTTTATCCTGACACAATCATGTCTCATAAGCTCATAGATATGAAATAAAACATGCACAGTTTACTCTTGCTTCAGGCCCAAATTCTGTCTCAATAAATCTCCTAGAATGTGAAACCACAAAAACTGCTCCACTGTGTCAGTGCAGAGGCTCAGCTGCTCCAGCTCTGCCCTTTAACACTACCGTGTTATAGCTTATGGAAAGGTTTCTTGTCTGCACACTGGGTTTCCACAATGGCATAATGCTGTTTTTCATTTTACCCTCTGTCTTATGCTGCTAATTTTTAATAGTCTTTTTGTCATTCTGGCCACTGCTGAACATTGAGGTGAAGTTTTCAGAAAACAATGTAGTGTGAGGCACTGCTGGTTATGTGGAGCTGTTTCTCACTGTGTTCATTGCTTGGCACTTGTTAACTCTTAATTCTGTCTGTGCTCCCCGTGGCTGGCTTTGGTTGATTGCAGGTTCTGTGAGATGGGCACCATGCAGGGTGCTGGACCTGCCTGTGATGCTGCATTATGGCAACTAAATTATTTGCTTTTTTCTTTTTCTCTATTTGCTGATGAGACTAATTAACTTAATAGAAAACTTGATAAAATAATATATTAATGTCATTGCAAATCTGTTTCATTCTTTGTAAAAACTGTGATGTTCATCTCCGAGGTAAATGAATACGGTGCTTTATTCTGCATAGCAAAAATGTGATAGAGATTGTCACTGTTGTGTAATATTAATATAAATAGGGTCAGCTGTACATAGTCTGTCTGATGCTCCTGTTTTACTTCTCTGCCTTTTTATTTTACCTCCTTAGACCTTGTAGTTATGAAGTGATTTTTTTTTATTAAATTATTTATTGTAGCCAGATGATTGATGTTGTTTGACTTTGGTTCTTTGCAGCTTCCCAATTCTTTAGTTGTCAAAATGACAAGCACTCAGTGATTAATTAAAACCTTGATTTTGCTCTGTTATTGTTCATTTTCAGTCAAATATAAATTCTTATGTATTCCAGAAAATAATAAATATTCCCCAAATGTGGTTTCTAAAATTTAGATCAAGGAATACCTTCATTTATTTTTCATTATAAATTTTTTATTATATTCAATTTTTTATATACGCACACATGTATATCTAAAAAAAATTTAATGTGAAAGATATTAAATTAAAAACTCTATACAAGAAACTTACCAGCATGGCCTGATGTTGGATGGCAACCACAGTAAACTTCCTCACAGAGCTCTCTTTTTTCTGAGAAAGGTGAGACAAAGTTAGAGTGGCTCCTTGTCAGGACTGACAGACCCCCTTTCTCTGACTGGCATTAATTGTAGTGTTTTTTTTGATGATGTGGACATATAGCATGGATTCCTCTCAGCTATGTTCAAGTGTTTGGTGTTGAAAGATACATCTGAATTATTTACCTTAAGATCTCTTTATAGTTGCTAGAAAGAAATAAGCACTCTCGAAGGTGCAATTTGTCTCATATTGAAGAAGATATCTAGAGTGGGGTGCTGAAGTGCATCCTATTCCCTGGTAAGAATGAGACAAGCCTTGAGATTTGTTCAGATAATTTCCACCCAGAGATGCTGGGACTTGGGCTGAGATGATCTGTTTTGTACAGCTGGACACAGAGAAAGCAGCATCTCCCTGTTCTGGGCCTGGGAAAGGCTTTTCCTGTCCTCTGCTCTTGCGTATAAAAGTTTAGTGGCAACGAGAGCAGCTGTGAATGACAGAACAGGTTCCTTTGAGTGAAGTCAAACTAGTCCCTGTGCAGAAATGCACCAGCCCAGGCTGGTCCAGCCCATGCAGGGTTGGGGTGGGACTCTACACGGAGATTTCTGTGGGCATTGGAGGGAAGATTTGGCAATGGCAAAGTGACCACAGGCACTGAGTGTTCGCCACTGGTGGGCTGCTTGACCAGCATGCCAATCAACTTTTACCCCTGGAGCAGCCACTCCTAATTTCTCTCGGGAAGAGCTGATGGCTTGGCTGGAAATGTTTTAAGGTATGTTTGGCTTTCTGGAATTGCTTTTACAGACCAATTTCTTTTTCATGGGGTCTCATGTGAGAATAAACTCATTAGCTTTCTGATATGATTCCCTGAATGGCTGACTCATGAATTCTTCTAAAGTTTCAAATTTTCATGTACGTAGCACATCAGATTTTGCTGGTAAACCGAATTTAGCTTTCTTTTCAATCTCTGTCCAGGTTTTTTATCTAATTTATGCTGGTGCTTCTCATTTCTTGCTTCCCCTGCTTAATGTTCCCAAAGATGTGATTGACTGCACCTGAAGTTACAGCTTCTTGGCCTGTTAGAAAAAGAAATTAATCGGCCCAAGTAAAGTACTAAGCTAAAATTCATATGATAATACTTTTGCTGATTGGTTATTGTCTTCCATTATGGAAAACTCAATAAAATCTTACTTAGAAAAAAAAACAAAAACCCCAGAAAAAACAGATAAGGAAAAAGCAAGCAAAACCATTTAAAAAAATGTCCTGAAGTTCCCTATTCTTTTTCAGTTTCTTTGATGATAGTGAATAGATACTTACTCTGCTTTGGAACTCTACAAATGTCATTGCTGAGCTACTGATTCTGCTGAAAGAATGAGGATCAGATGAGGAAAATTCAAGGTATGAAAGAGTGTGTCCACTGCCAAAATGAATACCTGTGCATATTCCATAAAAGATTTCTGCATATGTGATTTTTAAATTTTTGCCAGCCACTCTCATGTCTTCCTGATGTATTGTTATACATGGGATGACCTTTTCATGTAGTTTCAGTTGTAGAGTGTAAAGAAACCTCCCTACCATTCTGCATCGTGAATGTGCACAAGAGAAAGGGATGAAGAGATTTCTTCCTGTTATAAAATCTGTTTGACTGTATTGAACCTGAAGAAATGAAAGACAGCAAGAAAGCAAATTCGACACATTCCTCCCACCCCCTTTTTTCCCAGAAGAATTAATTACATGTTTCCCATGAAGCAAAGCACAATAGGGTTTTATGGTACATTTCTTGTAGTTCTGTTACACTGCCACAGAAAATACAGAATTTTCTGCAGGTATGTATATGTAGTGTTAAGCATTTCTGTGAACAAATGCTTAGGGCTCAGATGAAGAAATGGTTTAGATATCATGACATTCCGAGTAGCAATGTCCCCTCAGGTTGCACCAGGGACCAGGTTGGAGACCATCCTCTGTCCATGATGACACACAACATATTATTGTGCTTAGATATGCAAAGTTTAACACTCATGTTACTCACCGGTCCATATAACAAGATTTCTAATTTCAAACTACATATTGGGACCATCATCCTGGGTGATGGCCAGGCATTGTCAGGGAGATAATGAGTTGGCAAAGGCCATACTGGGGACAGTACTGACACTTGACATAGCTGGTTGGTCACATCACAGTGCTTGAACCGTTCCACTCAGTTTTCTTTCTTTTTTCTTTTATCTCTCCTTTCCCTCTGCAAGGCAGACCCTGCATCATGGATTAAATAGGAAAAAGCTAGGAAACCAAGGTAGGACTGGCCTAAGGTGGGGAACACAGGGAGTCCTAAGCTGATTAATGAGATCCAGCAAAGGGGGTGGTATCCCCAAGGGTCACTACTATGTCCTGTATTGTTTAATTCCTCAGTGAGTTGGATGGGGGTGTAGAGTCCCTCCAGAGGATGTTTGCTGATGATACAAGACTGAGAGGAGTGGCTGCTGCGCTGCCATTTAGAAGGACCTCTGAACTCCTGCTTTAGTTGTGCAAAACATCTGCCCAGCCATGGAACTTAAGTTAGATGAAATGTCTTTTTGTAAATACTCTAGGTAACTCAGCAAGTTATGAAATTATAAAGTGCTTTAATTGTTTTCTAAATGTAGGAACCTGAGTTCTATAATTAATATACTTTGATTTAAAATATTTCAGTATAATTATTTATTTAATGATGCATCCATGGACATTAATCCCTTAAACTTCAAGGCTCAGTTAGATTTTTACCTTTTTTTCCCAGACGTGTCTCAGGCCATTCTTCACAAAATCTCCAGTTTGTCTGCTTTTCACAGGACTTCATTCATAGTCATAGAATTTCAATTTGACTTTAGGCTGGCCTAGACAGTGATATTGGTGATTCTTTTTTTTCCAGTGAGTAGTGATGCAAAGGATTTAAACCCACTCCCTTTGCTGTCTTCATGAACATTTGAAGATGGAGGCAGCTAAAAAACACTTCTGTGCCTTTCCACCTGCTGCCATGCCTTTTTGCAACAAATGAGGTTGCTTTGCCTTTTAAAACATTTGTGTTTCACCTTTATTGAAGATAATGGGATTTTCCCCCATAGGCCAGTGGAGTATATCTGTCAAACTTGAATGCAAAGAACATATAATTCTTCTCTGTAGGCGGGGCCAGAATATTCTCACTGTACTTTCAGTAATATGTTACAAAATATTTAGATCAAAATAGTTAAATACTATCAGATTTAACATGGTGTTTGGAGGTATTGTTTATCTCTTCCACAATCAATGAGACTGAGGTCTTCCAAAAAATTGTTATATTCTGAAAATAATCACCCTCATGCAAAAACAAAGATTGCAGGAAATTTCCTAACTCTAATAGTCTTAACGTTTGGGACATTTGATTTTTTAAAATATATTTTAGCTTTTAAATTGATCATTTTTTAGATAATTTTTGTATAT
The DNA here is from genome assembly GCA_013400915.1 of Pardalotus punctatus. Taxonomy (NCBI): domain Eukaryota; kingdom Metazoa; phylum Chordata; class Aves; order Passeriformes; family Pardalotidae; genus Pardalotus; species Pardalotus punctatus. The sequence continues at coordinate 228,932 of VZTX01031411.1, read as the reverse complement.
TTTCAAAGATTGAAAAGCATTGTTACATGGGAACTGAACAAACTTTTTATCAAAAAAGTTTGAGTTACAAGCCTTCAACACTGCCTAAATTTTACCCATGAACTAAAAGGTTAGCTAAGCTTGTTTGTTATTTCACATTCTATGGTGGAATGCCTCATCCCTGGAAGTATTAAAGACCAGGTCGGATGGGGCTCTGAGCAGCCTGGTCCAGTGGAAGGTGTCCCTGCCCATGGCAGTGGGGTTGGAACAGGATGGACCTTACAGTCCCTTCCAACCCAAACCATTCTGTGATTCTATGATTTTGAAAAGAAGGAAAAATGCAGGGAAAATATGATTCCACATCTTGAAATATCTTCTGTGAGCTGAAGATTATTGTTATTTGGAGTCTGGTTTGGATCAATCTTGGTACCTTGGAAACTGAAAGAGCTGAGGCATATTTTCCATGTGCTGACTTCAGGAGCTTTGTGGGGAGCTTGTTTTGGCCGTCCCTTGCATCTCCCATGAGAGGGCTGCAAGAACTGAATCATGACTCTTCTGTGCTGCATGTAGTGAAGGCAATGGTGTTCAAACTGTTATTACAATTAACATCAATGACAAAGAAGAAGAAAGAAAGACCTGCTTTGAATACATACACTTAGAAATTTCTGATTCTCTAACCTTGATGAAATTCTGCTCAGGTTCATGAAAACCCTAGCTGAAGCAATCCCAGCAGTATCAGTACATTTTGAGAATGTGTGGAGGTAGATCAAGGTTTGGAAGACTGGAAAAGGGCAAACATAAGACAAATTAAAAAAATAAGTCAAGAGGGAACGTTAGAAAATAATGGGCCAACTCTTTTTGTTGGAACATACTAGATAAAGAAATCCAACAGTATTTTTGTAGGGCACCTAAAAGAACACCATATGAGTAAGTAGTAAACTCGTTGGCACTATGCAGTGAGTGTTAACTCATTTGTCAGGATTAAATCATATCAGATCAATCCAAAATCACTTTCTGTGAAGTAACATGCCTTAAGGGTATAGACATGGTATAGCTAGGCTTTGTGCAGGGTCTCACATAACAGGAGCAAGCTGGGGTTACTGTAAAGTGGGGACACAGGTGTCTGGGTATGCTGCATTCAGAGCAGTTGCCAGCGCTTTGCTGTCAAACTGCTTTGATGAATTGAGGACCTATCCTAGGCTTAGTATATTCAATGTTTTCATTATAATCCAATACCAGGTCGTTAGAATACGCTCATTAAACCCACAAGTGAAATGTATCTGAAAGAGGAAGCAAACAGATTGAAAGATAAGAATTAATTCAAAATTATCACAACAATTTAGAGAAATAGTGTTGAAAACAGCATAGAATTTAATTAACACAAATGCATGGTTCTGCACTTAGGTGGGGATAAACAGCAGAGAAAATACAATAAGAAAACCAGAGATAAGACAGGTAACTGTCTTGCAAAGAAGTATTTGGACATTACAGTGGGTCACAAAACGAATGTAGGTTAAGAGTATTGTGCTGTTTGTATTGGTTTTGCTGTGCAAGCTTTGGGTAGCTGACAGCAGGGGGGCTACAGGGGTGACTTTCGTGAGAAGCTGGCAGAAGGTAACACCTCTCGGATAATGCATTTAAGAAGGGTGAAAAGCCTGTGCAACTGCAGCTGGAGAGAGGATTGAGGATATGTGAGAGCAGCAGCTCTGCAGGCGTCCAGCACAGTAAAGGAGGGGCAGAAGGTGCTCCAGGTGATGGAACAGAATTCCCCTGCAGCCCCGGTGCAGCCCTGGTGAGGCAGCTGTGCCCCTGCAGCCCATGGGGCACACGGGGAGAGCAGAGACCCACCTGCAGCCCACGGAGGAGCCCACACCAGAGCAGGGGGATGCCCAAAGGAGGCTGTGACCCTGTGGGAAGTCCATGCTGGAAGATGGCCCTGGCAGGAGCTGTGGCTCCATGGAGAAAGGAGCTCATGCTGGAGCTGACCTGCTGGCAGGACCTGGGACCCTGTGCATACCCACCCTGGGCAGCCTGTTCCTGATGGAGCTGCACCCTGTGGAGAGAGCCATGCCAGGGCAGTCTGTGCAGAACTGTAGCCTGAGGAAAGGATTCAGTTGGAGGAGTTCATGGAGGACTGACTTCCTTGGGAGGGACCCCGCATTGGAGCTGGGGAAGAGTTTGAGGAGTGCTCCCCCTGAAGAGACAGAGCAGCAGAGACAGTGTGTGATGAACTGACCACATTCACCATTCCACATCCCCCTGCGGCGCTGGGAGGGAGAGGCAGAGGAATGGGGAGTGAAGCTGAGCCTGAGATGAAGGGAGTAGTGGTGGGAAAGTGTTTTAAGTTTTGGTTTTATTTCTCATTACCCTATTCTGATTCAATTGGTAATAATTAAACTGATTCCCCCAAGTGGGGTCTATTTTGCCCATGACAGTCACTGGTGAGTGATCTCTCTCTGCCCTTTTCTAGACCCATGAGCCTTTTATTGTATTTTCTCTACCCTGCCCAGCTGAGGAGGGCAGTGAGAGCGTGGCTTTGGTGGGTGCCTGGTATCCAGCCAGGGGCAGCCCACCACACTGCTGCACAGAGGTCAAACATCACACTGGGATTTATAAACAGCAGCATAGTCCATAAAATTTGCAATGTAATTCTTCACATTGTTATGGTTTCATAGATGTGAACCAGCTGGAGGGAGAACAGAGGGAGGCTGTGAGGAAAGTCTGGGAATCTACAAAGAATAAGGTGTTTGGTTTCCTTAGAAGACAAAAGATAGAAAGGAGAGGTTATATCAGTGTATGAATACAAAAAAGCTGCAAAAAGAATGTTTCCTATGGCCATGAAGAGTAAGGCAAGAAATAAATCTCAAGCTGCAGATGGAGAAGTTTACTTAGAATTTTAGGAATGTTTTTTCTCACAGTAGGAACTGGTAGGCATTGTGGTTGCTTAAGGACCTTTCACAATGCTCATCACTAGATGTATTAAAGAACAGGCTCAGCAAGCAGGGATAAAATAGTTTGCGAATATGACATCTAGAGCTCCTTGTTATAGGAAGAAAAATGAAATAGATAATCAGTTCAAGTGCCTTCTAACCAGCCTATATTTGTGCAATTTTGTGTCTGTGTAGACCTGGTACAGGGGAAAAAAAGCTATAACAGCAAACTCTCTCCCTTTGTTCTTATCTGCACCATCCCCTCTCCCCTGCAGGTCTCTGGCAGATCCAGGTAGCATAAGCTCAGCTGCAGTGCCTCCTCTATCATAGTGATGAGCAATATTTCTAAGTGATAACAATAATTAAAAATATTTGTATTATGTATATATAGACAGCACCAATCTGGAATTGAGTGTTGATCTGCTGAAGGGTCAGAAGGCCAAACAGAGGGATCTGGACAGGCTGGATAGATGGGCCAAAGCCAATGGTGTGAGGGTCAACCAAGCCAAGTGCTGGGTCCTGCACTTGGCTCACAACAACCTCAGGCACTGCCACAGGCTGGGGGCAGAGTGGCTGGAAAGCTGCCCGGTGGAAGAAACCCTGGGGGTGCTGGTGGCAGCGGCTGAACATGAGCCAGGTGTGCCCAGGTGGCCAAGAAGGCCAATGGCACCCAGGCTGTACCAGCCATGGTGTGGCAGCAGGACCAGGGCAGTGACTGTCCCCCTGTGCTGGGCACTGGTGAAGCTGCAGCTCGAATCCTGCAGTCAGTTTTGGATCCCTCACTGCAAGAAAGATACTGAGATGCTGAAGTATGTCCAGAGAAGGGCAATGCAGCTGCGGAAGGGTCTGGAGCACGAGTCTGATGAGGAGCAGCTGAGGGAGCTGGGGGGGCTCAGCCCGGAGTAAAGGAGGTTCAGGGGGACCTTGTTGCTCTCTCCAATTGCCTGAAAGGAGGTTGTAACCGGGTCAGTGTTGGTCTCTTTTCCCAGGTAACAAGCTACAGGATGAGAGGAAATAGCTTCAAGTTGTGTCAGGGGAGGTTTAGATTGGATATTAGGGAATATTTCTTATTTGAGAGGGTTGTCAAGCACTGGAACAGGCTGCCCAGGGAAGTGTTGGAGTCACTATCCCTAGAGGGGTTAAAGGATGCGTTGATATGGCACTTACAGACATGGTTTAGTGATGGGCTTGTCAGTGCTGGGTTAACGGTTGAACTTGATGATCTTAACGGACTTTTCTAACCTAAACAATTCTAAGATTCTATATTTGTTGTTGGCCGATGGTCAATGAAGCAAACAGTTTATTCAGACACCTATATAAATGTTCTGACTCCCAAAGGTTGAACAGTGATGACTTCTACAGAAATTACTGTGAACTTCAAATTCTTGGGACTTCTGCAGTTTAGATTCCTCTGCAGAAACATTTAATGGTCTTTAAAAGGATAAATTATTTTTATCAAAGCTGTTGCTTACATTCAAATCAGAGATGACATTTTGAAAAGTCAATGTACGATGAAATGCCAGAAAAATATTTGTTAGACTTCTTGTCATTTGTGGTCACACTACCCCTCCTGTTTTTGTAAAAACAGGAAGATATTAACCTCATGTATGTCTGCAGTCAATGTAAGAGCTCCTGTTCCCTAGTGATCTTCAAAGCAAAAATACCTGGAATAAACATGAGGGTTGTGCTATATCATAAAGAGTCATGATTCTTCCTTTAGCACAGACTTTAAGAAAAACAAGCAAACTGCAAACAAAGACCATGACAGCCTTTCTTCCTGATGTCTGTACAGTGTATTGGTGGATCTTTCTTTTGATGCTGCAATAGTAAATAACAGATTTTGCTGTATGCTTAGAAGACTTCAAAGCTTCCTGATGCTTTCAATTTTATTAAAATGTTCCACAGCCAGGTTTGTTCAATATGTTTTTTGAATTTCATTGGCAATATCACTCACTATCTGTGCTTTGAAATGTTAGTGGGTTTTTTGTTTGTTTGCTTGTTTGTTTTTGTTGTTTCTTGTTTTCATCTGGTTATTTGACCATAGTACTACCATTACCAGCCAAATAAACTGTGAGAAAGAAAACACAGCTCTGCAAGGTGTTGCTATTGCTCTGAAATAATTACTGCAGGTCTAGTGCAAGAGCACTGGTGGCCACAAGGATCCTTCAAAGGCGAGTCGTTGGCAGCTGGATAATAAACTCTGTTCTGAATTAGTCCCTGTTTAGATCTCTGATGGAGAGGGTGAAATGGGCTTGTTATTTCCTTTTGATGGTGTGTATGAAGGCCAGATATAGCAGAATTCTTTGCACAGAGCAGATTGCAGAGCCTGCTGCCTAGCTATGGGTGGGATCTGCAGTTATGATTTGGCATTTCTTTTCCCCAGTGGATGGTGGAGCACAGCGAATATAAATGTCTATTTCACCATGTGGAGCCGCAGAGAGTTCCCAGCACTCACTGGGGAATGAGTGCAGAGATGAGAGGCTCTGTGGTGGGACTCAGGCTTAAGAAGGACTATTAGTTTCTTCACAAATCTTTTGTTGCTGTCTGCCCTTTCTTTCACTGTGGATGCCACAGTTTTCTGCATGATGGAAGACATAATCTGACATAATTCTGAAGTATTTTTGTAGTAATGGTTCCCATATTTGGTAAGAAAAAGTGAAATCTCGGAACTGTTTTAGGTCCCACATTTCTTTTTTTACTGATTCAAGCAGGCCGAGCGGTCAGAGACAGTTTCACAAATGCTTATGCTTTACATGGAATGTCTTTCCTTTTCCAGCTGTTGCTGAAAGCTTAAAATTATGGGAATATTTGTTTAGGGCAGGCCTAAACCACAATAACTTTATGTGGGTTTGGACTAACAGTTTATCATTTTGGAAATTCTTTTAAGGATGAGCCTGAATTCCCAGACTTATAATTATTTTTTTGGATTTGGACTCATCCCTAAATTTTATTCCCACTTCTATTTTTATTCTCTCATGAAAAGACAGAATATTTGAAAAAAATGGCAAGTTCAAACAATAATGATAAAAAAACTATCCTGCTCTTCCCTTCTTCCAAACTTCCTTTTATGAGGGTGGTATGTCTCTGAAAGTCTGCAAAGGTTTTTGTGAACAAAAGAGCTATTAGGACTTTAGCTCCAATGTTCAGCTCTTTATATGAAACTCTTGCTGTGGTGATGTCCAGGCTGTCCTTCTGCTGTGTTTATCATACATAAGTTCTTCAAACAAAAGCATCTCCTACAGTCCACAGGTGTGCTACTGGTACATGCTTTGATGTGATTCTTCAACCTTCTTGTTGTTCCTCATATGTCAGGAGTAAAGATATTTGTTGAAATGTAAAGGTGATTATTTGAAAATGGATAAAAAAATGGAATGGATGAGCAACCCAGCATTCGAGGGTGGAACTCCTAGAATTTTAAGAGATAGATAACAAGGACATCTAGAATACAAGCTCTTACTACCAACATTTCTGGAAGGAAAAATAAAAGCTCATGCTTAAAAATTTAAATCTGACTCCAACTCCAAGGGATTAGGCTGAGATCTTTATGGAAGCAGATTATTTTTATCTTTTAAAGCTTTCTCTGAAGCATCTTGTGATGGTCATGAATGGGGATAGGATATTGTAATGGATCAGCATGAGCTGAGGTGACTTTTGCTGGGTGATGCAGTCGTTCCTATCACTGTGGCTGATCATAGACAAAGAAAACTGAGGAGACCCCTTGGGTATCTCTACTGTCCCATGTACTATTTTGTTGCAAACTCTCTTCACAGTAAGCAACAAAATGTTGTGTTTTTCTCTCTCTTTTTCTGACAATTGCATCTTCTGTTTAGAAATTATCGCTAAAATACCCCAGAGTGTTGGTATTCAACATGAAGATGACCAGTAGGCGCTGTTTTACAACTGCAGAAGAAAACTGATTTGGAGATAAACAGACCTTTTCAGACACCATCTTTTATATTTAACAGGTGATGTGAGCACTGATTGTTGCTGCTGCCAATGATGTGAAAGCACAGAAGATGTAGAGCTGTCCCCCCTCTCTGCTGCTGAGAAAGTGCTGGGAGCAGAGCATGGTCCTTGGAGAGCTCCAAGGGCACAGAAACAAGAAGGTTCTGATCCCCAAATTCCTTGGCTACCTTGTACATTTAAAAAAAGTTCACAGTGAGGGATCTAAGGGAGAGGAACCTATGGACTCACAGGGGGAAAAGCACCAATCAGAGTGGGCACAGAAGACCAGCACGACTTGTTTTGTGCAAGTGCTTACCCCACCTCCTCAGAGGCTTCTCTTTCTACTGCCATCAGTACCTGGTTATCAGCAAAAGCGTTGCTCTGTCCTCCTCACAAGCTGTGTATCATCAGAGATGGGAGCTGAACATACATATTCCAGTCCTTCCCCCACAGATACTTGTCATTAAATGTGACAGGCTTCTGAAGAAGTATTGTTACTTGTAAATAAAATATGGTTGCTAAGAAACACTATGATTAACATGCTGACAATACAACCTTCTTTGATTGTTTGGGCACCAATTGTCTGCTTCTGTAATCAGTGAGGAAATAATTTTTTGGAGGGGATTTGTCAGGCTGAGAAAACTAGGGTTTTTTTTAGTTTCTTTTTTAAAATTAAATTAGCGTCTAGTGTTTCCACACAAAGAAAGGGTCTCCAAGCCATAACTCTTCTATTTTTTTTTTTTTTTGGCACATCATAAGTTTTGTGTTTCTGTTTATGTTAATTTTGCAGCTAGGAAAATAAGGTTAGCGTTAATAATGTATCTGTCAAAATATTCAAATAAAGAAAACTGGAAGCTCGGGCTCATTAAATTTTCATGTGTATATTCTATATATTAATCTTCTTTTTGCTGGTCTCATTTTGAATTTCTCCTACTCTCAAATTCTTACAGTTATTTTGGACTTTTGAAATTAACTTTTCTAATCTATGTCTAGAAACCACCCATGCCATTATTTCTGTACAGGCCAAGGGATTTGAGTCTTCCTTTCCATTAGGGGGAAACAAAAAAATGGTGGTGATTCTTCTTTTCCCAGTAGATTCACTCTGGTGTAATGGGTGAGACATGGTGAAAGGAGATGAGCAGGCAGAACTCATCCTTCTCAGGCTGGAAATTACCCTTCTCACCTCCTGTAACTGGATGTGTAACTGCACTTGCATATGTTGTAACAGATGGTGTTTCACTGAAGAATGGCTGAAAACGGCACCTTCCTACCCAATGTTTCTGCCTGCTGTGTGCATTTAGAGTCATGTCTTCTTACTACAGTGTTTAAAAAAAGTTGTATTGCCTATTAGTCTTGCAGAGCCCACTGAGAGATGATGGGTGGCATCTCTTTTCCGCTAATGTAAATGGTATTCCCAGCACAAAGCACCTGTGCTAGCACATGGAAAGCAATGGTTCTGCACAGGCACCTGTGTAGGCAAAGCCTGCAAGCAGTGAAAATGCCTGCTGGAGTCCAGCTCAGCCTGGATGTCCTCTGCGGTGGTGACAGATACAAGGATAAAAATCCCTCTTCTGAGACCTTACAGTAAATGTTAATTTCCAGAATTCCAGAAAAATAAACTGACTATACCTTTATTTCTACTTGGGGATGGACTAAACCATAAGTTTTGCAACACAACACCTGTGCACTCACTGTTCTTGTGTAATAAACACGGATGATTATGCCTCAAGTGAGACAAGGGTGCCCTGCAGAAGCTATGCTTGTTAAAAATAAACTTAAATGCATAGATGTTTACCTACTGATTGAAAAGCACTATGACTTTTAGAAAGAGCTGAATGCCCTAGAAGATAAGTAGAAGAGTAAAGAAAATAGGTGATTTGTAGTCTGTCGAGCCATACAAAGAAAGGTAGCAGTTTTGCTGTTAAACACACAGACACAAAATCAAATCTCCCTTTCCACCAAGTGCAAACAGATTACATTTAACCAATGTAGCATTACTTAAATAAATGTTCCTGGGTTCTGTTGGACTGAAACCCTGAGGTGTGGTATTTGAGTACAGTCATTGGCTACGTGCATATCTATCCACGTAGTGATTATGCTGAGTAACACAGGTATGCTGGTTATCCTATGACACACAAGTATTGGGGGTAGAGAAGATGGTATTCTTAGTTTGACAAATTTCAAGGCCAGAAGGGTGGCCTATGACTGTCTAATCTAAACCCTTCCCCACGCTGGAGATGTAATTTCTCTGAAAAACTGAATTATACCACCTATTTCAGAAAGCTATTTAAACCCATCTTAACAGCTCAGACTAGCTGTGAGCTGGCACCTCTCCTCATAAAATTTCATTTTCTATGTTATGTCTTATTTCAAGGTTAAATTTTCTAACTCCAGCTTCCAGTCATTACGTCTAATTATGATTTTGTCAGCAGGTTTGAGAACCATACTACTGGATGGTGTTTTCATGTGCAAGGATCTGTACAAATGCATCGTCAGCTCTTAAACTTCTCTGTTAAATTAAGTTGAGCTCTTTAAGGCTTACATCTTTATATTTGTTTTCTTGTCTCTGGCCTATTTAAAAAAAAAAAAATTATTATTTGATTTCCATGTCCTTCTGGAAGATCTGAGTCCAGACCTAGGTGTCTTGTTGTAGTGGAAGTTTTAGAACAACAGCAGCAGCACTTCCCTACTTCTGTTTGATAATCTTTTACATAACTGGTTGATGCTGACCTGTTGCATGTCTTAAAAACACATTCATTACACGTGTCAGGTTTTTTCATTCTTTTCATGACTCTCCAAGGACATTGCCTAGGCATTTCACACTCTGGCCTGGAACTCCACAGTCTCCCCAAGTATAGTTCCCTAACTGTAGCACAGAAATTAAGGTATCCTGCCCCTTGTGTGCAGGAAAGTAAATAACATTCAACACTGAAAATATTAACAAAAGTCTAGTGTGTTTTACATAACTGAATGGTCATATTGACCATTTTGTCAAAGCACTGCTTTGAGAGCCTATTTTGAGGTGATTAGCTACAATGATTCACTAGTCCTTTTCTAAGCTACTGCTTTTCAAAAGAGAGTATCACTGTACCTATAATTTGTATTCCTGGCCCCCGGATGAATTCTTCTGCATTTGGGTGTCCTAATTTTTTTTTTTCAAATGTAACTGGTTTAGCAGACATTTCAAGTAGTTCTGCACCAGAGCCTCATCTCTGCTACCTACTACCCTGCTCTGTTTTGTTCATATGATCTTTCTAGTCCATCGCTCCTTCTATAAATTGTGAAATGGCTATTTGGGGGAACCTTGTAGGAGCACCTGTGCTCACTGATTTCTTTATTGCTACTTTCTTAAACCTAGGAGACATTTTAATTGTATCTAATGTACAGCCTGTTAACTTTGCACAATTCAAGTTATTTTTTCAAACCAAAGGGTTTTGTGGCACGAAGTCAAATGCCTTAAAAATTAAGACTTGTGTGCCAACGCATTCACCTTTATCAACAGGGACTATAATCCTGTCATAAAAAACAATATGTTTGTTTGACAAGATTTACTTTCTACAGAACCATGTTGAGTGGCATAAATTATATGTTTAGCCACTGTTTGTTGAAAGAAACCTCATTTAACATTTCTATGCACATCAGAGAAATTTTTCAGTGGTCCCTAGGTTATCTCTTTTGCCCCTTATTAAGCACTGGAATTACTTTGTTTTCTAGGACATTTCAGTATCCCAGCTTTCTAAGACCTTTTAAAAATTACAATTAAATTAAAAACATTCTTCAGCCCTTAAAAAAATGTTTGGATCTAAGATATGTGTTATTTTTTTTTTATTTTTTATGTTCTTTTATTCTCGTACTTTGATAGAGATGAAGTTTAACTAGAATGGGTATATAGCACTTCTTGTTTTAGATATTAAGATATATTTATGACAAATGTTTCACTTTCTTGTATCATTGAGAAATCTTCCATCTGTGTCTCCTGAAATAAAACTTCAGCTGACCTAAAATCACCCTTCTTCTTCCTAATACATATGAACACTAATCCTCATTTCCCAAAGTCCAAGCTATGCCTAACAAATTAATGCAACTAACTTTTTCAGGTGTCATCCATATTTAAAGTGTTTCACCATTCATTTATTTCCTATTTATCTATGTTACAGTGTCAAGGTTTGACCCTGGCCAAATGCCAGGGACCTACAACGTCTGCTCTCTATGCTCTTTCCTGCTGCAGCCATGCAGAGGAGAGGAATCAAACTAACACAAACACACTGGACTCATGAGTTGAGATGAGGCAGTGATGGGGACGGGACGCATGAAAACATGAGCAAACAGGTGAGAAACTTAAGTTGCAAAGTGATTTATTAACCTAACAGAGTCGGAGGATAAATGAGAGGTAAAAATAAGCTCTTAAGACACCATTTCTTCACTCACCCCCCTTCCCTCTTAAGACACCGTTCCTCAGCTCACCCCCTCCCTCCTTCACACAACCAACAGCTCTGGGTGGGGGGCAGGGTATGGGGTTTTTCCTTAGTCAGTCCATCACCACAATTCTTCTGCTACAAACACTGTTTCTCTGCTCACCCCTCTCCCTCTTAAGACACCATTTCTCAGCTCACCCCCCTCCCTCTTTCACACAACCAACAGCTCCGGGGTGGGGCAGGGTATGGGGGTTTCCCTTTGGTCAGGGTCAGTCCACCAGGGAGAAGAGTCCTCTACTCAGCCATGGGGTCCCTCCCACGAGAGACAGTCCTCTGTGAACTTCTTTGGCGTGGGTCCAATCTCACGAGCAGCAGCCCGGCCGAAATCTGCTGCAAACACGAGTGCTTGTCCATGGGGTGCAGGCTCCCGAGCCGAGGCCAGGCTGTTTCCATCCCGGGGCCAAGGCCTTTCTCTCTCGTCCACAGCCTTTGCAACTCTCAGTCTCTGCTGGGACTCCCACTGGATCACAGCTTCCTCCAGGCATCCACCTGCTCCTCTGGCGTGGGCACCTCCCCACGGGCTGTGGGTGGATCTCTGCACCCCCCTGGACTCCATGGGCTGCAGGGGGACCACCTGCTCCCCCCATGGTCTTCACCACGGCCGGCAGAGGGTTTTCAGCTCCGGCACCTGTAGCACCTCCTCCCCCACCTTCTCCACTGACCTTGGTGTCTCCATGTTGTTTTCCCTCACATATTTTCACCTCCTCCTCCTCCTCTGGCTACAAAGAAGTGCGTGCACCCGTTGTTTTGATTTCTTCTTAAATATGTTTTCACAGAGGCGTAACTAACATCTCTACTTGGCCCAGGTTTGGCCAGCAGCATGTCCATCATCTTCAGAGCCATCAGAGAGTGGCTCTGCTGGACAGGGTGACAAACTTCCAGAACCTTCACACAGGACACACAGGAGCCATCTTGCACCCCTCACTACCCACTAGCAAAAACTGGGCCAAGTGAAACCACCACACACATGTAATTTATTGTTATTCCAAATCTCATTTTAAAACACTGGGATTCTTGTTGTAAGAAATAAATTTATTGACTTGTGGAATTGTTTTAAAGAACCAGGAATGGGGTTCCTCTCTCCTTTTAGATTTATCAGATTTAAACACCTAAATTTCAGCAAACCACTCTGATTTTGTTTTATGGAGAGAAATAAGCATTTCTAGGGGGTGATTCAATTGATTTGTCTTAGAGATCTCTTTTAGGATGGGATAAACTGCCTAATGGAACTGCTGATTTTTCCCCTGAGGTACCTAGGTTAGACTCAATGCTACTGAGTTTTAGATATCTATGTTTTGGTGTGTAACTCCCACCTTTTGTTTTCAGCAACAAACTGAACCAGTTATCCAGAAAACATCCCTGAAGTTAAGGTCACCCATCATAAATCAGGCTTGCTTTCTGCATCCTCAAGAGAGGAGTTTAGGGAGGCTGAGGGAAAATACACACCCATCGGTAATTTTTCTCTGCTAATCCATAATCATTCAAGGTTCTGTGACTTTGAATCGTAACAATGAATGACAGCCACCTCCACCTCTTCCCTCGCTCATACTGAGTCTTTCAAAACTGACATAGAAACAGTTTTTGACTATGAAACATTGATCTTTTATAAGCATAGTTCTATGGCACTGGTTGGAACACGACAGTGTTTTTACCACATTTGCAGTTGCAACCTGTCTGTGCTGTCCATGTGGTTTAAGCAGAGCAGCAAACGATGCTGGGATGTGTCACTGGAGCTATAGATAATTTCAGCCTGTTACTTTCAGCATTTGAGAGGGATATGATGTTTCCAGTTGTTGCACTGTTTTATAGGTAATGGTATCCCTACAATTCCTCTCAGCCTCTCTGTCAAGCCCATACAAGCAATTTTTGTCCAGCTAGAAATCATTTGTATATCGTAGTGCTATTCCAGCTGGCCAAACCTTTTTCTTCAGCTTTGGCACTTTTAGTTTCCTACTGCTTCTTATCTTTTGGCACAAGATTTGGTACATGCATCCGTGAGAATTTTGCAGGAGGACATGGATGGTCTCCACCTGTGCTTGGATGCGGTGGTGCAGCTGTGGTAGAGGTTGGGGTGTGCTCAAACCAAAAAAGCCTGCAGGGAGGCAGAGGGTGTTCTCTCAGGCTCAACTGGGTGGTACATATGACTTCTGGCTCCCAAATCACAGCTGGCTCAGGCGGGGCGTACACTGAGACGGCGTCTGCCAGGAAAACACAGCATTGACACAGCTCATGCCTGACTAATGAAGTGATGAATCTTTGACATTTGATTCCCTCATAGATCCTGGTCCTTTGCTGTGATTTCTGCTCAATCCAACAAACAAGCAGTAAGTGCAGCAATAGTCATGACCATGGGAGAGAATGTAGAACACCTCTTTCTAATGAGCATTTCTTCTTAATATTGCTCAATTTTGATTTCTTTTTGATCAGTTAAATGAGGATCTTGCCAGCTCTACACCAGGTACACAACTTTGCTGCTGATATTTCAACAGGCTGCTGTGTTTATCTCCCAGTGCAGTTCTGACTTTTTTAGATTTTCCTTCCCTGTTGTCTCTGTAGCGAGCCCTCCTGGGAAACATTGTTCTTCTACATATTTTATCAGTTCTACTTCCTGAGACCTCTGGGATGACTTTTAAATCCCTGAATGTAGAAGTCATTCAAGCAGAACCATTTTCAGATCTTTGATTCTCAGAAACCTTGACCAATTTAGGGGCAAATGGTCTTGGAAGAAAATAGACACATGGATATCATAAGGTTTAATAATGAAGTGCAACTTTTGAAATTACTGTTTATTTTGAAAAATGTCCACTAATTTATTGAAGTTGTTTTCTCCACACTCTACTTCTCAGGCATATGGTATGATTCTTGGAACTGCCCTGTGCAGGGCCAGGAGCTGGACTTTGATGATCCTCATGAGTCCCTTCCACTTAGGATATTCTATGATACTATGATACCTTTCTTATCATAGAACTCTTTTGAAGATGGACCCAGGCATTGTTAAAAATCTGTCTGACAGATGTGGATTTATTCCATTAGAAAAGGTGTTTCTGCTCTGTTGCATTTTTCTGTATCCTGATGGCTTCTTAAGATCAGTTTTCCTTGTTCTTGTCTTATTTTATGTATGATTTTTCTTTGGATAAGCTCTGGAAGGAGTGTCAGTCCTCTGGTTTATTAGTGCATCCAATTACAATTTCTAGCAATGGACATACTCTTTCCCAAATAAGCTGATATTTAATAGACAGGTAATAATCAGTACCAGGCCTGATGGCAAAATTAAACAAAACTGGTCAATGTGTTGTCTTTCCTGGAAAAATAACAGGATGCTTTTCTCTGCCTCTGCATTTCATTGATGCTGACCTGTTGCATGTCTTAAAAACACATTCATTACACGTGTCAGGTTTTTTCATTCTTTTCATGACTCTCCAAGGACATTGCCTAGGCATTTCACACTCTGGCCTGGAACTCCACAGTCTCCCCAAGTATAGTTCCCTAACTGTAGCACAGAAATTAAGGTATCCTGCCCCTTGTGTGCAGGAAAGTAAATAACATTCAACACTGAAAATATTAACAAAAGTCTAGTGTGTTTCACCCCAATTCTCACCCATCTGATTCTTCACAGTGGCTTTAATACAATCTCCAATACACTCTGCAGTTACATTTTGGCACAGAAGTCCTGCCTTACCCAGTCAACATCACCCTCTAATTTTTAGTGGCCTAGAAGATTTTCCTTTTCTACAGTCAGAAAGCTGAAACCAACAATTCTTCCAAATCCAGTAAGTAATCCCTCAAAACGTGTTCTCACAATCAGAAGTAGAGGCTAGGCAATATGCAGAATAAACACAGTAGAATTTCTCTCCCCCTGACTCTGGAGGGATTTGTTTTCTGCGAATCATGAGCTACCAAATATCAAATAATTATTTGCTAAATAATGAAAGGGAAGATTAAGATATCTCTTAAGCTCTGAGGAGTCTTGGAGGACAGTGTCTGACTGTTAAATACCACAGTGTTGGTGTGATGATGCTCAAGTCACTTTGTGAATCTGTCCCCAGTGACGGTGCTGTTGCTGAGGGCCTCTCTGAATACTTATTTGTACTGTGTCCCTCCTATGGATAGAGAAATAGAAGCCTCATAAAGGTGGAATTGTGTAGACCTAGTAGAAGACAGGAAGGGCCACAGAAAAGATTGAACTGGAATTTGTGGCTCACTTAGCAAATTCAGGATGCTCTCATTAGACAGGAAAGGTGAAGGTGAGGGTGTGAGAGCTCAGAAAGGGGATGTTCGAGTCCTGCTATAGACTGTGACTAAATGGCATGATTTACTCTCAGGTCTGAGAGAAAATGCTAATGTGAGCCCTCTGAGGGAAAAGGAGTTCTTACATCATTGTAGTATGCCACTAAAAAGAAAGTTTTACTGCTTTCCCCTGTCTCTGTCATTGGGGCTGGATCGAAGGATGCTGTCACACTTGTAATCCCCCGGGACCCAGCCTGCTTACAGACACATTGGAAAACTATTACTATGTGGTGTGAGCTTTCCTGCTCTGACTGAAGACCCTGTAGGGATAAGAACTTGAGTCCTGTGGGGAATAATCATGTCTCATTCTGTTTTTTCTTGCCACTAGCAGGAAGGCCCTGGAATTTCTCCCTTCTTAAACAGGAGACTTCCACCCCCAGCTGCTATATTCGTCCCCATTGGCAAACATTTACACAGCAGTTCTTCAGTTATTCTCCAGTCACCCTTTAATCCCGTGGCTCTGGAATAGTCTGTCCCATCCCTTACTCTACATTCCCATGAGACAGGGAGCTTGGGTCAGATAAGGACTGAGAGATTTGCACACTGAAAATTAACCCTTCCAGTTGAGAGCTCAGGTTAATGTCTTTGATGTTGGATTTCCTTGTTCTGACTATCATTTCCTCTGCCACTGGAGGTCAATGGCATGCACTGCTTTGGGTAGCTTATCACCTAATGGGGTTTGTGCTCACTGACACAGAAACATCTCTTCTTCTGCTGCAAGTGTGCCTACAGTGTGATTGGCACCATGTTGTAAATAATTAGCGAAAGTAATGATATAACTCCCAGTGGTAATCTCATCCTATTTAGGATACAACTACAATCTGAACTTCAATAACACCTTTGACATAATCAAACATCCCAGAGCCCTTTACAAAGCCATAAATTACTCACCTGTAAAGTAATGACTGCAGGGAATTACAGCAGGCAATGAGTCCATTGATCGGTGCTGGTACAAAATGAAGGAGTGGGTGTACAACAGAGGCCACTCCAGATCTCTTTTCCTATGGAAATTTCCATAGCACCTTTAATTTCTGTGTGAATCTCTTCTCTTTCCCGCAGAGACAAAAGAGGAGGAAGACCACCTTGCTCTGACAGTCAAGGACACCTTCATCCATGCTGATCTGTAAATCCCATCTGAAAGTGATGGGATTTTAGGCAGGACACAAATGTATGGGTTTATAGCCTGCAGGGAAAACTGCTCTTTAGCCAGTGATGCAAATAAACAAGTAAGTCACTTCCTTAAATTTGCATGGGCCATTCCTGAAAGCAGGGTTTTACTGCTGCTTTTAAACAAAAAATAGCAGTGATTGCTTTGGACACCTCAGATGATACGCTGCACGCAAAATCCGGGCTGGCTCACCACCCACCTCCTCCTAAGATACCCTCTCTATGGTTCAGAATTGTCCTCACATTATTAGGTTAGTAGGAATTTTTGTCTTTATCAATTTCATTTAATATGGGCCCCAGTTCTTGAAACCTTAAATTAAGAAGTCCATATATACATAAGCACTCTGACTGAAAAAAACTGGAAGTATTTTGGTAGGCAACTCCTTAGCATGAGAAAGAATTGCTAAATCAAGAATCTCATTATTCATAGGATGATAATGAAAAATAAGGATTAAATTATTTTTGCAGTTAAGAATATCACTGTGATGAGGAAATGTTCTGTATTATATGAAAAAATCTCAGAGTTTTTTTTTTCTTAACCTGAAGGAAGACAATGGGATCAGGCCTTATATTTGTAACATAAATATATATTTCTTAGCACCACCTGGAGCTCTTCTTGGTTTTGTTGTGTTCTGGGGCTATATGTTTATTATAGTCCTATTCTGGATTCCCAGAGTATTATTGCACTTGTTATTGTGGTGCCAGCTTGACACCGGAGGGACTGCCTTACGGATGCCATTGAATGTGGATTTGAAAAGTGCTGCCTCTGAGATAACAAATATTTTGGCAAGATGGGAAAGTTACAATAGCAAATATTTTGCCTGGATCTCGAAGGTATACTGCAGTTTTATAACTTGTGCCTTAGTTTAAAACTGTTTCGTGTTCTTAATTGCTTGTCTTGGGTATTGGACATGTTGATGGACTGAAAGCCATGGGGACTTCTCATGGAGAAAGACAGCAGTGTTTGGTCCCAAAGGCTTAATTTTGAAATCCAGCAGAATTGTTGTCCTTGCTCTTTGGATATGACAAGTTAAAAAGGGATTCATGCTGAATTTAGAAGGCATCTTTTGATGGGATAGGGCTGCTTTGGAATAACACACAAATGAATAATTTAAACTATCATCATTTAAAAAATAGGTTTAATTGAATTACTTCTTGTGGTCTGATCTAAGGAATATTGAAGCCTGCAAGACCATTTCTGTTGGATTCTGTGGGCTGTGAAATGGACCCTTAAATGTTTGTAGAGGATTGGGAACCCTTCAGGAGTTCCCTGCTGAGCTGTGTACAGTGTCTCAAAGCAGGTGCAGAAGGGACAATTAAGCTTCTACACGACAGGATGTCACCAGTGTCCTCCGCCTTGGGCTGTCCTCAGCATTGCAGCTTGTTTGAAGCAAAGCTGATCTTGGGAATAAGCAAGTGAAAAAAATGAAACAGCCTAGTCCCCCATCAAATGATGTGTGTTTTTCTTTCTCATTTCCAGACTTTTTAGTAGTTTATCTTACACTTAGTCTCAGATACATTACAAACATTGATAGGAGAAGACATTGTAAGTCCATGGCAGTTCGAGAATTTCTGCTGTGTTTTCCTAGCTATGAATTAGTCCGAGGACTTACAGATTTCCTCATTCAACAGCTTTGCCTTTATTTATTATTATTTTTTTAAATAGTGATAACTTTTTCTCTGCAGTCTAACATCAACAGAACAGATGAAAAGATAACTCTCTGAATACTGACTGATAAGCTTTATGAGCCCTTGTCTCCTGAAATCATCCCAATGAGAGCTTTAAGTTTTAGCTCCTGAAATGTGGTAATTTTCTTTGCAAACTGCTTGGTTACATGTTGGTGCTGGTTTTGTATTCTGAAAGGAACCATGATGTTGCATTTATTAGTGTCTCTGTAATTGTCCTGAGTTAGTATGCATTTGGTATCCTCCGTGGGGAGATCTAGCTAATTAGAATAGCACCAAAGAGTGATTATTATTATGTTTCATATTTAAACAAAGAAGCTCCACACCTTTTAAAATATCACTGAAAGTGATTTAGAAATTATTAAATCCAATGAAATAAGATTGATATAAACATTTTTATCTAACAGGAAAAGAGATAGTTATTGAAACTAGAAAAAAAGATTGCTTTTGGTACATGGGAAAACAGATTTAAATTGCTGTGTAGTATAACAATTCCAATTTTGCAAGATGAAAAATGATTGTTTCACTATTGCCTTGTCTACTTTTGTTTTTTTCCACCTGTTCTATCCAACTCTATGTTTAGAAAATAGTCTCTGGGGCAGGGAATTACATTTTTTTATTAAATATGTGGCAGGCATCCAGCACAGAAGAGCCCTGGTTCCAGACCCTGCAGCTTTACATTAGTGCAACGCAAGTGATAAATACAGACCTATACCATATCAATCAGCAATACTGTAAAAGTATGATTTATTGTCAACTCCTATTTTTATTTTGTATTTAAGGTGGGGGATAATCAAATGCAAAATTATTAAATGGAGAACTGCTGTTTAGGCAAAATGATGTATTAAAAATAAGCAAATCATACTTTGCTGTGAAAATGCTGTATTGGAGCCATGAATGATTGTATTTTGTTTCTAAACTCAAGGCAATGCTTTCATCACTTACCTAAATTAGTTGTAAGACAGGTGGGTGCCATGTTCATCCCCAATGAACAAACATTTCTGAGCATGGGTGGGTGGAAATAGTTCACTACCCAGGGCCTTCCAAGCCAGTCAGGGAGACCTCTGGTTATTTTAGCTGTCCATGGATTGAAGCTCAGGAAATGGGTTGCACTCCATAGCTGTAGTGTTCTTGGATGACTTTCAGATAACTTAGACCTCATTCTTAGGGTGTTGACCACAAATAACTCATGTGTCGGGAAAAAAAAAAGATCCTGTAAAGAAAACAGGGAAGCAAAGTAGTCAACACAAGCACTGAACAGCGTTCTGTTATCAAAAGGAGTAGTATGACCCTTTGAGCATAAATAGTGAAACTCTGATTGGGAGTGGTGAGGGAGACTTGAACTGGAAGGAATACCACATGTAGCAGACATGTATCTGTTTTTAAGAGAATGTTGAAAAACTAAGACAACATAGAATAGACCCAGAAAAATGCGGTGAAAAAGCGCTGGTCTACTTCATGAAGGGAACTTTACTTTGCATGTTCAGCAATCCAAAGACAATGCCTGATATTACAGGCCCAAAGGCTCTTAAAAAAGGGAAAAAATAAAAGGATGTAGCTGTTCTTGACTGAAATAAATTTTTGTGAAGGATGGGTTCTGTGATCCATTGAATGTTTTTGTGCATTTTTGAGGCATACATTTTGACCAAAGGCATTCATAGTGAAGGGATAAAGGGGTATTTTTTTATGTAAGGTTAGGATATTTGATCAAAATTTTTTTTATTTTGGTCTTGAAAGCTGTGGTTCTGATAAACCTTTCAGATTCCACTAACAAACAGTTTGAATCCACAAACTGTGGATACGAGGTTCCGTATCCTATTAAACATTGTCTTAGCTAATCAGCTCTTCCCACCCCTATTTTTAATCTTTTAAAATGTTAATTGATCACCATTCTGATAATTTCCAGGCTAAAGATTTTTTTACTTTCCAATGGACACATAGTGATTAAATGCTCAGGAGGAACAAAATGCAATTATGCAGGTTTTCATTCCTCCATACATGCTAATTAGAACAGATAAACCTTTTGCTACAGCATTTATAGTATTTGTGGTGATAATGTATCTGGGAGATAAGAAGGGACAATATTTCACAATAATTTAAACATGAAGTATTTTCCATAATGCATCCATGGGGAATGGTTCAGTTATCAGATGCTGAGGCAGCAGTGTATTTATGAAGCATTATTGTAAAAACACATACAGGAATGGCAGACTGCAAATCACAGCAAGTCAGCCAAGGAATGTTATAGCTCGTGGTGGAAAGCTATCAGTACAGGGTGGGTCTGAATTGTGACACTACCTGGAGCTGCTCAACCAGCTCCTGCTAGGTCATTACAAAACTTGTCTGGAAATTTTATGCCGGGTCTAAGAAGAAGGAATGGGAAAGAAATGTCAGAAATTATGATCATCTTTCAGAGTTTTGTCATCTGTGATAAATCTCTTTCTATACTTAGAGGATCTCTTTTATTGTAAGGATTAAAAAAGGAGAAGAAGGAGAAATAAAAAAACACTGAGAGCTGATGAAGCTTTATGAAATTTAACTTATGCTGTATTTTCTTTTCACTTCAAATCTACTTAAGTTCCTGGGATTGCTGTAGTATCTTTTAATTTAGTCTGACTGTGGAGAGATTGTATTTTAGATTGACAGTTTAACTCTTGAATAAAATGAGAGATGTTTCTTTTGGGCATTTATCTCTAAATCAATGAGGCTAATTGAGCACTTGTTAGAAAAATGTGAGGGAAATCACTTTGCAGTATTTTACTTTTATCCATGAAAACACTAAATGCATACATGGTCTTGTTACTCATAAATCCTGAATTGGAGACATTCCATTGAACTGCTAATTTCTATTTTGAAGTATAACTCCTCCCCCTTTTGTAATCCAAGATTGTTCTACTGTTAAAAGGAGAGAGAAAAATACAATGAAGAATGACAAAGGAACAGTAGAAATGTGAATTGGGAATACAGTGGGGAAAATGACAATAAATGACAACATGGGAGATTCTACTTAATAGTCTTGAATTAAATTTATGATGTGTGGTAATGACATGAAGAAAAAAACCCCATATTCCCCTTCAATGTTTGTAAGAAAAAAAAAAAAAGAAAAGTAGATTTTTGTTCTTTGTATTTCTTTGTCTCAAACAGAAATTAGGTTGCCAGGTCCTGGTACACTGTGACCCTTCATAAATAACAGTCTATTGCAATGCTTTGAACATCCAGTTTTGGCACCCTGCACCATACAGAGTCTTTCAACTCTGTCCCCATGGCCTTTGCATGTGGAAACAACCCAAACTGGAGACCTAACAGAACATAATTACTAGAACAGTGCCTAAATGGCTCCTACAAGAAAGCCAGAGAGGAACTTCTGAAAAAGGCATGTGGTAACAGGATAAGGGGGAATGGGTTTAAACTGCCAGAGGTTAGACTTAGATTAGATATTAGCAAGAAATTCTTTGCTGTAAGGATGAGACCCTGGAGCAGGTTGTCCAGAGAGGTTGGGGTTGCCCCACCCCTGGAAATGTTCAAGGCTAGGTTGGCTGGGGCTCAAAGCAACCTGGGATAGTGGAAGGTGTCCCTGCCCATGGCAGAGGGCTGGAACAAGACAATTTTCAAGGTTCTTTTCCAACCCAAACAGTTCTGTGATTCCATGATTGTCTGCAAGCGCTTCTGTGCTGCATCACACAAACCCTGCTCTGGTCAGCTGCAGAGACTGCATGTTATTCCATGCACTTTGAAATGAAAAAAAACCCAACAAACAAACCCCCAAAATAATTATCACACTTTTGAATGGCTGTGTCCTATGCTTGGCACCACTGAGAAGAGCCTGCCTCCATTCTCTGGACGCCCTCCCTTCAGACTCTTGCATACCTTCATGAGTTCCCCTCTCAGCTGTCTCTTCCCAAGGCTGAACAGGCCCTGCTCTCCCAGCCTTTATTTATAAGGGAGATGCTTCTGTCCCTTCATCATCTTTGTGGCCTTTTCCTGGACTTGATCCTCCTGGTGCTGAGGAGCAGAGCACTCCAGACATGGCCTCACTAGTGCTGAGTAGAGGGGCAGAACTACCTCTCTCAACCTGCAGGCACTGCAGTTCCAGTGTATCTTCAAATACTCAAGGAAAATGGATCTGGATCCCTGCTTCCTTTCCTCCTCTTCAACCTGCACTCCACTGTCGTAAATTAATGTGCTTAGAGATGGTAGTGGTGTCAAGAAATAATTACATTTCTTTCAGACTGTCTTTCTCACTAAGCATGATGGAAAAATATGTTTCCTAAAATAACTTTGGGAGTCAATAAAAGGAAGTGGTAGCAGTGGTTAAAGTTCTGGAAAGGTGCTGGATGGTGACAAGATATCAGGACTGGATGACATGCTGAAGGAATTTAAAGAAAATGCTGTCAAAATAGACATAATCCCTCATTAAATTAATCAACCCCAGCTGAGGAGTTTGATGGAGAAAGTATAAGCACCTTTTAAAAAAGTGTCAGAAATTGTACATTTCAGTTTTGCTTCAGTATTAAAAGAAAATTTGAATTATAAATGAAGATTTATTTTGTTTACAGAACCCCTTGATTGGTATAAAAAGGTAAAGCTGAAGAAATATGGCTGCCATAAAGGAAAATCACACATCTCTGACTTACAACTATTTGAACTGAATTGCAGGCACAAGAAGGCAGTTATTATAACTAATTTGGAATTTCAACAAGCCGTTTATGAATCCCCTTGAAGAAGGCTTTCAAGGAAATGAAGTAGCCCTAATACATTAGAGGTGAATGGCACTTACATGCCAGAAACTGCTTAAGTGACAGAAAACAAGGGGCAAATCATCTTATCCTAGATGAGATGACTCACCTTGTGGAAGTGCTTCATGGAGATCCACTCTCTCAGGGGAGCCTTGGTAACTAGTTTGGACTGCATATTCCACTTCTAGGCAGGCAAAACATTTGATGAGTTAAACTTCACCCCTACCTTTGAATATAGAAACTCACCATGTTCTGCATAGTTTGATATATTGGTTGTTAATGACCTAGTGAAGAGATGAACTGTGTAAAATGATAACACTTGAACGTGATGCAATTACTTCACTGGACAGAAATTAAGAATTCAATGTTCAGGAGTGTTTGTTTAGGTATTACAAATGTAAATTAAATTTCAAATCCAACTGGAAAAAGAGAATAATTTGAAGCAATTATGAGTTAAAAAAAACTTCTAACTCCCCAAACAAATGAACCTTCTGTCATTTCTGTAGGTCTGTGATTCACATCCTGTCCTGGAACAAGAGTCACCGTGGTTTCCCCATGTGTTCATCAGACTTCCATCACAAAACCCCCCTTGCACTCTCCCAGTACTTCTCTCTGCTTCCGATTTCAAAGCCAGATGCTTTTTTCCTCCTCTCCCTGCTCAACACGTTGTTTCACACTTCCTCTGGTCACTGGAGCTGAGTTGTTGCAGGGAGCTCAAGGATGAACCCAGGGTGAGGTGAGCCAAGCACCGTGTAAAGGTGGGACAGCTGTATCTGAAAGGTGCTGCTGTTTTTTTCTCCATCCTTGTTCTTCTCTCACTGTTCACTGAAGCTAAGGGGGACATAGGAGCAGGAAATGGCTGGAACTGCTGAAATGAGAGCAGGAGGGGAAGTTTCTGCCAGTAAACTCCTGCTGACAATGTGGGGAGATCTGTTGAGAGGAGGGGTAGCCAAAGCCTAGTATCACATTTTGTGCTATGGTGAGGACTAGGATATAAAGCAAACCTGAAGATAATTTCATGACATAGTATAAATCATTATTTCCCTCATCTTGAGTATAATGGTCTTGGGGACATATTAGTGAAAAATAAAATAGAGCAGTCAAAAAACAGGACTGAGAAAAGTCATGATAGAAGTATATTCATCAATGTATGTTTTAAGAAAAATAAATAAGTCCCTCTTTTTTGGCCTTTCTGTATAACAGAACTGGAACAATCACTTTTCATATAATGAACATTTCTAAAGGCTCATTCTATGTATATGGCAACCCTTGTGATATCTTTCTGGAGTATTCAATATATATTTATTTTATTAACAGTATTCTTGTATTGCAAAGCTTTTCATTGTAAATCAAGGGAAAAATGCAGCAAATTTAAGTTACCACGTCTCAGGTGGTAATTGTTAAGAGTAGGCATTACTGGTGTTGACTTGTTCATATGACAGCTTGAAATACTTTGTGCTGATCTTTGCTTGTTAGTTCTCCAACCAAACATGAAGAGAACTAGATGTATCACTTATACCAGTTTGTATATTTTCAAAGGAAGATTTTCCCCGTTCACTAGAAAATGTTTCATATTTGTTAATTTCTATTTCTGCTGCCTTTCATTCCCCTTTCAGGTAAGAGGTCATTTTGAGACATTTTATCCTCAGACATTGCCCTGAAAATGGAAACATGGGCCAATCACTGGTGAATATTTACAATGGTTTCATTATGTGTAGGTAGAATATTTAGATGAAATTATACTGCCTTTGAAGGCTAAAATCCTTTAATGCTAGTATTTAAATCTGAAGTCAGGGATGAGTAGCTATTTAAAAAACATAAAAATTAAGCTTTGTGATTGTGATGTAAGCTTCTACACACATGCTATTTCTCCCCCAATTAATGTTGAAGCTGCTTGTATTTCACTGAGGACACAGTAAGAAGTAAGACACAGAGCAGCTCATTAGGTAATGTTGGGATGGAAAGCCTTTAGCTACTCATGTTAAAAGGAATATAAACAGCTAGAAATTTCCCAGGTCTAGTAAAGCAGTGGCATTTATATGAATAAAGGCATCTTTGTTAACAACAAACCTGAAATATAAGCTACATCTGAATGAACTCTTTGAAAAACAGAGACTCCTAGAAGGAAGTTTAAGTGATTTAAGTTTTCCACAATCTACATGAAGGCATTAAAAAAAGGGAAAGTAAAAAAAGAACCTTCAACCTTCCTGCAATATGCCAAACTAGCACAAAGAAAGATTTTTGCATAGCTTTCTTAAAATATTCCTGAAACAGATGAAAAGCCAAAACCCAGACATTTGAACAGACATAGGCAAATACTGAAAAAATGATTGGCAAATATATTGGTGAATCTCAAACATTGGTGGATTTCCTTTTGTTGGTAACTTTTGTAGCTGAACTTTTTATTCTTTAACAATTGTATGAATTGGAGCTCACAGATGTTTATGAAAAGCAAATTTTAGATAGATTCAAGATTTACTTAGACTCTGAGACAGCAGACCACTTAAATATATGCTTAACTTGGAATCTGTGGAAACATTTGCATACTTACAGTTAAATCTGTTCTTATGTATTTCACTGCACTGGGTCTAGAACCAGAAAATCAAACGAGGTTTATGATGAAATGAATCACATGGTGGGAAAAAACAGGTTGTAAAGTTTAAGTCAGCAATCCTTCTGATAGATAACCAGTTACAATCCAAATACTGTATAACACTATTTACTATTTCTATCTTAAACCAATCAAAGAATTAAAATCATTAACACATGTCACTTGGGTGGTGAGTGAGGTCCTTGAATATAAAATTGCAAACAGTGCATTCCTCATTTCCAGATGTTTACCCAGGTTTACACACTGTTAAGTAGAAAATTCTGTGACAGCTATAAGACATTGCACCCAAATACAGACACACAATATAGCTAAAGTAAGCAAGAATTAGGTTTATTTTGATCAAGTCTGATGAAACGACCATAAGCCATAAATTATTCAATAAAACCTTTAAAGTGCTAGTGACTGGAGTGGAGAAACCAAAATTGTCCTGAGGGTCGAATGAGCAATGACAAGTTTCCTCATCAAATCAAACTGTTTTCCACAATGTACCTCATAGGCACAGAAGGAAATGCTTTCTGCATTCAGTACTAATAATCTCAGATATGACATTTGTCTATTTTTTAAATGATCTTAAAGTCTAATCTGCCTGAAGACAAACAAAATATTCAGATTTATTTTTTTTAAAATATTTTATGTATACCGAAAATATCCATTGTTGTCATAATATTCAAATGTCTTGTGCTAAAACTTTCTGAACTATTCTAATATAATGGTTTTGGTAGATTCTTGTTTTGTTTGTTTTTTTTTGTTTTGGTTTTTTTTCCATATAGGTCTCAATAAAACAGTAAGAAAAAGTCCCAAGCATATAGCTTTATTTTTCCTAAAGGCCAGTGTAATATGTTCATAGGCAGTGCAGAGTAAAGAAAAAGAAGTCAGTGTTTTTCTCACCGACTTGTCAATGAAAAATGTTCCAGTGCTAGTGAAATGACACCTCTTGAAACTTTAATATAAAATCTTGAGTAACTTCTTATCCCTTGGTGCTTTCTGTTGGAAGTATGTTTGGCATCTTTCAGAGCTTAATATCAAGGACTCAAGTTTCTGTATTTCAATCTTATCTTGGGAACTCACCTTGGTTGTTGGCTTCTCTATATTTATCCTATTCCTTCCCTGAACGCTTTCAATTAGATCAGGAAGTACTGCTAGATATGTTCTGTTTTTCTCATTTTGCTTCTCATTTTGGAACATTACAGAGCAAACAAAAGAGCAACAAACCATAGTCAGTGAATGTTTCCCTTTTCTTAGAATACATCAACTGTAGGATCTTGTATCTGCATAAATCCTTAAGAGGGTGAGTTTACATTTTTCAGAGACTTTAGGTAAGCCATTCACCACACCTAACTTTACACAGCAACAGAGAATTGTCCCCTAGACTCCTATAGTCAATCTGTTGACTATGCAATAGCTGCTTTCAGTAGCCACCATGAGCCTCATTTAATGTATATTTTGGAAGCCTGAAAGTAATGTCTTAGAAAAATGTGCATCTGCACCTCTTTGATAATGCAGGCAGCAGTGGTTCAATGCAGACCTCTGCACTGCAGGTACCTACCTTGGGTCACATGGATTGCCCCCAGCTGTTAAACTTGTAGGTGAATACTCAGACCCCCACAGTATTATGCAATTATACATAGCAAGACGTAAAACGTGTTATGGGGACTACTGTATTATTGCATCATTGCAATTAATTTTGTTTCCAACATTCTTTTCTACTTTCAACAGTGAACTTACATAATTAAAAAAAACGTTTTAAAAAGGACACTCAAAGCTTAGCTTGGCTCCCAAATATATGTGTCTAGTGCCGTTTGCAATGTCCTAGATTTAATGAGGTATCTGCACAAAATCAAGTACATTGAAGACCCCGACAAACATGGCTAGCCTGGCAGCTGCAGGCCAGTCAGGGTACCCTAGAAAGCCTCAAATAGTCTTAAATTTCTGTGTATGGGCAATTGGAGTTAACAAATGAGAAAAGTCAGGCTCAGAATATGAATGTGTCAGGAGGTACCACCTCTGAGGGTCAAAACCAAATGGGACATATAACAGGTGAATTTCAATTATTTAAAGTAAAAAACAGAGACAGCAATTTAAAACTGTGTTCTTCAGTTTGCTTTAAGAGACCTGTCCAAACTATCCACAGAAGCGATTCTCTTTTCAGTGAATAAAATTTGGCTTCCTCAGGATGTGCAAATTCAGCCATGAGTTGTTCACATTTTTCAGTGATGATAAGACCTCAGGCATTAAGATGGATCTGCCAGCAGCAAGCACCCCAAAAAGGCTAAAAAGGTGTTAAGCTGTGCTACCTCTTCTGAAATTTTGCAGATCTGGTGGGCTGGAGCTGGCTTGCAGCCCAGCATCACCACCTCTCTGGGCAACCTGTTCCACAATTCTACAACTTGGATTGTAAAAAAACCTCTTGTATCTAATATAAATCTACCCTGTTAGTTTTAAACCCCTTTTCCTATTGCAGTAGG
This sequence comes from Pardalotus punctatus, assembly GCA_013400915.1. Classification (NCBI taxonomy): domain Eukaryota; kingdom Metazoa; phylum Chordata; class Aves; order Passeriformes; family Pardalotidae; genus Pardalotus; species Pardalotus punctatus. Next base: position 200,651 of record VZTX01031411.1, on the reverse strand, counting down.
TGGTGCTAGAAAGTTTATCTAAATTCCCTTATAGCACCCCTTTAAGTACTGAGGAATCACAATAAAATCCCCCTTGGTGGGATCTTGATGTTTCTGTTACCTTTGTTGTCCCTCTGCTCTCTCAAATATTCTGTGAGCCTTCAGACATTTCCAGTTGAATTTCCAGTTGAATTTTTTTCATCTTGGGAGGCTGGGGTCTGTGAGAAGAGACCAGGGGCTGCCGCATATTGGACAGAGCCAGTTCCAGAGAGCTTCAGAATAGACCCACCACAGGCCAAAGCAGAGCTTCCTAATATGTCACCACGTATTTAGTTATTCCTGTTCCAACCCATAATACATCCATTAAATAGGTGAAAGTTTAGTAGTGTCAAAGTAGAATCAAACATGGTTTTCTGGTTAAAATTGTATTTGAAAATAAATAAGATCAGCAGGTACACAACTATAAAAAGTTAATTTAAACTGCTTTCCTTAGGAAATTGCCATATCAGCTGAAAACTGGCAGAAGGCCCATTAAACAAGATAATTATAGATGGGATATATATTCAGTTGGAAGGTGGAAGGTATTGGGATGCTCCAGAGCTATGATGATAGTTCAGGCAGAGATGATACTGCCAGTGTCATGGAGGATACAGAACAAGCTTCATAGAAATACAGGAAAAGCCCAGAAATGTGGTAGGAAATTTCATAAGGAGATTCAAACAGAGGCACAGCTGTGAATCCTGTTGGTGAAAACAATGCAAAATACAAAATCAAGGAAAAAGAATTGAGGCTGGGTTGCAGGAACAACCATGTGACAATGAAAACTATGAAAAGATAGAATAATTTCCTACAGGGAGACATGGAAGTTGCTATGAAAGATAGTAGAACAAACTGGAAATTAATCTGAATTTGTCAGATGACTAGGCTAGATTAATTGATTTCATTGCAATAGACATGTTCAAGCCTACATACCCCCTACTCGGTAAAGGAGCCTCCAAGTTAACAGGTTTTGGTCCCAAGAAGATTCTTGCTGTCTAGAATTAAAAAAGAAGTAACATTTTGAAAACATTAATGGAAAAGCAATCTTGACAAAATTCCAAACACGGATTTACCCCATTCTTTTAGTCATCTGTTTTTGGCATACTTTGGGTATAAAACAAGGTAATAAATCAAAGAATAAGTTGATATATCAAGTCAGTGAAGTACAAGTATATTTAAAATTTATAACAAGTAAACCAAGGACACCCATACCAGGTTTCTTACCCACATAAAAATGTAAAGCCTATCTGAGTCCCTTTGAGATTTCACACTTAGAAAATTCAATGCGCAGTTTATTCCTGATGAAGACAGTTTCTCTTATTATGAGCCCTCAGAATGCTGTGTTAATCAAAATACTAGAGTTAGCATAGACTGAACTCTGAAGCTGAATTACCCATTTCATTTATTCTTTCAAATTTATTCGTTCCACATGTGACCAGGGCATCTGAATCCCAGTCTCTCTTCCCCAAATCCCCATCTGAGATTTTCTTTACAGCCTCACACTCTCACAAAGCTTTCTCTTCCACTGGGACTGGTGTTGACTGCTTGTTGGCAGTATTGCTGTCTCGTAATATTGCAAGGTAATACACCAATACTATTTTTTTACCTTGCATCAGCTCTGAAGTGGTTTCAATGTGTTCAGGAGTCTCTATGTCAGAGAACTTCCAATGCAACGCCTTTTCCGCAAAATTTCCTGAACCATGCAACTCTGTCTTGCACAAGAGTAGCGGGAAACTTGTTGATTGAGAAATCTGGAACATCCCCTCTAGATTTTCAGGAATGTCCTTTGAATTTTGTTGTCCTTATTAAGGAGAATAGGAATTCCTTTCAACTGCCCATATAAAATAAAATTTGCAAATCAAAACTGGAATTGAAATAATGTACTTGCAGTCATCCTCCAGGGAATGTGAGGTTATTGCAGGTGTGATCCCTGAAATGCCTTCCCACCACCCATTTATACACTGCGTCCATACACCATCAGTGTACAATACAAGTGTGCTCCATTTCCAGCACAGTATTTGAATTTTTGGCCTGCTTAACAGTTGCTATCAATATGCTTTGCCACAGCTGTCAGATTAGTCAGGGTTGGGTTTTTTTTCCTGTTTTATCCGAGTTGGCTTTATTCCCAGATTCCAGATAAAAGTGAAAGTATTTTGCTTGACCATCCCATTCCAAGCGTTAAACACTGTGACTTCAGGCTTGGATGCTCTAATGGTGTGTTAAAACTGTCCAATTTTTAGTGCTTGCCCTCTCCTCTGCCCACACGTGCCCACACATAGCAAGCCACAGGAATACATTGCTGAGGTAAAACCAGTGTGTGGAGCCTCTGACTGGGAGTGTGCTTAGCTGCAAGGGATTGGAAGCCACAGAGTAATCACTAGGGTTAAAATAAACAACAAGAGTCCACAGAATGTGGCTACTGAAATAAATTGAAAACAAGTGTTTTTTTTAGGATTTTCCCTTGAGTAACAATGGGGCACTGACCTCACAGATTTTTGTGATGAGAAATTACTGAACAAATTACCAACACTCAAATCAAAAAGAAACTCCATCTTCTGGGAAGTTTATCAGCAGGATGATTTTTGATAGACTGCTTGCATCACTTGGTATTTTATTTACCCCATTCAGGTCTCTTCTTGTTTAGCATGGCAAACCTGGTGTGCAGGACTCTGTTAGAAACCAGAGATGTCTATAGATCACTTCACAATGCAGTGGAATTCTGTACCTCGCATGCTGAACTGAAAAGCTTCATCTCTCTGCGTCTGGATTGTTTTAACTTTCATTCTGTTGATGCCACCTATGGTCAGATATATAAATGGTCCAGTTTAGGCAATCTTTATTTCCTTTACACATAAATGGTCCAGTTTAGGCAATATTTAACTCCTTTACTCAATTTAGCTGTTAAAACTTAAATTACAGTTCTGTTCTTCTCTCCTGGCTCAAAAATTACAGAATTTTTCACCATGCAAGTCTTTGATATGAGCAGTTAAAACTGTGGTGTTGGAGGGCTGCTTCCTCTCACCTCAATAACATATTTGAACGTAATTTTAGCTTTAACTTTTTTCTTAAATCAGGAGCTCTTCATTTCTATACATCTGCTCCAGAGACAGAAGTCAAGGTGCCCAGTACAGGCACCATTATTTGGAAGATTTTTTTTTTACGTTTCTGCCACTTTGCCACATGAAACATGGAAAGAAGATTATGATAATTTTGGACCCTCACTCAAAGAGAAAAAGACAAATGGGAAAGTATTTAGTGAAGGGTGATCATGATGGTTGTGAAAGTGTGGAATATGACAGGTGAACTGAGGCTGATTAAGTTCACTTGCTTAACCTGGGGAAGAGAAATTAAAGGGGATCGTGGGAATCTAATTGCTGTCTTCCACAGCCTGCAGAGAAGATGGAGTCAGGCTCCTTTCAGGGGAGTGCAGTGAAAGGACAAGTAGCACAGGATGGAAGATGCTACCACAGATAATTTTATTTATGGAGAATAACATTCACATAAGTGCAGGCAAATGTCGGAGTAGGATACCCAGAGATGTTACGAAACCTCTGCCCTCAGAGGTGTTCAATACTCAGCTGGTGGAAGTGCTCTTCTACCTATTTTAATTTCACCCTGCTTTATACTGGAAGTTGGATCAGAAGATTGCCAGACACCCTCTCCAACTCAAATTATTCTTTAAGTGTGTAATTCTATCAAAATTATCTACAGTGCAATAGCAGTCAAAACATCTGCGGCAGATCCTCTAATCTGGAAAGGCAATGTAGAAGCACATTAGCATTTCTTGCTTGTTCTCCTTTTCTTTGGAATTCCCCAGAGCACTGTCATTTGCTACTTGTCGCATTAGAACAAAACAGTGCATCTTTTGGCACATGTAACATTTTATAAACAAAGGAACTGAGTTGTTTGGATTCAGTGGAAAGCCAGAGGGACACTAACACAACCATGCAAAACAGTTACAGGAGTCAAACTTCTGAAAGAGCTTCTTAATTTCAGCTTAATCATGTATTTCAGTGAATATTATGAAAACAAGTCTTGATTATAGAAAATCCAAAATGTAATTGGGCAATTTTTTTGTCTGTTTCTTTGCAGATTCTGGCCACTGCTAACGTGAAAACATTATTCTCTGAAGATCTTGGCCTCCATGACAGCTTCAGTACCTGTCATTTTGATTCCTTTTCATTTCAGATATAATCTGAAAACACTTTTTTTAAAAATTCCCTCAAGCCAGTATCTCATTCTTTACCCCCATGCAGTTACTAGGAGTGAAAGATATGCGTGAAGAGTGAAAAAGGATCACATGATGAAAGCAAATTAAAATCCCCTTAGAACATATCATAGTCAAATACATAAATCCAGGGCTTCTTTGGAGCTGGATTCTGGGCTGCAAGGCTTCGGTACAAGGTTAGGTTCTTTTATCAGTGCTTTTATTCGACTTTAAGAGAAGAATGATTTACAGAAAATGATGAAAGACAAACAAAGAGACCACATACTAATATATAAAAAGAGACAGAAAATTATTTTTTTATGAGCTAGGAGCAGCCTATTACTCTATATTTGAACCATGCCACTCTTAATAGATCATAAACTGTAACATCTCACCTCTTTTTTTCCTTACTGTTCAAAATTGATGACCAAGGTTGCAGTTTGACTCTCCATTCTCGTTCCCCCAGTAAGCAGTGGTCAGGCCATGTGAATTCTGGTTTCTGTGCACTCATCTCATTCCTCACAGCAAAGATGCAGCAAAGCTGTGCTGGAGTTGATACAGCACAAAGATTCTTCTGGCACCAGCAGACCACAGACATCTCCCTCCCAACCATCCTTCTGAGTTCAGTACATTGTCTGTCTCTCTAGACCTTAGGCTGTTTTCGTCATTGTTTTAGGGTGAAGGTTTTTACCTCATCTGCAGTCTCAGGCTCAGCCTCTCTTGCTGGAAGGCCAGCAAGAAATTTCTTTTCTCCTTCCCTTGTCTTCTGGCTATGAGGGCCACCATGGTGCTTTCCCTCCTGTAATGTTCTTTAAAACACCTTTGTTTTTACCTTCTAGCGCTACCTGTTCCTTCCCTCCCCAGTTTTGTCCGGACAGTTAAGCGGGAGAGATGGGATGGGATATGGAGGAATGAACTAATTATGCCTTTTCTTCACTGACTGGCTTAAATTACCAGGGTTAGAATTTGAGGTTTTACAAATATGAGGTTTTAAAAATTCCCCATGGAAATTTAAGAGAGCCCACAGAGGTTTAGCTGAATATTAAGATTAATGGCCTACATATTTTTTTAACTAAGCTGTTTACTGTCTGGAACTTGACTTATTTTAGTGAAAATATAGAGAAAAAAGGAGGAAAAAGAGAGGGGGATAAAAAAGGGGTTTTTTTGCTAGGTGAAAGTACTTTATATGTTTGTATGATTCTATGCTGGCAAACATATTAAACCTCTGCCTTTCCAACACAAAGTTGGTCTGTATTTTAAAATTTTAGCACAACATATAATGCCTATGTCAGTGTATGATTACCATAGCAGAAAAGATGCTTTGACTGTTAGATACATTAAAATGCTCTGTGCTGGAAGTTCATATTTGGTAATATTAGACTTCACACCTGGAATGTTCAGTACAATTTTTTTTGTGTGTTGGGCAAAAATCAATTTTAATGCTAAATTTGCTTTTGATATGGTCCAATAACAATGCAAAATGAATGAAGTCTAATAAAATAACACAAAGTTAAATGCAAGCCTGAATTCTTGCCTTCACTATCATTTTACCTGGATTTGATAAATGACATTGCCTGCATTCTAGACAGTATGAGTTGTCATATTTTTCTAAGATCTTGTCTAGTGGAAAAGTTAATGCATTTTTTCTCTCTTTCTCTGAATTTCTCAGTGTGGTAATTGCTATGTATTTTTTAATTTAATTTAATTTTATTCTTTGAGATGAGAACTTTAAGTTGTTCTGTCAGGATGTCCTTTGATGCCAGGTGCATGTCAAATTTGTGGACACACACATGGCTTAGAGACTCTATTCATACCTTGCACATTAACAAATGAATCATCTAGAAACCATATTATCAAATTTTCTTTGACAGTCCCAAATTCATTTACTTGACATTAGCAGGTTGTTTTTTTCTAAAAGGCTTGCATGAAATTTTCCTTTAATCTACCCATTTGCTATGAAAGAAGAATGTGAAGAATGTAAAGAATTCGAACTTGCTGACTTTTCATTAATTATTCTTTCCTGTCTTTCACTTCTTGGTACCAATTTTGCAAAAGATGTTTTAGCTCTATATTAACATTTGGATTCTAAGATATTTTTTATTGTTTGGAATACTCCTAAAGATTAAATATACAAATGAAATTGTATTAATAGAATAGTACTGTTTTATATTATTGTTTTTCTACCATTTTGTATTTTTTTAAAATGAAATTTCATTGAGGAAATAAATTTATCTATGTTTTCATTTTGAGCAGAAAAATGATCACTATCCCTGTAAAGAAAATGGGGAAGAGGAGCTAAGGGAAGTATGGGTCACAGAAAGTGAAGGTATGAACAGGTTTTGGACGGGATATTTATTTTCTTCATAGCAGCTCTTATGGTGTTATGTTTTGGATTTTTTGACTAAAACTGTTAAAAATGCACCAATGTTTTAGCTATTCCTGAATTGTGCTTACACAGCATCAGGGTCTTCTCTTTTTCTAATGCTGCCCTGCTAAGGAGTAGTCTGGGGGTGGACAAGAAGCTGGGAAGGGACACAGCCAGGACAGCTGACCTCAACTGACCCAAGGGACATCCCAGACCGTGTGGCACCATGCCCAGCAGATAAAGCTGAGGGGAAGAGGAAGGACATTCAAAGGGGGATTTGTCTTCCCAAGTCACTCTTGTGATGGAACCCTGCTGCCCTGGGGATCCTGGAACACCTCCCTGCCCATGGGAACTGGTGAATCAATTCCCTGGTTTGCTTTTGCTGCTTTTGCTTTTCCTATCAGACCGTCTTTATCTCAGGCCACAAGTTGGGTTGCATTGCCTTCTTGGTGGAGGTTCACATTTTCAGACTCAAACTGGTTAGTGGACTTCTTTAAGAATTTATGTCTCATAAGACTGAAAACAAATAATTTCAAGTTGGGTTTTTTTTTTTTGCCTTCTTCTCCAATGAGTCATGACATGCTTCCTCAAACTGCTTGGAAGCACTTCATCTTGAGGACTTGGATGCTGCCTTCATCTCCCCTGCTCCCTGTCTCTAGGTTTGGCAGTACTTCAGGCTTATGGTCTTTTGTTCTCAAGGTTCTCAATATGACTTGGGGTGCTCAGAACCATTTACTGCAAGTAACCTGATACGTCAGCACTCCATTTCCACCAATGCCCTGCAGAAGTACAAGCAACTAGGATAAGAGTAATTGTAACCTACTGAGGGAAAACCGAGTTTGAGATATATGAGTGTCCCTTGGTAGCTGCAATTACATCTGCACAATGCTTCTGCTGTGGGTACAGCCACCTGGTACCACTGTTTCTCCAGGGTATAAAGTCTTTAATTGCATACATGACTAGAAGTGGGAATTAACCTACATAAGTATGAGACAGTTGGTGAGTGTAACAGGAAAACTCGCACACATCACATATTTTTTGCTCAGAAACTGGATCCTTTTTCTTCATCAAACCAAGCCACCATGCTCATCTCATGGGGGACTTCTCTTATGAGTATGCTTGGGTTTAATTGCTGTTCTTTCTCTGTGTTTCTATGGGTGCTGGGTTTAATTGCTGTTTTTGCTGTGTGTTTCTTTTGCACCAACAGCTCTGCAAAGAAGTATTGCCTACATTTGTGAAAGACACTTCCCTTCACATGTTTAACAAAAACCTTTAGTATTATAAAGAAATTAATTACAATTCTAATCAGTTTGCTGGTGTCTACCTGATCCCTTTGGAGTCATACATACTTCTAAGATAGCCTCTTCTCCTCTACTATAAGCCAATCTTCCTTCATAACTTATGCACTCAGACCCTTAATCATTTTGCATGGCCTTTGCTGCGCGTTTTCATTATCAGCAGTGTCCTTCCTATAATAAGTAGAGTTGATTCAGCTGATACTCATTAGATATGCTGTCTCCTCCAAATACCAAATGTTCCTGCAATATTCAGAGGGATTTCAGTGAACGTGGTGTGGGGAGATGAAAGTGAGGGAGGCAGCCATCTAATCTTCCAAACTTAAGTGTCATTTGGTTTGCAATGACTTTGAATATTAATTTACATAGCTGTGAATCAGCTGTCATGCTTGGTTCTATACTGTGCTGACTCCATGTATGATCATGTCCCTTTCTAACACTGTCCCCTCAATATAATCATACAGAGGGAAGAAAATTCTGCATTTGCGTGATACAGTGATGTGAGCTGATGAAGCCCCTTTAGTCCCTCCAAACAGATCCCAGTTCACTGTGTTAGGAGATAAATGGGGCACTGATATCAGCTTCTGCAGATGCTGACTTGTTTCTCTGCCCATGGGCTTGATCTATAGCTAAATGACATCCCAATTTGGCCCCGAATTTCTTTAGCAGGAAGATCAACACTAACAATATGAGATCAAAATATGGCCTCTGTAACTCCGATGGCTTTAAAAGAGCTGTGTTGACAGGTAAATTAATAGGAAATTTGGCTTAAGGAGACCAGAAATGAACAATATTCCTAATGTAGTCTCGTTACTGCCCTATTTAACAAAAAAAGACACTGATTATATATACAATGTAAATCCCAAGGCCTTTTCTGCTTCTGCCAAACACTGTAGAGAGGGATTTACTGCATTATCCATTATCATGTCCAAGTCTATTCTTGGTTTGTATTGTGCTTCATTTTAGACTACAGTCTCTGTGGATAGTTTTGATCCTCCCTTCTCTCATTACTTTATACTTCTCTATGCTGAGCTGCATAAGCCAATTATCAGACCATAAACCTCATCTATCCAAAACATTTTGAATGTGCATGCTCTGTGCCTTTGTGACTGCTGCCCTCCTACTATTTTGTGCCATTATCAAACAAAGGCATATATTAAATATTGTCATACATGCCTCCCGGCCCCTTTCAAAGTAATTCTTAATTAGATAATGATTATTTAGATGTTTGTAAAGTACTCTGAAAAAACAAAGTGCAATAGAAGTGCAAAGTATTATTATTAATATGCATCATCGCCAGTGTTATTAATACAGAGCTTTGCTGCAGCAGCCCTGTTGCTACATTCGTCCTCCTGAATTGTCGCTTTTTGCCAGAACAAACCATTTCCTCTTTACAAGGCAGCTTTTAATGCAATTCAGTGCATTTACCCTTTGTAATGTGCTCTCTGACTTACTAAAGAAATCACTCTGTAGTGTCATGTGGTACCAGGAGCAGTTGTGAAATGCAGACAGATTCTATGACCATCCTTTTCCCATGCATTAACGATCCAGCAACGTGTTCAAAGAATTGGAGCCAAATTGGCACGCATGCTTTCCTTTTCAAGAATCCATGTAGTATCACCCTTACTGGGGGTGTTGCACTATACTGTGAGTACCCCTGTTGTGCAAAAAAAAATGCAGAGAACAAGGCTGCTGACCTCGTCAGATGAAGCTCGGCAGGAATGCAGAAGATTGGCTTGGTTAGTTTCAGATGCTGAATTAAAAGAGAGAAAAGAGGGAAGGCACATTTAAAAGAGGCAAGGGATTTCTCCATGATAATGCCCTGTTCCACCCTAAGACATCTCCTACCTAAAAGTTTACGGAGGTGCTTGCTCACATTTTCAAAAGAAAAAAATCTTCTAAAAGGCAATAAAATAGTTCTAAGCTTAATGCCACCTAAACTGTAAATAGCCTTTCCTTCTGCAAATTATGCTTTCAGTTAACACAATAGATGCAAATACACTCACTTGGCAGTCTCTGCTCATCTACATCTGTTGGAACAGTGTGAGATCTGCTTGCCTGTTGGTCAGAGCCTTGCTCCAACATACAGGTTCCAGGCAATTAAAAGTTTACATAGACAGACTTGAAAACACTATGGAAAAATTCGCTTTTCTTCAGGAAGTCCCTTCACTGTGCCAACTGAACAACATTGTAAACATATGCCAGCTAGAGTTAATTACACTAGCTTATTCTAATATGACATGCAGAAGGAAAGGCAGGCAGAGAGTCCATAGTTCTTTCTAGCTGCCAAAAAGAAAAGCTGTATTGCCCTAGGTGTTGCAAAGCCCATAAAGACCACATTGGGGCATAAACATTAGAGCCAGGTGGAAGGAAGAAATGTTGAAATGGATAATAAAAGAAATTGAAATTTGGAACATGTCCCAAGAAATAGCCAACAGTCTACCAGCCCAGCACTCTGGGGTAGTCAGCAGCAGCCTTTCAGCACAGGGGAGTAGAAAATAAGATCTATAGTCAATAACTTTTACCTCTAGGAAAAGATGCTGAATGGAAGTGTGCATAGCGCAGTTATAGCTTTGCCTAGCAGGTTAGCCATCTGACTCCTAGTCCACAGTCTAAAGTGAGACAAAAATCAATAGCAAAAAAACCCTATAGCTACATGATCCAAAGCCAATAAAGCTGGAATCATTTTCTGGAATGAAAGTTGTTTTGCTTTTATGCAGCTGACCTTCCCAAGGCTAAATATGTAATCAGTGATTCTATTGTATTCTATGTTCCTTTTGTTTGTTCTTGTACATGTCAGTCTCTGCAGAACTGAGTCTCTTTGTTCCCTGTATTTAATAGTCATATTAACACTAGATGGCCTTTTAAAAGACAGTTCAAAATTCACTCATACGTTTGTGAAAACAGCCTAAAGCTGCCAAAGGAACTTATATACATCAACATGTGATGACCAATAAAAAGCTTCAGATGTTCCAAGAGAATGAAAATCTGTGTTAGGTAAAGTCAGCACATAGGATCCACCTCCAAGCTATGTGGTCATAATTCCAACAGCTTCATGTCATAACATCTAAGCAGGGACTCTGGGCTAGGTTGTTGGTTTCCTTTTGTGTTTTGTTCTCATTATAAATTTTAAAGAAAGTGCCAATCCCAGACTTTCCCAATAAACAGGAAATATGCTTATTACAGAATAACTAGTTGTGCAGTGTTTCAAAAGGATGCACATCTCATACTTTAGGGCAGATGAATGCTGATGAAGCTAGCTGTGCTTTCAACCAGTGAAAGCTTTCTGGTCTCTGCTCTAAAAAGACATCTTCCATATTTGCTTTAAAAATGTGCCACAGAAGGGTAATGCCTCGCTGCTGCTGATTGCAGTAGGTTATTTTACTTTCTTGTCAGAGCTCTGCAGTAGGAGATGCGTTGAAGTCAACGGTTGTGTCCAGGACAGTCAAAGGGACAAAATTTGACTCTCTGCCTGGGATTTTCACTATTAAAAAAGATATATATATAAAGAAAAATACGATGTTTAATTAAAAAAAAAAAATTCAAACTGTGGAGATCTTCAGTAAAAACTGGTTTTAGCTGAACTTCTCTATGACACCAAGAGGCAATGAATAAAAATGTGCAAGCTCAGGTGTGTGAATCAGCTTGAGCGGTACAGCTTGGTCAACATATATATGTGTATCAGAGCCCTAGATAACACAAGAGTCAACTGCTAGAAATACCTAATTGTTTATAAAGAAAATTTGGATTGTAAAATGAAGAGTAAAGATGAAAGTCTTGCACCTCACTGCTAAGACAGCTGTGTGTGAGCTGTGCCTGGAGCAGTGTGAAGGGTCACACACATAATTTCCACAATTTGTGTGGAAATTTATCACAAGATCTTTATAAACCTGATTTATATCTCCAAATTTATTTCTTTCACTTTATAGTTTCTATCCTGCTCTTTATCTACAAAGGTAAAATGTCCTACTACCCCCTTCTGACATTTTTTGTACCCTGTCAATCATTTGCTTCACAAATCATTCCCCAGTTTGAACATGTCCAAATTAAAAATCCACATTTATCTGCTTAAATAATCAAAGCTTATGTGTCTGGATGTGTACCTCCTTTTCTGGGCAAATCTTAAAGCCAGTACAAATTAATTTAACTCACAAAAAAAAAAAAAAAAAGAAAAAAAGAAGCTTTTTCTTGATTTGAATAAAGTGAATTTCAGGTCATGATTAATTTTATTTTCTGTGCATCATATTCAACAGCTACTCTTCATTTATTTCTTTCAGACATTTAAAAAAATCCTTCAAAAAACAAGAATACATGAAAAAAATTAAACTCTGGGATCACAGCTGGTGGTTTTGACTTAGATAATATAACTGGGTTCATTAGATATGGACTGCATAGTATAAATATGATGCAGTGTCTCTTGAAGGAAAAAAGTTTCCTGCTGCTTTCTTGCATTTTGGGGCTAAGCAGAGTGAAAAAAATTTCCTTTAACATTGACTAAGTGCATGCATATGGATAGATCTTGTGGCATGGGCAATGCCTACTAACATCTTGGTTTTCACAGGAAATTGATTGTCAAAAGTTTTAAATGGCCATAATATGGAAAATATTATTACTTAGAGGCAATTTTAATGTCTCTAGTTTTCTAATTTTCAGTGTTTCTTTAGTGTCTACAGTGCCTGTTTTTCTCTGGGCTCTCTTTTGAAAGGTATGAGGTCCTTTTCTCTATGTTAAATTATAGAGATATTTGTAAAGATATGGATTTAATGAAAAAATCTCAAAATATATGTTAATCATTTGGCTTATAAGAAAGTATAAAAGCCCAATTTGTCTGACACTTGTGAAACATTCTGATTGTTACCCAAATAATAAAAGAAAATACACAATAAGACATGAAATTTGTGCATAAAATGATAATTTTTCTAATGGTTTCAAGCAAAGCAAGCATTTCCCAATATTTTCCCAAAAAGCAATTTTGTTATAGATATAATGGAAAAAATATGAGTAAATTTTAAATATTTTTAATAAAACACGTTATAGTTTCCTAAATTTCAGTCACCCAACTAAATATTAGTAATATTTCCTTTGTTGAGCTACTAGTGGCTGGGATTTTACACAGTACTGATTAAACAGGTTTACCATTTCTCATTTTATAGCAAAATCATTTTCATAAAGAGGTCTTATTGTATAGATTATAAGAACATATACTTTTATAGACAACAAGAATACAATCTGACTGCTCTGTCTGAATGGGATAAAAGAATTTCAGACAATAGGATTATCTCCATCTCACTTAACTTCATCCATCCAGAAATTAGATGTCTATCCAGAGGTAATTGTGTAGCCTTTCTCTGTCGCCATTGTAGCCAGGGAGGAAGCAGAAGGAACCTGCAGGCAGTTAAAATTTGTTTCGATAAAAGCGCTGCTTGAAAATTATTAGTTAAACTGAATAATAGTGATCAGAATAATTTCTGAGGCATTCAAATAAAATGGCATTTGGTTGTGTTGAAGGAAAACATAGTGGTCTCAAGATAAACTGCTGTTGGTATTTCTTGTGGACTGGTTTTCAGATTTATTTTATTTGATATTTTAACTAATCTTGACTGTGGAAAGATGCAGAGATTTTTAAAAATGGGTTGATGACCAAAGAGAGATGTTGCAATACTGAGGAAGATAAAAATCTCTCAGAAACAACTGTCTGACCTTGAGACAATTTGGTCTGACTATAAGTGTATAATGAAAATTAGAGTTATAAGTCTAATGGAAATTGTATCAAGAATTTTTTGGGGAAAATGAGAGGCCCATCAACAAGAATCAGGAAAGGAAAGAAAGATCCTGAGAGCACAAGATTATTTTAGAATGAGTGAATGACCATGAATGTGTGATAAATCCATCAAAACATTAAATTTATGCATTGTATGGAGAAGGAAAAACATTTCAAAATATTGCAGAGAAGTGTATTGACATCAGAAATTATGATAATGGATCTCCATCTAGAATTTTCCTCACTTCTGTAGTTGATCAAAATAAAGATTACATCTACACTTAAAAGAAGCTGAAACTGAAGCCCAAAGTTACTTGAGACAAATAAGCTCTCATGGGGTCTAGATAAATTTAATCTGGATAATAACAGATAGATTTTAACCACCAGAGATGTGGAAGTTCTGAAGTAGCCTTCCCACGGGAGCAATGAGAAGAAAAATGTAAAATAATTTCTTAATGGGATTTATTACATTTTAAATGAGATTCTATGACATGGTCACCTGAACAGGAAGACACTTCAAAACTTAAGTGATCTCTTCCACTTCTGTATATTTATGTCCCTGGATTCTTGTTGTAGACTGAGTTATGTTTCATTAGAAGTAGTGGCAATATTTTAAATGTTGTAGTCTACCTTTCCCATGCAGGAAGGATACATTGGAGATTTCTCTCCTGGGTCTGTTTGAGAAACAGACTGAGCTCAGTTAAAATGGGTAAAAATAGGTGTTTGTCAGACAGGTCACCTGTGGAAAGAAACCCTCTAAGGAAAAAAAGTAATTGGGAAGAAATATTTTGGTTTAGGAGAAAAGACCCCAGAGGTGTGAGTTACACAATGGTTTAAGATGAATTTCTATTCTTTTCTACTCAATTTATATTCACTTTTTTGCATGCTTGGTATGTTTGTTTCTGAACTAAATTTTAAAAACTTGTAGTTTGAAAGATGACAGATTTTCCTCCACATACAGTCTCATCTAGGAAGGTGTGGCAGGGTCAAAGGGTGTTAATCCATCTGCTGGAAGACTGGGAATTTATTCTCATAAAAATCTTGGATAGATTTTGTCTAAAATACAGAAAAAAATTAATTGTTTGTAATCAAATATAAGATACCAAGCCCTTATCCTCAGGTAACATAACTGTTGTAGGTTTTCTACACGTGAAAAAGGAGGAAAACAGTGTTTCTTGCAAATATTTTCATCTATGAGAGTTTCAACTAGCCAGAAGTTCCACAAGGCAATTGCATAAATAAACAATTGCCTTTTAAAATAAGGCTTAAGTAATTCAATTGAGCTATGGGAAATCCAGTCCAAGTTTTGTGCTAATGAGGAAGTGTCATAAATATTCACATTTTCTTGCCATTAGCCTTATAATTTACTACCTACAGGTATAGAGATAGATGAAGAATCTTACACTTAAACCTTCACTGCAGAATAATGAAGAAGGAAAGAAAGAAAATTAGCTTATCCTGCTACATTTTTAGTAAGCAGCCACTAGCAACAATTGTGCAGGAGCATCATTGATCTTGGGCAGACAGACCAGCAAAGTCAGAAACAGTGTGATGTAAAAAGTAGAGCAGTGGAAATATGGGGCAAATGGCTATGCCAGCAGGATATGCTGTTACTGTGACAGGAACTCTGGGGGTGTCTATTTATTATTTGTATACGATATCATGGGGACAGAGTTCACAGAAATTAAATTTACCAAGACCAGAGAAATATTCTATTTCTGCGTCTGCACTGCTGAGGCCAGCAACTGAAATAATAATTTTGTCTTGACCCTGTGCAGTCTGCAAATGGTTTATGAATGGGAATTATACAGACTCACTGTTTTGCATGAGCATTCACTCCCTTTGTTTGTACACAAAAAAAAAATGGTGATGGACTATCATTATCCAAATTGATAGCAGCTGTGCTTACTAAAAAAAATGTTTTCCTCAAATCTGTTGACATGTCAGTGGTAATAAAAAAAATAAAATATGTCATATGGTACACTGAAACTCCTGAATTACTTGTCACAGCCCATTTAAATGTGTGCTGCATTCAATCCAAGAAATCTCCTGTTAAATTAATATATTTGCTAGGCCCTTTAGTACAGATTCTACCATCCTCTGGGGAAGTATTTTGAAGATATCCTTAAAAATCTAAATATTTAACTTCCTTTCACATTTGCATAATTTAATTGGAAGCTTTCTTTCAACTTGTTTTCTTTTTCTCTCCCAGATTTCAAGTTGTCCACCATTTTGTTTCTTGAAACTAACGTACTGTTATATTAACTCACCAGGGACCAGCCCATGAACTCCCTCTGTTGTACCAGGTAATTTACTAACACTGTATTTTTTTGCAGGAGGAGGCAAACATGTTCTCCTTGCAGCCAAAACTGGGAGGAACCCATGTGAATAAAGGTCCTGGCTAACAACCTCTGCCGAGGGGCTGGGTGCATGAAATGCTGCAGGCTCCTGTGTCCTGCCAGGCTAATCACAGCCGTGGCTTCAGTACCTGCTATTAGCTCCCTCTCAGAGGCCACCTGCAAAACATCACACCCCCAAAAAAAACCACTTAGCACTGCTTGCAGGGGTTTGCAATGAGGAGGTTTTTTTACTTCAGGTTACTATGAATTTTTGAGCTGATACTTTTGAAGGTTGCATTAGTGTCTGTTAGATTGGATGCCTATCTTACTTTCTCCATAGGCACAACCCTAGGTTTCTGGTGAAATGCAGACATGGACAAAGGAAAAAAGAAAATAGGGGAAAAAGGTTTTTAGGGGTCATGTTGCAACCTTGCAGAAAGCATAATATTCCTTAAAGTTCAAAAAGTGTGCTTTTTCTGAAGAAATAATTAGCTTCTGCATAGGAAAAGCCCTGCCTAGTCTGGGTGTTGTTTGCTGGCATGTCTGATTTGATTGCGTGGTGCCTACAGACAGTAAGTGCAATTGAGACCTTTTTCCTAATGATGCTACAGACACAGGCAGCAGATGTGTGTCCCTGCTCGATGCAGCTGACAGTCCCAGCTGAACAGACAAGGAGACCTCAGGGAGATGAAATAACTTACTGTTGTTCAGGACCTGAGCCAGAGTTAATGCTAGTCTTTCAAACCTCAGTACAGTGATTTGTCTAGTACATCGCCTTACCTCCTGTTCTCACCAAAAAGCAAAATAAAACGTACAAAACCAAGTGTTGTAGATAAGATAGACTCTAAAACGAGGAGATCAGAGAGAGGCAAAAAGCCATTGGAAACCTAAGTTCAAAACAGGGAACACAGTGGAAATACAGAAGGTCAAAAGCAGCAACAGAAAGAAAAAGGAAAGATTTTGTAAGACAGCAGATAACGTGCGTGTTTCCTATCCTGAGAACAAAATACCTGTCTGCTCACTGTGCCCTCTCAGAGGTTTAAAACTTCAAGTAACAGAAGGCACCATTAAGCCAATTTCACTGGCTGCATTGTGATGGACTGGCCAAGTCCTCCCCTTCACAGGCCTGGAAACTGTGGCTCCCTGCTCCAGGAGCAAAATCAGGAGATGAGGTCACTCATTACCTGATTTCTATGGCAACAGAAGGCACTTCAGTCTCTCATCTGCTCCTTCTGCTTCTCCCGTTTTTTCTGGGGACTGAAACTTCTGGCTGTGGATTTATGCTCCAGCTGGGTCTGACATTGCTTCCAATGTGTTCTGCTATTGGCTTGGATAGAGTTAATTTTCTTCATAATAGCTCATATGGGGTTATAGTTTGGATTTGCATGAAAAAAATAAGATGTGACTCCCTTAGAAAGAGTGATATGAAAAATTCAGGAGAATGACATTTTCTTTCCCTAAGTAATTGCAAAAAGAAAGGAGATGGTTTTGAGGGAAAGCGGCTGAAGACAGAAGCTACCTATTTTTGTCAAGACAACGTAGAGTGCAAAGATATATGGAGTAAGTATAATTGTCAGTCACTTTCCCATGAAGGATATTTTATGCAGCAATAAATGAGACAAACAGGCACTGAATAGGGCTTTATGGGAAGCAGTTTTGGCTCAGTTGTACCTCTGCCTCTCAGGGTGTCTCCCATTAGTCACTCAGCTGATGAATTTGCTCAGCAGTGGTGGCAGTTTCAGGAAAAGAAGAAACAGCTCTCAGAAGATTCAGCAGTTTAGTTTAAATACATTTCCTCTCCCACGCCTGCTCCACGCTGAGCTTGTGTCTCTCTCTCTGCAGCTGTTGCCTGTTTCATGGGTACCCTCTCCTTCATGTTAATCACCCCCATCCATCCCCGGAGGCAACAGAGCCAACCAGCACCATCTTTTCACAGCTATGTCATGGGAAGATACCAAGGTTTTAGAGCCTGCAGAGTTTAATCTGAACCTAGAAGAAAGTCAGGCTTTTGTTCACGATTCAGAAGTGTTCAGTAATTTCTTGGGATTCAGAAGTTTTAAGTTCAGGTCTGATATCTCCCTTGAGGTTGTGTCTGCCCTCAGGTGTGGCTGGCAGGGTTACCTGGTAGATGGAGCTGCACCTGTGTGAGCTGGTTGGGCATGAACCAACCAGAGACTACGGATGTTAAAGAAAACAGTGCAGAAAAACTCAAGCTGTCTTTGCCCACAGCTTGCACTAAATGTGTGTAGCTGCAGTGCATGGTTCTTCAAGGAAGGCAGCCCGATCATGAGTACTTCTTTGGCTTGAGCTGACAGCTGTTTGAGAAGCTCTGCTCTGCTTTCTGCAATTTGTTATAGATGCTGTTTCTACCTATTTAAAGTAGAGATAATGTTGCATGCAAAACATTTTGAGATGTGTGCTGGGATGTGAATTTAAGGGAATATTCCAATTCCTCTAATAGCTTTCTTTCAAACTCTGAAGCAGAGCCATATGAATTGTTTTGTCAGCTGAATTGTGGGATGTAAGTCTATTTTTGTAGCTGACAAACAGCAATCCCTCACAATACAATATATTTTCCCATTTACCCCTGACATGGCATTTGATAAAGTAGCTATTAGATAATAATTGTTTTAGTGAAGGGCAGTGTATTTGCCCACTCTTTGAGATTTCTGAACTATTAATACATGGAGCTGGTTCTGCACCTGTCTTAGATGTGCCTGCCCTGTTTATAGCATGTACTGTATGCTCTAAGTAAACCCATTTTCATTTACTCAGTGGAAAAAAAAAATCAAAATTGCTTTTTGCACCAGATTGGTTATTTAATTGGGACAGGGAAAATGAGGAAGCAGAGAAAGAACAAGTGAGCTATCCCCAGCAGGAGACTGAAAATAAGCACTTTTTGCTTGGAAAAATCACTGATATCAGCCATTGTCTTGAAATTACTGTTAATCTCTGAATTTTTGGTCACAAGCTAGTAGTGGGATCTGAAGATGCTGTAGGAGTTACAGAGATGAGGTAAGATGAAGTAATTTCTTCAAAGATAGTGGCTTCCGCTGGGGCTTGGATAGCTAATGGGATTGAAGAGTTTTCCCTGGGGGCTGTCAGTTGCGAGTGAACACATTAAAATGAGAGAACAGCTCAGTGGCTTATGTAAAATGAGATGGTGGCATGAGTCCAACTATTCAGTTCACAGGTATCTCCATCTACATGCTAATACTGAGGTTTGGGCTTAGTGTGCCATGAAAACAGTTGATGGAGCAGAGAGACCACCTCTTATCATGGACTGCAAGGCTCCAGCTTTCTAATTCCAGCAGCAGGGAGGACCTTTTTTTTATACAACTGGGTCTATGCACATTAAAATATTTATATGTTAATAAAGAAGAGGCAGGAAACTATGCATCTGTCCCAGAAAATGGTTGCCACTTTGTGATGTGGAGTAGCCTTCCCTCTGTCTTGGTCCCGGGAATCCCAGGTTCTGCCGTTCCAGGTGAAAGAGTTGCAAGAGGTGGGGCTGAGACAATGCTCTGTATCCTGGCCCCTGTGTGATAGGAGATTACTACAGAAGCTGCCAAAAAACAGAATCACAAGCACCATCAAAACCACTTTCAGTTCCAAGGGTAACCTTACCTAAGAAGTCAAACTCTAATGTCTTTAAATGAGGAAATAAGACCTCTGTGGGTTGGAGTGAAAAAAAAGATGATTTCAGTTCTGTCTAGAATTCTGTAGGAAGGCTATAATTAGCAATATGTTCTTTACAAAGGACTTAAGGATAAGGGTCTTCATTAATTTTCTAGAGTTTTCTAGAAGAGATTGGAAAGCTCTTCTAAAACTCTTTCTATAAGGAGTTTGGAAATGTTAAATCACCTCACCTGTGAAGGCCTCCTTCACTGCACAGATGGATGCTTGGGGAGATATTTTTTGCTGTGGCGATCCGTCGACATCATTCATTTCCTTGGTTAAAATAATAGTGTCTTTGTAGACATGATGATTTAAGGCTATAACTAAGTAAAGTTTTGTAAGAAAGGTAATATTGTTAGAAGAAACCTTGAAGCATAGTACAAGTTCAGGAATTACTGTTCTGAATATATAATGTTTAGCAGCTCTTGTGTCTCCTTTTGCTGCTCTACAGTTACCAACTGTTTTCCTCTCATTGGTTTTAACTGGTTAGTAAAATCATGTAAAACTCAAAACAGTTCTTTTTTACTTGTACGCAGCTGGGAGGCTGGTGTCTCTGGTTCGAAACAGGAAAAATGTACTTAAAACTATGATTTTTTTCTCTCCAGCTACTGAAGTTAGTTGATAAATTTAACACACCAATGAGACAAACCTCTTTTTGCAACCCAGACTTAATTTTTTTTTCTTTTTCCTTTTTTTTTTTTTTTAACTGTTCACATGCACCACATTAAAAAAAAAAAAAAGCATTTTAATGCTCTCAGATTAAGGTCAAAAGCAGCTTCACACTTACTCCATTGACAGAATCATCTTTCTGACTCTGACCCTCTAGAGGCAAACCATTTCTGAAATGTATTGTGTTTACAGGGCTTTTGGAGAAGAGATGAGACCTACTGTGTAACTGCAATTTCGTTGGAACATGCAACTGTCATGTAATGCAGCAAACAAATTATGAAGCATATTACAGGCAAGGATTGCAGATTTTTTGGAAGCCAAAATACAACTTCTTTTTTTCCTTTGCTTTTTAAGTGGCTGTCAGCGGAGAAAAAGGCTTTAGCAAACTGTAGAAACACTGAATTTTATACAACCTCAACAGAGAATCAGTCCCCTTATTATTAATGCTCTGTCCTTTCAAAATATTGATAAAAACTCATCCATTCCATTTGACCTATGAGCTATAATATCACTGTCTCATACCTGTTCTGAATTTATATATACATATATATATATATATACACACATATATATACATATAGACATAAAACCTGTAGATTAATGACTTTTTGGAATGTGGTTCTAATTTTGAGGAGGATATATTACTCCTTTAAAGCACAGCTAGTATTCTGCAGTGAAGTAAGAGTTGTATTTTAGTTCACTGTTTAAACCAAACCAAAACAATACATTTGCATTGACCTGAATTGTGTGGGAAAAGGAACAGTGAAAGAGAGGAAGGGAGAATTGCTCCATTCCTTGCTTTGTTAAATAAATACTTTACAGTAAATAGAATTGGAAAGAGAGAGAAAATCTCTACCTCAATTTTGACTTGCATTTAATCATGAAGGTGGTAAATGGGAAAGCTCATTGATTCAGCTTGGGAGGCAGCTTAAATAGTATAGGAGAGCCTTAATAGCATATGAAAACTTTATTTATCCGGTTCTTACTGGCCTTGCGAAAACCATCTAAAGCCTATGGCTAATCTGGCCTGAGAAAGCAAAACATTTAGAGAACATTAAAATGAATCATATTGACATTTTCAGGAAACAGTTTCTGTTTTCAGTTGAGTTGGAATAATTTACTAATCTTTACTTTCAGTATGATCCAAAACTGCATTTTTTTTATGATTAATCCATTGAAACTATCACCTAGACAATTTTCAAGTGTAAGGGAGAAACATTTTCCCTAGTCTCTATCCAGCTCTGATGATTGCTCACGTCATTCACACGCTCTTATTGACCAATGATCCAAATCAAGGGCTTGGGGATGTGTAATTGTAGGCAATGTGACATCTTCCCCAAAAGACTTTATGATTTTATCTGTGGGTTGAGGAACAAGATGGATAGAGCAGAGAGATAAGGGAGAAGAAGGCAACAAAATGTGATTAACATTAGTGTAGTAAGCAGTGATTAAAGCACAGGAGGTTTCTACACATGTCAGAACATATCCCAGCAGAGGTGACTTTTAAAGACCTCAGCACAATTAGGCTGTGGATGTCCCACAGCTCTGCTCAAAGACAAAGCTGTGACTCCAATGTCCACATTCCCTGGCTTTGACTAAGCCAGATTTGTCATCTCTCCAGCTGCAGGGAAGGAGGAAGGAGAGGGCCCTTCCCAGGGCAGTGGTGGATGCGCGGCACAGCCGTGGCAGCTGCGGGAGCGGGGCTGCGCTGGGCTCCCCGCAGTGCCTGGGGCTGTCCAGAATGCAGGGAGAAGATGGAGCAGGAGATCGATGTGCTGCCCCCTGCTCCTGAGACCACTGTTAAAAGTGTGCTACCTCATCAATCACTGGCCTCGACAGAATGGAAAATAAGCCATTATGCATCTTTATGGTCTTTATTAGCTCCAAAGCACCACATAGGTGTAGGATGTGATTATAAAATCACAATATAAATGTACTTTCCTGGATGTTAGACTTATTATTTTTTTGCATAACTGTGCAGAACTATATTTCCCAACATAAAAGTTTTATTTGTTTTTAAATTACATCCATAGGAAACAGGCTTGTTTCCAGCTTCATGAAGGGAGAGCAAGAGTACAGGATGAAAGAAAATGCTTGAGTAGAATACTATGATTCTAGTTGTGCTTGCTGCTGAAATACTACTTTGTGGGTTTGGTGACTGTAGCATAAGAATTTTGTAATACTTCTAAGCAAGGCTAAAGAAACCAAATCTATCACTACTAACAAATGAGGTAAATATGAATGCGGGATGAAAACACCCATAAACCTACAGAACCTAGAATTAGGGAGAGTGAGAAGGAAATTTAAAGTCTCAACAGAACAGACTATGTCAAGCCAAATTAATATTTTCAGTCATGCACAGATAACAGAGCAAGGGAAGTAAAAATGGAAATTAAAAAGGAAAAAAAAAACACCCCAGCATTTGGAGGAGATGTAAGAAAACACTTTATTCAAAAGAACATAAACTTGTGAAGTGGCCCACCAGGCAGCACTGTTGAACTTAAACACTGGGGCTATTCAAGCCACTACAAGGTAGTGTCTCAAAGGGATCATGGTATTGAAAATGTAATGAGACGTTACTTATCCCTGGTGATCTCTGATCTTACATTGTATATGAAAGCTATTCTTGCAAAACAGTAGCAGAGCCCGCATGCAGCCTTGCAGGAGCATGCAAAAGCAAATCCACACTATCTTTGTTTGTGTTGATTTTTTAAATGCTGTTTATTTGTATCCTGAGACTTTTCTTGCCAGCTTTGCAGGGAAATTGTACGCAGATTTAGTCTCTGGTGCAGCTTCATGTACAGTTTTGGCAGGAGGTCCAACAGGTTAAGAAGAATAGATGAAATCTTAAAAGGAAAGGTTCAGGCAATGCACATCTACATCTTTCTGATCATGCTGCTGCTGGGGCTGGAGACAGGATTTTTTGCAAAGAAAAATTCTGATCTCTTTAAATGTAAAGAGTCAGAAATATGATGATAAAACTCTGCTCTTGTTAATGTGGCGTCCTTTGATTTTGATGCTGATTCTTCTCGAGCTCCAGCATTGTGAAAAAGGTGTAACCTGTTTAGCTTTCTCTCTCTTCTATGATGATGACAATGATGATGATGATGATGGTGATTTGTTTTGTTCAAGTTGGCTTTTTTCCCCCTCTTAAATATCCAGGGTGAGGAGTTGGCTGAACTAGTATAGGAAGGCACAGTTTTCCCTACATTGAGGAAGGTTAAATTGGAGGCCAGGAGTCAGATGGGGCAGAGGTAGGGCAGGGAGAAAAGGTGAGGAGAGGTCTGGAAACACAACATAATTGTATTCAGACCCAGGAAAAACAGGGCCTCCCAACAGTCCTCTGCTCTGCTGTTACAGAACAGGGCAGGGAGATGCACGTTGTTCTGTCTACTATTTGAGTTACCTGCAGGGTAACAGCCCACTTCTGCTGCCTGGATTAAATCAAAAGAAGGAGGTCTCTGCTCTGGTGTGTTTCACTTATCCATGTGTTGCACTGCCCCCAAAAATGAAAGGTAAAATGAAGATAGCCTGCTGGTAGAGATAGTATCCAAACCCCAGGCAGCAATGTGGGCTTTCTTTTCTTCGGTGGTTTCTACTCTTCTCAGACTCAGTGGGTTCCTTGTAAACATCCTTTATGGACACTGGAGGAAAGACACCATTTTACTATCTGTGTTTAGTTGTAGCCCAGATTTAGGAGCATCATTAATCTCCACTTCTCCACAAGGGGGGCCAAACAGTGCTCAGTCCTTCTGATGTCCCCGCTGGCAGAGAGGGATTTGCTCAGTCCCGTACCCGGGATCCTGCAGTCTGCACCTTTCTATCCTTGACGGCTCCTCAACCCACAGTTTTTAATTTCCATCACAGTGTTTGAACTACCACATTGCAGACCAGCCTTGGGGGAAGCACTTTCTGTCTCCTCTAATGTAAGAGTGACTCAGACACAGATCAATGGTCCATTAAGCTGTTTTTCTTATTTGCAACATTACTCTATAGTGACTGCTCAGGGATGACCATAGGAACTCAAAACCTCTGTGAAGCAGTTCATTCCCTAATATGTCACCCAGCTGCACAGAAAATGTGCGAGGGGTTCTAAAGTGGAGTTTTCTTTCAGATCATGGGGTTTAATTTTTCAAATCTATTAAAAAATATATATATTTATATCAATTGTTTCTCAAACTTATCTTGTGACAAGGAGGCTGATATTTATTTGCATGTCATGTAGAAAAAAAGCAATTTTTTTGCTTAAACTTGTTGCTTAATCATTTCACTGGTACCTCTGTAATTTGTATATAACCCTGTTCACCCTGTTCACCACTTGATAACTGTCTCATTTCTTATCTATATCTAAGTCAGCTCAGTCTGTTCGCATGGAAAAGACAGACCGTACTTGTAATTGACTTTTTTTTTGCCTTTTTCTCCATCTTTTCAAGCCCTGATGTAATCTTTTTTTTAGTGGGGTGGCTGAAACTGTGCACAGTATTCTAGATGCAAGCACAGCATGCATTTACATAAAAACATAAAAATTATTTCTGTTTTGTTCTCTTTTCTTTTTCCAATAATTCCTACCATTCTATTGCATTTTTGACTGCTGCTGAGCATTGAGCTGATGTTTGCAGAGAACTATCCACAGTAACTCTAAGATCTCTTTCCTGTGTGGTAATGGCTTATTTACAGCCCATCATTGTCTGTGTATAGTTAGGGCTATTTTTTCCTATGCGCCGTTATCAACATTGAATTTCATCTTCCATTTTATTGCCTATTCACTCAGTGCCATGAGCTCCTTCTGCAAGTCCTCACAGTCAGCTTTAGATTTAAGTATCCTGCATAATTTTGTATCATCCCAAGCCTTTTTTACCTCTTTATTTTCTTCCTTTCCCAGATAATTTTTTAACATGCTGAGTGGCACAGGTTCTCTAGTAATCTTTCTCCATTATGAAGACAAATCATTTATTCCTACCTGTTGTTTCCTGTCTTACGGTTGGTATTAATTCATAAGAGGACCTCCCTTCTTACCCAGACAGCTCAGTTTCTCTGAGGCTTTTGTGTAGGATCATGCCACAAGTTTTTGGAAATGGAGAAGTGCTGCACAGATTGGATCATTGTTTTCCACATTCTTTCAGGCATCCACAAAGATCTCCTTCTGAAACACAGCTTTTCTACACAGGAATTATATTGACATTTGCCAGGCGTGTCATATTTATCACTGTCATGATTTTTGTTTTTCTTTTGAGTTTTCCCAAAACTTCAGGATACTCGTTTCTTGTCAATTGGTCGCCTGATCACTCTGAAACCACTGGTAAAGTCTTCTAGTAGATTTGCCACCTCCTGTTTCTCTGCCCTGGAAACAATTAAGGGATAAAATAGAATGTTATTAGTTGAGAAATCTGATATTGAGGATGTTATCAAACACTTAATTTTCAATTTTAATTTTTTTTTTTTTCCTGAAACATCTGCCATTGTCCAGTCAGGAACAGTGCTTTAGGATTATTTCCCATACAGTTCATCGACCTTGCACTTCCTGAGTGGTATTTGATGCCCATTGGTCACCCGCTGGTGATCACTGACAAACTTTCCACTTCTGACATGTCCTACGGTTAGCTTCTACACCTTTAACAAGCTGTTCTTCAAAATCTTTTCTATCTGTCATTACACTTCTATATTCAGCTTCTCAAGGCTTATATAGTTTTCTATTTCTCTTAAGTAGATACAAATCCAATTTTGCTGAAGGATTTTTATTTCCAATAAACTCCTCTGCTGTTTACAGTTGCAGAGTTTTTTCCTGACCCTTTTGGAGTTGGATTTTTTTGTTTGTTTGTTTATCCTGAGCTTGTGGTATATTGTTTTTAAATATTCCATAGTGCCACTTTCAAACAATTTATCTTGTTACATACTCCTGATGTTTTTCCAATGAACACCCCTTTTTTTGTAATTCAACTTTAAAAGTAAATATGACTGTTGTGGATTTTTCTCTTTTTT
The DNA here is from genome assembly GCA_013400915.1 of Pardalotus punctatus. Classification (NCBI taxonomy): domain Eukaryota; kingdom Metazoa; phylum Chordata; class Aves; order Passeriformes; family Pardalotidae; genus Pardalotus; species Pardalotus punctatus. The sequence goes on along the minus strand of VZTX01031411.1, from coordinate 174,340 downwards.
TTCCCCTTTACTTTTTTTGATTTATTTTTATTACTGATTGATTTTTTTGTATAGCCTTATTTGGAAGCAGGTCATGAAAACACATGGGAATACTTACTGTCATCTGGGTTTCTGTCTCCAGAAAGCTGTTGTTTATGATTACTGCAAGTGCAGCCTTCCAGTAGCAGGGGAGTTTTGGATTGTTGTTTTGTGTTTTGTTTGTTAATTTGTTTGGGGTTGGGTATAATTTTTGTTTGGTTTATTTTTGTTTGGGGGGTTTGATTTGTTTTGTTTTGGTTTTTTACGTTTTTTGTTTTTTTGTTTTTTTTTTTTTTAATCTCCTTAGTGTCTTTTGGAATCTCTTGGCCTTTACTATCAAACCAATGCAGTCAGCAGCACAGCCCTGACAATCTGCTTATTAGAGCAGGTGAATTAAGTCTTGTGATTTCTGGAGCATAGTTTGATCTTGCTAACTTATTTTGCTTTTGATCTTGTTAACTTATTTACTTTTGACTGTATACCTTTATTTGTAATTCCTGTCCTTCAAGCCATGAGATGCCTTTGCCATCCACACACACAAGTGGTTTTCTGACACCAAGAACACCTTCAGTGTGACCACTTGGGCATCCATCTCTGCCTTATGGCTTTTGGCAGCTTTTAGTTTTACTTGAAGACTTTTCTTTCTCTTTTGCTGTCTGTGTATCAATTTATTGTACTTCCATCATTAATATGCAAAGAGATCCTTCAGTTGACCTCTCCCAGGGTGTCCAAAACCTTCCTGGTCCTGATGAGTGTCATTCCTTAAGCAGTCAAGAATGCAAGGGTAGTGAGGGTAAAGGGCATCAACTGAAGGAAAGACTTGGAGCTTTGTTCAGGGTTTTTAGGGTGATCATTTCACATTAGACCACTCCCAGGGAAACTAAACCCTACATTCTTTCTTTTGAGGTGCCTAACTCTCTTCTCAGATAATATAAGAAGTCAGGGTTAGCTGGTGACAACAGACAAAAGATTTAAGTATTGCATTGCATACTACCTGGGATTTTGCTCTTGCTTTAAAAATTGTACAGACAGTCTCACTGCCAGAAACAGCTCCCTAATATTTATTTTAAGCTCCCCTTTTTTTAACTTTGACCCACTATTTCTTGGAAATTTTTTCTGGCAACATAGGAAGTAATTTCTTTCATGCCTAAGGGGAATGCAAACATCTTTCAAACATTTGCAGATGGTTTTATGACCCCTAGTCATCCCTCTGCATGCTACATATTATATATTTTTAATCCTAAGGCACAGGTTGCTCTATAAAGCTGAAAACTCACAAGAGCACTAGGCTATGTCTCTGTCTCCTTTTTTAAAATTTTTTAATTTTTTTTTTTTTAAATTTTCCTTCTTTTTTTTTTTTTTTTTCCTGTACGACTTCAGCTAGTTTCGTCAACACTGGCATATATGCATCCACAGGCAGAACCTGTCCCTGTGAATATAAAGGAAGCTCTGGCCAAATGGAACTTTTAGTCATACCAGTGGGACTCTGTTGACTTCATTTTTACCTTCAGGTGGTGGCCTTTTGTGTGTGTTGGATGAAAAGACACAGCTCAGACAGTTCTTAGAAATACTCTGCTCTGTTCAGGGCAAAGTGCCACAAAAGCTAAATCCTAAAAAAAACCTGCAACTTGTCCATGTGGAACAGGTGTTTACAGTCATATAAATAAAATAAAGTTGTGTTTTTGCAGACCTAGAGCTAGCCCTCTACTAAAATGTCTGGCACCTACTTGAAAACCAGGAAAACAACAAACAACAGCTGGAACAAATGAGGGAGTTGGAGGTAAGGGAAGGAGTGTAGTGCTGAAATGAACTAAAAAGACTTAAAGATTCAATGAGGGAAAAATATCCTGAACAGTCTAATACAAAAATTCCTGTTAGTAACACTGCAATTTCTAACTTTCTTGCAAATTTTTACCTCATGGCAGTATGTACAATTTGTTAACCGAATGTGAAGTCATTTCACACAAAAAATCTTGACCTTTTGAGCCACTGAAGCAGGTATCCCCATTTTGTGGGGGCAAAGACAGTTAGAATAAGGAGTGACATCAGAAGAAATTCTCTTTGCCCACTTTTACCCAATTTGTCATCCTCTGTTCTTTGGGAGGTCACAGGTCCTATTGCCTTCAGTGGATCAAGCTTTTTAAGTTGATCTCTGTAAGCTAAGTTAAACACTATTTTCTTTATCATTCTTCTTGCCAGTTGTTAAAAGACTACATGCTACTTGATGCCATAAACCATAAAATCCTAGCAAGAGAAAAAATAATATTATGTTCCGTATATGGAATTCTTTAACACCTTGTAACACAGGAATAATGGATTTGAATGTTCAAAGTTCTGAGTTTTTATGACTTGTCCATGGTTACAAATTTGGCCTAGTATTAAATCTAGGTTTTCCAGGGATTCCTGAAGGGAAAACTGGAAGTGAGAAAGGAAAAGGAAAGAGTTGAGAGACAAATAACAGTGTTAAAGGCTGAAGAGAAAGAGAAGACAGTTTCCTGAAGAAGTGTGGACACAGGTACAGTCTGCAGATAATGACAGACCAGAGTGGGTAGACTCAACATTCAGTGTGTCTCAATGCCTCATTTCAGTTCTGGGAATACAGTTCTCAAGATTTTTGTTTTACAAGTTTACATCTGTAGGCATAAAAGTATTTGAGTAGGGTTGGATTTTTTTTAAGCTTCGAAGGATTCACCAAATTGAAAAGATTGAGGAGTGGTAGTTAGGAACATGTCTACAGATACCACCGCTTTTACAGGCTCACCTCAGCTAGCTCTAAACTGGTTAATCCTGGCAGGTAATGCAGTTGTGATATCAGTTGATTGTAGGCAGGATCATGGCGAGGTATTTACCTGGATGTCAGTCAGGCTTTGCAGCCTGAGTCCAGCTCGGTGCTGCCTGACTGCACTGGGTACTTAGCTAAGCTGGTTTAGAGCTATTATGGTTTGATCCATCTGCACAAGATTGCAAAGTGGTTGTAACTACAGTAGCCAAGCTTTTCAAAAGTCTTTAACCACTAGGATGCATTACTGCATCTCTCGCTTTTAGCTTTCATATGTTTTTCTGTAAGGTTGCACTTCTAAAGTAGATCTACTTTGGCAACCTTTAAGGCAATGTCCAGCTGAATTGAAAATATTTAGTCCCAACTCTTCATAGCATAGTTTACGCAGGGTTTTCTTCCCTTTCCCACCACTTTGACAGCTGTATGAATGAGATCAATCTTTTCACTGTGGTCTACAACTCCCATGACATGCCAAAGTGTAATGCAGATTTCTCATGATTTCCTGTTACCTGTGTTAAATTATACATTAAAATTACTTCTACATGGTCCCTTATTAATATTTCCAATATCTTTCTCTCAACTGAAATAAGACTTAGAGGGCTTGTCCCCTGAATCTTCCCTTGATTCTTTCTTGAATCTGGGAATAGCTTTAGTACCCCTTAAGTCCTTGGGTATGACTGCACTCCTTAGTGGCCTGTCAAAAACCTTTTCTGAAGGCTTTCTTATTTCCTTTGTTACTTCCTTCAGGATTTTGGGACACAATTCATCTGAGCCTGGTGCTTTGTCAAATGTAACAGTCCTAATTGCCTTATTATCTTCACCAGTGCAATAGCAAAGCCTTTTAACATTTTACTTTCCCCTCCAGGAGAATGTCTCTCAGTCACAGAGATGCTACATTCCTATTTTTTAAAATTTTTCTCCCCACTTCCCCCCAATGAATAATGAGGTGAGGAATTCATTTAGGCCTGCAGCAGAATCAAACTCATCTGTCACTAACTTTCCACTTACGTTCTTCAATGTCTCTACTGTCTCAGTACCTCTTGTAGAATTCTGAATATATATTTAGAATCACAGAGTCATAGATGTAAGGAATGGAAAAGAGCTATTAGGTCATCCAGCTCATTGCCCTGTAACTGGAGGATTGTTCTATGAAATATATTTCTCACTTTTTTGTTCAATCATTTTTTTAACATTCTAAATCTTTCCTTTGGAGTCACTTTAATGTCTCTCACAAGCAGGAAGTTTTCCCAGATGGTTAGCTGTTTTTTTTTTCCAAATACTAAGAATCATGTCTAAATTAAATGGTCTTGTTTCACTTCCATTTTTTCCTCTGTTCATCTTTTGTTTCATGTTTTTCAGCTTTTCAGATATAGATGACCCTTCTCTTTCAGGGAGTCATTTTAACCTTATCTTCACACTAGATTTTTGGAGCCTGAATTTCCCATAGACTCATAATGGCATAAAGAGGATACTGGTTTAAAAGGTCTCAGAATAGGCAGAAGTTGTAACTTGAGTGTCTCACCTTTTCCAGCCTGGGTGAAAGCACCACAAGTGCATTTAGAATATCCTGCTCTGTAGGTGTCCTCTGGTTCCCACGGGCTGCATGGACCGCAGTGAGCATGGTCTGCTACAGCAGTCCTGATCCAGGCAAAGGGCTTTACATCCCATTCAAATCCTTCTTCCAAAGCCCTGAACTATGAGGATATGTGGCTGCCAGTTAGCACAGATTTTGCATTTATCTGTTCCAGTATCAGGGCTCCTGGTGTCCAGCCAAGGGCAGATACCCAAGGCAGTGCAATACAGAGCTCACCTGTGACCCAGAAGGAAATTGCTTTCTTTCTGCAAAAGGGCTGAACACAAATTGTCTATCCTAGATAATCACAGCTGGACTTGTGCCTGTGTTTCACAGCACCTTCTTTACAAATGGGGTGTCTGGCTCAGAATTCCCAGTATCCAAGGCTGCCAGGCACAGGTTTCTTGTGCAGAGACCCAGTGTAATACTTGACATAAACAACCATAATTTGCTACCAGTTCTTCACTGCAAATGGAATAATGTACTGTCTAAACCATTCTTACTAATCTGTGTGCTGTAGCATGCAAATCTGTTGTAGGGATGAGCCTGCACCCCCAAATCCCTCTGGCCTTTCCTGGTCTAACTCAGACTCAAGTTATTTAAAAGTGAACACAATATTCTAGATTACAGTTATTAAAGCCCTATTGGCAGCTTCCTGCAGGCCATGAGATTTTGATAGTTATAGATTGTTTATTTTTACTTTCTTTGCAATTACATATAATTTATTACTCTACTGAACCTTATTCTTTTTTACATTTCATAACTTTTTCAGTCTTTTCCTCATTTATCTTTTGTTCTTTGATATTTTCAGGTGTTCAGTGTGGTTCAGAAAGGTTTTAATTTTCCTCATCAAGCTGTGAACTTCTTCCCTTTTTCTTTCCAGACAGCTTAATATGGTTTGACATTTCCTCACATTTCCAACAGTCTGTAGCTGCTTCTACATGTAGCCACTGTGATTGGAAATGACTGCATATGATTATTGTTAGACATAATATTGTGATTGTACTGCTGCTGGGCATTGCTTTGAACGAATGGAAACCCGAAAGAAAACATATTCTTCTCCCAAACATTTTAGTCCTAAAAACAAGGCCAAAGCATGAGCCAAACAAGCTTACCAGGGTGCAATACTGAAAAAATACTGAGTTGTTAAAAAAGAGGCAGCCAGGACTACACATATCTTTAAAAGAAATACAGAATCAACCCAGTATAATTTCAAAGTAGGAAATTATGAAAAGCATATATTCTGCATTATATTTTGGATCTTTTCCAGTATTTTCAACACTTTAATCTTTCACTTTAGGACATGTCCCAGCCTGTGCTGTATGTAAGGAAATGCACTATATCAAAACCGATAGTATTTGCATTGCCCCTTACATGAAAACCAAGAGCGTTACCTGCAGCACACATTCTCATTTGCTTGTATTTTTTCTTTTTATGTGGTAGAAGACAGATTTGGATAAAATATAACCCAACACCAATCATGCTTGCAATTTCCAAAATTATTTGCATATTTCCTATAGTCAGATCTAGTGTAATTTCCTTTTCTGAAAACATTGTGAGAAAGTATTGCCTTGTTATGACAAAGAGTTTTACAACTTAACTATGTTCTTAATGTGGAAAAGACTGCTTTCTTCTACACCTGAAGCCTGTCTCAGTTAGTGTTTCTTGGCTCATGTCAAGAACATGTAGTAAAATACTTTTTCTTGCTCACCTTTTATGTATTTTTCATATATTTGTACACCTCTGCAATGTGTCTTTCCAATCATGTGCCAATGTTACTGGGTAAAAAGCATTTCTTACTAAATCAGGGATCTTTCAGGCAGGAATGGGTTTAAGTATAACTGGTCAGTGCTGGAACAGAGGGACTTGGGGATCCTGGTTGTTGGAAAGTTGAACACAAGTCAGGAGGGCCAACCCTGTCCAGGCGGCATCAGGCACAGCATCACCAGCTGGGTAAGGGAGGGGATTGTCCTGCTCTGCTCTGACCTGGGGCAGCCTCACCTTGAATGCTGGGGACAGTTTTGGGCACCATGGTATAAAAAATAAATAAAATTATTGGAGAACACCCAAAGGAGGGCAACAAAAATAGTGAAAGGTCTTAAGGGGAAGCTGTAGGAGAAATGGCTGAGGCCACTTGGTCTGTTCAGCCTGGAGGAGACTGAGGGGACACCTCATTGCAGTTACAATTTCCTGGTGAGGGGAAGAGGAGGGGCAGGCACTGATCTCTGCTCCGCGGTGACAGTGACAGGACCAGAGGGAATGGCCTGAAGTTGTGTCAGGGAGGTTTAGTGTGGGTATTAGAAGAAAGTTCTTGACCCAAAGGATGGTTTGGACACTGGAACAGCTCCCCAGGGAAGTGGTCACAGCTCCAAGCCTGACAGGGTTCAAGAAGTGTTTTGACAATGCTCTCAGGCATGTGTTGGGATGCTTGGGGATGATGCTGTACAGGGCCAAGAGTTAAACTCAGTGATCCTGTGGCCCTCTTCCAACTCAACATATCCTGTGATTCTGTGATGAGCTCGATGGTCAGGCTCCTTCCCTGCATAGCAGCTGGGCTGATCTGTACTGGGAAAGGTTTTACACCACCTGGGCAGTGGTGTCTGAGTGCAGCTGCTGCTGGGAAGTCAGAGATTACAGTTACTTTGTGCCAATTGAATGGCAGAAAGAAGCTGAGTTAACCTACTGCTGACTGGAATCAGAGACAATTTCCAAAACCTGCAAAAGTCAGTTTGCTCCTAGAATCTGTGAGTTTAATTTACACTGGTGGGATATATAAGGGAATTGACAGGAACACACAGGTGCGGATGCCTGGTGTTGAGAAAAGGCGTTACCCTTGAAAGCCATTGGCAGGGATTTGAGGGCAGAGAGAGTGTACCTGGTGTATGAGGAGCACAAAAGGAAAAGACAACAGAAGGTTTGTCAAGAGGAGGAGTTAGCAAAAGGGGGTTCCCAGCTATAAGAAGATTTTTTTTTTTTAACAGGGGCCCCATGTTTATCATGATTTCAGAAAAATCTGGCCAAGAAGAAAAGGTACTTCATGAAGACAAACTGATGGGGCAAACCCAAACCACTCTTTTAGAAATTTAATATCTATTTAACTAGGTGTTTTCTGTTAAGAATGGAGATAAGCACACACAGCTGCAGATCAAAAAAAGACTTGAAGCTAGACACGCTTACTCTGTGCTGTGCCAGACTCTACCAGAGAAGCTGCCAGTGCTGTGAGTAAAATACATCCACTTTGTACATCCTAGGCAATTTAGGATCAAACCCATTTAACATCCTCTGCAACAGGGACTCAATGCACCTGCACAACATTTGGTTTTATCAGAACCATTTAGCCCATTTAAGCGAAGAATGTGGAAAAAACTCTGAGTCCTTGTGCTCAGACCCATTGCTTTTTATTATGGATATGCCATCAATTAGCCTTGCCCGCATCAGCAACAAAATTAACCTGGTAGTGCTAAAATGATGGAGTTGAAAAAAATAATTAGCTCTTACCTGCTCTTTTCATGTAAGTGAAGCCAAAGACAAAAAAATCATCACAAATCTTTCAGTCTAACTTGGCAAAGATTTTGCTACATTTGCTTTCAAAAATCACTTCCTCTATAAAAAAACACAAAACAACAGTACACAACAAAACAAACTAATTCCCCCAAAACAAAAACAACAACAACAAAAAAAAACAACCACAAACCCAAACCCAAATACCTCCCGGCAAACACAAGCAGAAGAAAAGTAATCCAAATATAGCTATTTAGCTCCATATTCCAACCAGTGAATCCAAAGCAATTCAAATTTAATCTGAGAGTGCATTTACGCCAAATTCAAATCCTTTCCTCCCCTCTGCATTTGATGATTTATATTCTAAATGTCTCTAAGTGTTTCCTCACCACAAATTTTTGCCACAATGGCAGCTGTTTAGCAAATAAACTAAAAAATAAAAATGTTGTCATTGTGAAATAAGATATATTTAATTAAATAAGATAGAGAAGTGCTATTACAAGAACATAAAACTGTAAGGCATAAGATAAAACTAAATTACTACATGGCTGCTCAATTCAATCTAATCCTTGAAGATAAAGATGGAGCCAGAAAATTGCATGTATTGTGAAATCAACATAAGCCCTAAGCAAATATTAACTAGGGATATATAAACTGATTTATTATAAATACAAGTGTGAATGCTAGGATTAGTTAAGGAAATGCAAACCGAGACACAATAAGGCGTAAAATACTCCACATTTTTCTAAAATATGGGGAAGTGTACACAAAAAAATGTGCAATGCCCAGGACATAATTTTTGTTTACCTGATTTGACACACTGTGGAGGGGGTATTATGGAGTAGACAGAAAAAATTTGTTTTTAGAAATTTTTGATAACATTCAATTCATAGAGTTCTTTGTGTATTGAATAATGGTGTATGATTTTTTAATAAAGTGTTCTGATTTGGTTTTAACTGTTTGTTTTTTTATTAAAGTTCTACTTACTAAATTCTTAGAAGTGCACATTAGACATTGAAGACTTTGCATGAGATGCTTCTTAGTATTAAAGGACTCATATTTTTTATGGTATGAAGAGATGACCATGTCAAACAGTTTTACTTCCACATCTTTCCTGGGAAGTCTATAGAATATCCATGAACAAGAGAGAGATGAGGGTCATCGGTGTCCATGATAATAATGGTTGTATACTGCAAATATTTATATGTGCTCACTTTAAGCTTAGGTTTTATATTTTGGAGAGGTAAAGACACAAAACCCTTCAGGCCAGACCCATCTCAGTCACAAAATGCTGTCAGTGGACTTTATTGCTTGCATTATACTGACCCTCAAGGCAGATTAATGCCTGTTAGACTGACCTTACTGTACCTACCGGGAGTGAGAATTTTATGTAGTTTGCAGCAGATCTTTCCTGCCCTTATTTGTTTATTTTTTTATGACAATCTTCTTGTAGAAGGATAAAAATGATAAACTGGGAGTTTTAATGGTGTATCTTGGTATTTTGTTACATACTACGGAAGAATATCCTGAAATCTTTAGAAAGACCACAGCTTTGTGAAGTCAAGCCTCCAGAAGGCATTGCCACAGGCCATACACTGCAACGACCAGAGATCAAACTGGCACCATCTGGGCACTGTCCATTCTTTGCCTTGAGCGAGGCAAAGGTTCTGGGGTGTACCTGAGAGCAGGTGGGAATGAGGCAAGCGGGCATCATGCTGGGACACACCTGCTTTACAGCAGGGCCAGACCCAGCAGGCTTTCTCTCCTTTCTAAGTGGGACCATTAACAAGACCAGCTTTTCATTGTTCGTCCTCCAAAGCTCCATCTCTCCCTGTTTAACTCTGCTGTCCTGAACTCTCAGTTACGTACAGCACTGATCTGTTAACTTACATTCGGGCTCTGAACTGCAATAAGGAACTATTTTTGCCACTTTGGCAGTGGAAGTTGGTATGGGCAGTGGGTTGTACTGTGAGCTGACCCAAGCCCATATTCAAGCCAGGTTTGTGATGTGGATAACCAGACTTGTGACTTTCAGGTGCTCAGCAGCAACTACAGGTCCCAGGCTAACCTACCTGTCTGACTGTTCCAAAACTTTTTTAGAATGTCCTGTTCCTCTTTCAGTTTTCCTGTTCCTCTTTCAGTTTTCCATTTATTCTTTTTGTTGTTCCAATTATGCAGTTTCCAACATTGTTTTCTAGGAATATATTTTCTTAGGAATCTTAGGCTTCAAACTCTCAGCTTTACACACCAACTCTTAAACCAAAGGAATCTAATCCCTCTGGCCGAACTGATCTCAAGCTCATTTTTCCTTCATCAAATTCTGGTTTATCTCTCTTTTCTGCAGTGATGTTCAGCGCTGGTCTCCTTGCATAGTCACTCTTGGCTAGCAGTTTTCTCTTCTCTTCTCTTCTCTTCTCTTCTCTTCTCTTCTCTTCTCTTCTCTTCTCTTCTCTTCTCTTCTCTTCTCTTCTCTTCTCTNCCTCTCCTCTTCCTTGTGTGGCTGGTCCATCCTGTCCCCAAATCCCAGTAATCTCTTTCTTTCCCTCTACCCTCCATCCTCTCCTTCGTGGTTTGAAAACAGATCCCTCGGCACTCACGGGAGCACTTACTTGGGTGTTGGTTGAAAGGAGGCTAAGGCAGTCATGCTTTCTGTTCTTGGATTCAGTTTTCATTCCTATTCAGCTTTATGTAGCCTTCAGAGGGAAAACCATGATTTCCTAGGAACTTGATCATATTTAGCCATTTCATGACATCAAGACTTCTATGGTGTGAGAAACTGGTAAAGGGCAAAAGCAGCCACCAAAGAGGGAATACAGCATGTTGATGTTATAATTACAGAAATTCATTATGATTATAAGAAAATTAAGTTATTTGTTTGAACTTTTAAAAAATTTAGTTTTGACATCTGCTTTGGGAAAATTCAGGCACATTTTCCACAGAAGTGTCAAGAAACACGTCCGACATGAGAGAGAGTCCTTCCCTGTTTAAATTATTTTTATCCATCCCAAAGGATGATGAGCATTTCAAAGAAGGGTTCCCATGAGAGTTTGAATGTTGATAAAAGATATATGCACTTGTGCTAGTCTCATTCTCACTATTAATTTGAATTTGAATGAAGATTATTATACATGTAGAATAGCACAGATGATGTGAACATGATAGGTGATATTTATATAGTTTTGAAAAGAGAATTTTAATGTGAAGTTTTGGACAACTTTAGTTTTAATGTGGCGTAGTGTGGATATTATGTACTTATTTTTCTGAATTTATTTATGACAGGTGAATTCCACTTTCTACTCACAATATGTGCTGTCATTCTCTGCTTAGCATGTCCTAAATATTATCCATGAGGTTATTCTGAAAATTTTCTCTGCAGCACAAAAACAGATGAAGCTCTTCAACCTTTTCTCTAGAGATTTTGATTCACCCTGGTTTAACCTATGTACGATTTGCTGCTGCAGGGCAAAAAAAAAAGGGGAGAAAAAAAAGGGAAGTAATGCCAGATGGAAAATGAGAACACTTAGTGAACGGATGCCGATCTCTTGTCTGACAAAATTTTCATGTCTCTTTACTGCTGCTTCACAATCCTTATATCCCCCTGCAGAAAGGTCTTAATCTTTTCTGGATTCTCAAGTTCAAACACACTGACACATCTTTCTTTTCTTTCCCTCTTCTCCTCTTTCTAACTGTCTGCAGATAACTTATACTTTCAGGATTTCTTACAAGGCCCTTAAATCCTTTTCCCAGTCAGTTCACAGCACGATTTTCTCATTTAGCCTTGCTCTGGAAGACATCCCTTTGCCATTATTATGCTTGTCATGATGAAGATAAAGCAAAATATTCTACTAACAAAAATTAGAATGAATAGGCAATTTTTAGTTCAATTTTTTTAAACAAAAGAAAAGTAACTGAAGAACAACAAACACCCAGGAAACTTCACAACTGGGAGAAAAAATGAAGCTTCTATTGTTTCATTCATCTAGGCTCTGCAGCTTTGATGTTACATGAGGATTACTGGGTTGTTTTGTCCCAATTACTGAGAGCAAAGTTGAAGAACTTCAGTATGCATTAAGTCTACCAACTTTGATGTTATGTTGAACATTCCTGACTCAAATTTGGGTTGTCAGTATTGGCTTAGAATAACTGGATGCACATCAAAATACTCGGAACATAAACAATGCAACATCAAAGTATATATTTTGATGTTATTTTAAAAGACAAAATAAAACAACAGTTAGAAGTGTTAATCAACTGGTTACCACTGGATTTTGTGACAAATTGCAGAAGCCATCCCTTTGCTTCTGTCTCAGCTGGATTGGTACCACCATCACCCCTTTCAAAATTACTACCAGGTAACAGGAATATTGTGCAGGTAGGACACAGGAAGTGACTTGGACAGTGGGACACAGATACCGAGATGTCTAAAATTTAGATTTCGAGTTGTGGAAATGGAAACTATGGTATTCAGTAGAGTTCAACACTCAGTTGAATGGAGAAGCAAGACCTCTAACTTGCATTCACAGCAACTGGCGCAGGAAGGGGTGGAATTTAAATTCTCAATTTCTTCCTCCATTTACTAGGGTATGAAACTGGGATCTAGAACCTGCAAAGCATTCCAGCGTCTGTGTCATCATCACCTTGGATAACATCAAGACTTCCCATGCCTGGCAGTGCCTGTAAGGTTGTGTGTTGTTTCTGTTAAATTATTGTATGCTGTGAAGTATTCAATAACTTCTGATTTACCTTCTGATTTAAATTAAGTTTAGAGTCCAAAACTATGACTGAGTAAAAAAGAAATAACTCGGGTTTTTTCTTTGAGCAACCTGTTATGACAGAACAAATGTTCCAGCTTTCATACACACATTCTGCTTGATTTCAGCCTTCTGTGTGAATTTATTTTCTTTTTAACTTTAGATATTTACTGTGAATTGATTGAGTACATCTTGCACCAAGCAATATAAATCTTGAAAAATCTTTAGAAAATTCAAACTTTAGCTGGCCAGAGCCTGGTCTATTCTGAAGCACAGTTTTGAAGATGTGGTGCTTATGGACATGTTAAGTAGTGGTTAATGGCTGGACATGATGAATTTAAAGGTCTTTTCCAATGTAAATGATTCTATGATTCTATGATTCTATGATTCTATGATTCTATGATTCTATGATCTAGTTGGGTTTTTTTTAAGCAAACTAAGTTGTCCCATTTTAATCAAAAGCTGGAAAATGGTAGAATTAATGAAAAAAAATGAAAAAAAAATTGCAAGAATTTAACGTCTTGGGCTCATAAAATTGTGTTTTGCATTAAAAATAGTTTCACTTTTTGGAACCTTGCAATATAACCTTTAAGACACGTATGTACTTTAAGAAGGCTGAGTACAGCTGAGGAGGATTTGAATTGCTTGGTGGACTCTTAATTTCTGACAGTAAATGAGAGGAAATCATTACTCTCATATCAAAATTTAAAATGACCTTAAAATTACATTATAATATGTCTTATGTAGCCATTTTCATTTTCATTCAAATTCTGTGTAAAAGCCCGCATTTTTCTCAGACTGCTAGAATTACAAAGGCTGTCATATGGGATTAAAGTGGTTTAGGCTAGTATACAATTTCTGAAAGTAGACTATATCAGCTTCTTGAGAGACGCACAGAAGGAGTCTTCTACAAAATTATAGACATTTTCTCTATTTGTTTTTCTATTTTATTTAGCCTGCTCAATTAGAATGTAGGTTTTGAGCTAAAGCATAAGGATTTTGGAAATATTGCAAATATTTTAAAAATAAGGAATTCTTATAAATAGGCCTAGCTGCTTTACTTTCAAACCTATCTGAAGTGCAGCTGATGATCTTTTTCCTCTGCTTTTCTGGACTTTTCCTGTGCTTACTGCATCCAAAAGTAGTTGACACAGATCTGATGAGTTTGTTGCTTCCAACCAGGGCTGTTATTGGTTTTTTCCCCAGGTTTCTTTTGAAAAGAATAATAATCAGGTAGTTAAAAAATTAGTTATGTCTAACCTTATAATTCTGTGTCTTAGTGCTAATAACCTTGTTGTATCTTACTGTAGTTTTACTGAAACTTCTGCACTCTGCTCCACCTATAATGCAGCCTCTAAAATAAGTTCTGAAGAGGAATTTAGTATTTTAATCGTAGAATCATAGAATGGCTTGAGTTAGAAAAGAACTTAAAGATCATGCAGTTCTAGCCCCCTGCCATTGACAGGGGCACCTCCCACAAGACCAGGTTGATCAAAGTCTCATCCAACCTGGCCTTGAACATTTCCAGCGATGGGGCAGCTACAGCCTCTCTGGGCAGCCTGTGCCAGGGCCTCACCATCCTCACAGTAAAGAATTTATTCCTAATATCCAATCTAAAGCTACTCTTTTTAAAGCCATTACCCCTTATCCTGTCACTATATGCCCTTATAAAAAGTCTCTCTCCAACTTTTTTGTAACCCCCTTCAGGTACTGAAAGACTTTATAAGGTCTCCATGGAGCCTTCTCTTCTCCAGGCTGAACAATCCCAATTTTCTCAGCCTTTCCTGAAGCATCTTCAGGAAGTTGTCTAACCCAGCCTCCTGCTCAAATCATGGCTCACTGCAGTGTTATATCTGGTTTTGCAGGACTGCAAACGGTGGAGGCTTGAACAGCTCCAAGGATGGAAAGCCCACAACCAGTAACTGACCACTCTCACTTTGGAATTTTAAAAATAAAAATTTATTATATTCACTCTTTGGCCTAACTCCTTCTCTCTTATACACGTCAGCTCTTTGATGGAAATTAATGTGGCCTAAATTCTATCTCTGTCCCCATTTAGGGTATTTCTTATTGTCTGGCAGAAGACCTTCAGAGGCACATTGTCAATAGGGAACAGCAGGGGCTGGTCCTCGGTTGAAATGTAGGGCACCCGAATCTAGACTTTTGACTCTGTCATACACAGTTGCAGCTTTCTACCTTCCCGCTAAATACCAAGCACTTTGTCTCCTGTCACATAAATCAGACAGAGCCAGATTTTTCTATTCTAGCTGGGTTTGTGTGCCTTCCCCCTCACTGGGTGCCTTCCAGGAGTACATTAATCAATACGACTCAGGGCAGTCTCTGGCGTTTTTGTTGTTTTCAGTCGGCTTCTCCTCAGAGGCTACAGTCTGGCCACCTTACAAGGAGCACAGCTTTCCTCAGCCTTTCCCAGCTTTCGGAAGCAGGGAACGTTGAGAGAGGATGAAGTTCATTTGAGAGAGATGAGACTTTTTTACATGAGTGAGAGATGAGACTTTCTTTTGATCTACTGCTGTCATTTTCAGTGTGAATTTCTGGGTTTGCGTTATCTGCTAGAATGTCAGATCATTGTGATGGAAGCCAGATATTGAGAGAGATAGATACACATATGCAGGAGTAAGGGCATTTAATTGAGACCAGAAGAGAACTAATATCGTGGTAATATTTAAAAATGGTAAATGGGACAACCCAAGTAATTATAGTCCTGTCAGGCTGACATCGATCCTTGGTGAAATAAGGGAACATCTGATATAGGGCTCAGTTAGTAAAGAGCTGAAGGATGGAATTAATGCCAATCAACATAAGTTTATGGAAAATAGATCCTGTCAAACTAACCTGATATCTTTTTTTTTAGATTACAAGCTATTTTTTAAAGTAATAGTATTGATGTACCATACTCTGCAAGCTATTTGACTTGATAGTGCATAACACTTTCATTAAGAAACTAGAAAGATATAAAATGCACATGACACACATTAAATAGATTGTAACCTTTTCTTACTGATGGATGATAAGATCTAATTGTAAGTGCACTGTCATCCTATGGTAGAATTTTTCAGAATATTTGTTCTTCAGCCACTTGCAATTTAACACTTTTTCAGCATCTAGGATGAAGTACAAGATTATCACTGATGAAGTTTACAAATTATGAAAGCAAAATTTACTAGTGAGGAGCATAGTTCACTTTTCCAGTGAATCTGTGAATGTTTGATGAGCTGAACACAAATCCCGTCTAAGACCAGCTGCGAAGTCCTACAGTTAAGAAGAAAGAGTTTACAGTAATTCTATTTTTGTATGTTTAACAGTCAAAGGCTTTAGAGAAAGAAGAAGGTAGAAGTAGTATCCTTTAGTAGGTCAAAAAATGCAGTTAAAAATGTGGTTTATCCCCCTGACTATGTGTGTGTCTTCACTTGTCCATCTAGACCATCTCGTTTAATAAAGAAATTTGCTTTTATTCTAGACCTTTCCTTGCAAAGAATGCTGGCCATACAAAGTTGAAGATTATCTCAGTGCACATCATCTTTGAAAAGGCCAGAAGGTTAATCAGTGGTTAATTAATCCATCACAGTCTGGTTAAGTGAGTTAATCTAATTCTCAAGTATATAAGCCAGAGACTCCTCTGTTGCCATTGCAGCAGTTAATTGTTATTGGTTTTAAAAATATGTTACAAATTTAGGGTGAAATAAGGTACAGGAACACTTTTTTATTGAAAAACCCAACTGGCACTTGGATGACAATTTCTTAGCCAGACTGGTTGATTTTCTAAACCAGATCCCTGAGAAACAGAAACTCACTCAGGGCATTTATGTACTTCCTTTCTTACCACACACCTACTTACAAACCCCTCAGCCTTCATGAAACCCCAATATCTCAAACTATTTTCCATCCTTTCCCGGGAGGGAATGTTACAGGTAATACTGGTATTAGGTTGTCTTCCTTCTTTTTATTTTTGACTGTCCCAAATCTTCACACTGTGATTTCCATTAAAACCATCCCTGAGTAGCAATTCCTTCCCTTTCCTCCCAAAAGTACATGCTGTGCTACCCTCCATTGGTATTTGGTAGCCACCATTGGTACTTTGGCTCTCCCTCAGTACATCCTAGCATTCTAAAAAAATTTTACTTGTAGCACCTGAAAACCTTCACAGACATCTTGTAACCTGCCATGCCATGACCCTTGAAGCACAAAGTAGTGTTTATGCAGCATGGCAGTGAAGTAAATCAGAATATATTGCAATATCCAATCCTAACAGGCACTACCATGTGCGTGCCCCAATGTGACAAACTTTAAAGAAACCTTTAAAAAAAATAAATTCTAGACCTGGATGAATCAATTCACTACAGGATATTTCTATTACTTTGGCATTTCATCAATGTTTCTCTTAGGACTCATCTGCAGTTGCAAGTTAATTCAAGCAAAGGTGGGCTGTGAATTTAAAATGAAACAACTGCTCCTGAGTAAATCCACATATTCTGCTGGAAAAACAGTGATACACTCTTATTTAGTAAATCCATCTGTAAAGTTTCCTCTTTTCCATCTGAAAAAATTCAAGAAGGCTTTTCAACACTTGTGATGTTTGGCAGCAAGAGAACAATTTCTGTATAATTTCATGAGCAAAAAGCACTTTCTTTACTTCAAAGTCCAAATCTACCTAGTGGACCTACTCTGAGCCTATCTCTTTTCACTTCCACACTGTCTGCCAGTCCCAGTGGAGGTTACTCCAGAGCCACTGGCCTTTTCTTCAAGTGATTTTCTCTTACAGTAAATAGTAAGAGCTCCAGGAGATATCTTTTGCCTACACTCTAACAAGTCCCTTTTTAGCTTCTCTAACAGCATTTTCAACTAAGATCCGGGGAGCTTCTACTTTTCCATCCTGCTTTATGCCATCTATTATAAGCATATTTGCCCTAGGATAATTTCCCAGTCTTCTGTTACACTGAGCGTTCATGTATTTCAAGATCTTTTGGGGGAAGTTTCCACAGACTAGTGCATACTATTTTATTTTCTCTCATTTGCATATCTGAATTTCCTCTGACTTAATTTATTGTCATGCTCATCATATCCTACCCTTCCCTGGGGCTAATTTTCATTAGAAGTTTATGGACTGGAGTTATCTCTCTTTTTCTGTATATGGACTAGTTTTGAACTTATAATATTTTTTGTTATAATTGCCCCATGGAGCAATTTTTCAACATGAAGTACAGATTATCAGCGTGTGTCAGATATCGTGCTTTCATAACTCAGAGTAAAATTGTATAAATTGTGCCTAAGTATTATAATTGTGCCCAAAGGCCAAAGAGATAAAAAACAGATTGGTGTTGTGTAAATGGATAGATAATAATTGCTTGTGTCCCAGAGGTCTTACAATCCAAAAAATTTTTTTGTCTTTTAACTTAATTGGAAATAATTAATATTTATCACTTTTAACACCAAAATCCCAGACTGGGATCTGTTTTCTCCACCCCGCTTCCCATTCTATATTCCTGCCTGCTTATTCAGTCCACTTGAGAAATAGTAGGTAGAAATAGTGCTTTAATCA
The DNA here is from genome assembly GCA_013400915.1 of Pardalotus punctatus. Taxonomy (NCBI): domain Eukaryota; kingdom Metazoa; phylum Chordata; class Aves; order Passeriformes; family Pardalotidae; genus Pardalotus; species Pardalotus punctatus. The sequence goes on along the minus strand of VZTX01031411.1, from coordinate 156,161 downwards.
GCCATTTTAGGGCACACTAAAGAGTACTCCTGACTGAGAATGGTAATGACTATCAAATTCAAATATCTATTACCTGCTACAGAGCAATGAGGCTGATGAAGTTTGTGCAGGTACTGCAGATGTATTTGAGATTATCCAAGTTCAATTGAGTGAAAGTAGCTACGGGTGATTTGCCCACTTACGCAAAGAAGCAATTTTTGCTTTTCCTGTGTCTAAGGACTCTTTAGAACTAAATTAGCACCTATATTTTGGGTTGAATTAGAAGTAATGTTTTTAGTAAAATGATATTTTCGGTATCTATCCAATATTATAGCTGTTATAATGATGATAAGAACTTCTATCCAGTGAGTTGAACTGGCACAGTTCTATACTAGTCTTTTTTTTGTGTGTGTTCTTGCAATGCAAGAGAGAACACATTTAGAGAGAAAATATCATAAAAGATCCCATATTACAAGGCATCATCCGTGATGGTGATTGGATCAGGCCAGAGCAGAGTTTTTTAGAAGGTAAATCAGAGCTGTGGTAATACAAGGCAAAAACTAGGGGAGAGTTTATCTGACAGTGCTACAATTTCCTGCTCCCTGTCTGCTGGGACTGTCCTGATAGAGCAGGTCACAGGCCTATATTTCACTAATGAGGTTAATCAAGACCTTGGGAAATGGGTACAGACATTGCTTTCGGGGTTAGGCTATACACATGGGGTCTGGTACCAAACCTCCACAGTGATACTTGCAAAACTCCTCTGGCAAACCATAAATCACAGACTATTTATTTCTGTCCCTCGTTATCAATCTATGAAGGACTTAGATTCTTTAAGAAATATTTTAGTGAAGAAAATGTTGTATTTCTACAACAAAAAGTTGCTGTTCCCAAACATGTATTTTGACTTTCTTGTTCTTGGTAACTCGTTGTGAAATTATTTTAATAATGATAAAATTATACAGCCTTTTAAGAAAGAGGAAAACAAGCAATCAATTCTGAACCATGTTGGTTGATTGTGTTCCTTTCATCAATAATAAATTGCTTAAAATGAAAGACATATCCTTTAATTTCATCTTTGTTTTAACAATTTTGACTTTTTTTTAGGAATCCCCTACTTTTCTGCCATAAGCAATTAAAAGAAAGAGGTGCAGTTTTGAAAATGTTCCCTGTGTTCTGAGTGTTCAGTGAAGGCTAATGTAACTGGTATTTCTTAGATTAGGATTTTTGTTTTTATCCCACTCTCTAAAAGGCTGATACCCTGATGTGTACCAATCTAGGTCCTTCAGGCTTCTAGAGGAACAAAATACTACACATCTCATGGATACTGGTGTGTGGTGGAAATTCTGTATCATTTATGATATTTCTTTTTTAATGCTTCTATGAAGTAGCCGAAGTTCCTACAGGATCAAGAACTTTAAACTAAAGGTGGAAATTCTGAAATATATTTATCCTTATGTTGGACCAGGAGTATTGCTAGAAAAATACTTAATTCTGTGGCTTGAAAAATGTGATTAATTGTCAAATGAGCACCACCAAAAAACGGTATTGTGTATGAGAAAATCCACCCTAAATATAAATGCCAGATGTAAAAATCTTGCTATTTAAACCCAATAGAGGAAGACAGAAGAAATGGCCTGGTAGGGGGTTTTAAGTGGCCTTTGCTGTGCAGATGTGGAAGGATGGATGAGAGATCAAGTGACATTAATGCAGTCTCTCTTGCTCTTGCTAAAGAACAGCTTGAATGGTCCAGTCCTCAGCTGGTAAACATTTGTGTCGCTTGTTGCTGCAGACGATGTCAGCTTACCTGGATGCAGCCTGGTTCTGGAAACACTGGCTGCACCTACCCTGCGAGTAAAACAGCTTAAAGATCACCAACTGCCATCCCAGCTTGCACATGCACAGATAAATTCCCTTAACCCTTAAAACACGGTGGCTGTGGCCAAGCTGCAGTGTGGGGATGTTCCCTGGGCTGCGCAGTGCCTAGGGACTGTCCTGAGAAGGTCTGACAAGCTCCTGGGGCTCGTGGCAGTGAATATTGCAGCGAGGCATCCAGAGTGAAGCTGATTTTGCATTAAGCGTTTCCCAGCCCACTTTCAATGGCAGACAAACTCAGAATAAGCCGAGTTTGTCAGTAGGTAAGTTATAAACAGAGAAAAGGACTACATTTGTCAAATTGGTGATTTTCTCCCAATTTCTCACTCGGCTCCAATTCTCAGCTATATCCCAGCTGTCCTGAGGATTAATTAGTTAATATTTATGGAGCACTGTGAAAATGAAGACTGCTAGAATGGTGCTAAATGTTTTATTTACATGGTTTATAAACAGCAGCCAGTTGGTCCCACATGGGGTTCAGCCCATCACCGTGTTCACAGATTTCTACTGCAGGTTGAATCAGGATGCCTTTTATAATGATGTAATGTATTTTTATTGCTGTAGCAGAGCAAATGTACCCTTTAAATTATGTGATTAGTTTCAGTACAGCTCACTCTCCAGAATAGCTATCATAAAGCGTGAGACTTTGAAAGCATTGCCAAATTTAAATTTAGACTTCAGTGTATGATTTCATGTCAAAAATTTATGCACAGCCTCATTTGTCAGGCAGCATTATTGATTTTATAATGTGTAAAGTTTTTCTTATTGAAAAAGTGTTCCCAGGCCTGAGCTTATTAACACAGTGTTGATTACTCTTTAGGGGCAAGCAAATGGTTTTTCCATTTATTAAAGATGATAAGAAATGGGAAATCATGGTTTTTATATACACATTATTTGAATGAAAATTATGGTTACTGATTAAATAATATGAGGCTTGAAAATTAAAATATAACACAATGATTCCCCTTTATAAAGTTGTGCAACTTGCTAGAATGTCTGCCTATATTTAATAGACATATTAGGAGTGTTACCTTTGCCTCTTTTTTTACTGTGAACAAAGTTTACATCAAAGCACAATATTGTATATTTTTTATCAATGCCGACGTCAACTAAAGTGACAACACTCTGCTTGAGACATCACTATGCCCATAGTGTGCATGTTCAAACATACCAGAGGATTATAGTTTTTGTAAGGAATAAACATTAAGAGTACAGATGACTGCTAAGAATCCTAAAACTGAAGGGTTTGGGAGAGGTGAGGAGGGTTGCATTTGATTTGGTTTTGGTTTTTTTTTCCTTTTCTCAAAGACAGTTACGGGATTCAGATACCCAATTTTTATTATTTTTTCATTAGGATGATGATGGCTTGTGAAAATCTCAGTTAAAACTCTTACTAATTAAACAAACAAGGTGCCTTCTCTTTTACCAGCACTTCCTGTAGGATTATAATGATAAAAACTTTATAAAGCTGCAGTAACATAGCATGTTAAATCAATAAGGTAAAGATCAAGCTTCTGGCCTTGTTGGTGTCTTTCTAAACTCCACTAACTCCAGTATGGCCAAGACTTCATTAGTTTTTTCCCATGACACTGCTCAGCAGGTACTCAGTCCTTGTACCCTGAGTGTGCTCAGTTCTCAGTTCCTCAAATGAAGGTTCAGATAGAAGAGAGGGTCAGTTCATATTTTTCCCTAAAAGCTGTCTTATTTGCACATTCTGGTTTTCACTAGGGATATTGCTGGCAGGAGCTCCCCTTATGTTGTGTAAACACATAAATAAGCTTTGCAGCAATTAATATTGGTCCACTTTCAAGACTATCCCCATATCTCCACTCCTTTGGAATCCATTATCAACTTTTTCATTATTAACACACCACTCAATTTGGCTTTATAGATTGCCTATAAACTCCTTCTATTATGCCATGTCCATGTTTATATCCCAAGTCTTTCTCTGCCTCCCAGAGGAGCCTGGGGAAATACGTGTTGCTTTCAAAACTTGCAGCACTGGGCTGTTATGTTGCAGGGTTGATAGTGGCTGAATAGGCAACTTAGAAGTAATTCTTCATGTCCTCTCCTCCTTGATAGCTCAGAGTCTTGGTCTCCTCTGGAGACTCAGTGGCAGATGGTGGTAAAGTTGAAATTAGCTGAAATCTTGCACTCTTCCAATTATTATCTTCCTCCCTGGAATGCAAAGCAAGAGTAGATATTTTCCTTAAAGGAAACTGATATGGGTCATGGGCAGGCACAGCAGGGAATTCATTGCAGTATCTTCTTGTGAGTTTCCAGCCTTCTCTCCTGCTTGAGTCCACTTGGATTTTTAATTATCTTTCAGATCCTCTTTTCATTTTGCTTGCTCAGAAATGCAGAATAAAGCCTACCCCCTGTTTTCCATCCAATTCACTCACAGTCTTCTGTCGCAGTTATTGTACTATAATCCTCTCTCTCTCCATTTTAATCCTTTTCCATAGTCAGTTTATTTCAGAATTAGGGTTCTTATCCTTTGATCTATTAATTTAGAGTTTAACCTTATGCTCTCTTTCTGCTTTTTATTTGGGGCATTACCGAGGATTGTTTAAGTGGGGAGAAGGCAGAGCAGGGCCTTCTTATTACACATTAAGGATCTCTGAAAGGAAGGCATTAGGGGAGTCCTCCTAAGGGATGGCTACTGGGAGAAAAATGCAATTTGGATTTGGATCTGAAAGCTAAGCAGGGTAGGGAAGCTAGAAATGAAAGAGCTGAGCAACACTACTCTGATGTTCATTCACTGAATGAAACATCTTATGGTTTAATTTGCTGACTAACTTTGAATAAAGTGCAGCTGATGTATTTAGAAAAGCAGAAACCCCCCTTCTCAATACACATACACATCCTGTAATTTTTTTTTTTATTTCTTTCCAAAGTGAGTAGCCTGTCTTGGGTATCAAATCTTGAGAACAAAAAGAAAACAAAACAACACCTTTTTTAATTTTATTTTTTTATTTTCAGGAAAGTCAAGAAATACTTGGGAATGAAGTGAAACTTTAAATTGAATGAAACTTTTTCTTTCAAGTTGAAAAATCTATTCGTTGCAGGAGACTGTTCGTGTATTGGAGGTAGCAACCTTAACGGCAATATTGTTTAATAGAAAATGGGAGAACACACAAAAAGGGAAAGACAGAATGGTTGTCTGAGTGGACAAGACAGAGAGAGCACTGCACAGTTAAATAGGTGGACCCAGCACAAGTACAGAGACATTCCAGAAATTTGTAGCTATTTTTCCTCATTTTCTTTTAGGTGCTGCTGTATGTCTCCTCTTTTGTGGGAGACAGGGAGAAGAGAGAGGTTGGAATCAAGGAACTCATTCACATTTGGATTGGCAGAGATGTGCATGGGGAAAGAGTTTCAGGAGCCCTGAGGTGAAATAGTTCTTTAGCTTCATACTTCCTACATAACTGCAAGGAAGCAATCCCATGATTCAATTCCTCTCCTACAAAATGGAAATAATACATCTCTTGCTCAGAGAGGTGCTACAAAAGTGTAAACCCAACAGTAGAAATAAGGCTTTGCAATGAGAGAGGTCACTAAAACAATCTGCTCAGGATTCTTAGCCCCACCTGGCCTCAACCACAACCTCTGCAGGCTGTTGGGTCTTCTCACAGCAGTGTACAGGTACTGTGTTGAAGAACCAGTTATGTCAATGAAGGATTTTAAAAGAAAATAATAAGATTAAAAAGGGGGGGAAAAAAAGAAAAGTTGCAAAGATTCCATGAAAATGAGAGCAACAGCTTCTTTGGAGTCTCTACAATCTGTCATGTAAATAGAAAAGATTCAGACATCTGCAAAGAACTTCTTGTACATATGGGGACACATTTCAGATTGTCTATCCTGCACCCAAAACATTGCACTGTGTTCTTTTGCATATTGGTATGTTTGCAGCAAGGGAAAGTGAGAAAAGCTGCAATCACCACCCCCAATTTTTCTGCACAAATGAAGTGTACTTCAAGGTCTGCCCTTAGTGTCTTAATTTTTTGTCCACCTGACACACAACATGTTAAAAGTATGTGCCTAGAGGAGAGTAACATTCACACCCCTCTACAGCAAAAAACCAGTTTGACAAAATACCAGACAGAGAAAAAAAATCTGCTTCAAAACCAGGTCTTTTCAGGCTGTAACTTTTGCCGAGGGGAAAAATAAAAAGTCATGCATTTGCTTATCCAGATAAAAATAGTGCCATTTCCAAAAACGTAAAATCCCTAAAAAATGAAAGTGTAAGAAGTGGATCAATTCCTTTTAAGTCACATCTTCAAATCTGAAACATGTTGTGGCCTAATTTTAAAAAGCCTTGCCTGTAGTGAATTGTAAATATTTTAAATAACCACAGACAATTCTAGTGGCATCTCTTAATTTATCAGATGCATTTTCACAAATCACTGTAATGTCTGAAAATGCTGATGCTATGATGAATGCTGATGCTACAATAAATGCCTATGTGAAAATTTATTGTCAGATTGGAACCTCGTACTCTCTGGTGTGATATTCTGCTGTAGTGATGCCATTGGCCAACACACAGTAAAAGTGATTTCTCTTTATCTGGACACAAACTGCACATGGTTTTAAATATTTTTGTCAAAGTTTAATAAGAATTAAAGCAAGTGCCCAGACTTCAAGTACTTGAAAACTGACAGCAAAGACAGAGGATTCTACTAAGTCTTGAAGCTGGCTGTGGCTTCTGGTTCTGGGCCAGGTGGTCTTCATGAGCACAAGGAGGCATTTGTCTGAGTAGCACTTGCTTTTTCTACTCTGAAAAGGTTGGTGGTCTGCTGAGTTTTGTGCATATTGTTCTGTGACTAGAGTAGCACTAGTGGTGCATATACCTCTGCTTTATAGAATACAGACACTCGAGAAGATGGGAAAAGATATCCTGTTGTCTAGCCCATTATTAATATGTCTGCTTCTTTAAAAGGTCAACCTGTTTTAGCAATCAATTCTGTGCAAGAAATGTTTTTGAAATCTTCTGATTTTGCTTCTCTTAACCCCTCTGAAAAGTAATAGAGGTATAAATATTAAACATCCCATTTCCTTTACAGCTTGGATTGATTGGGGGTGGAATTCTGATGGCCAATGTGATTCATTCCACAAAACCAAAGAAAATCACTCAGTGATAGAATAATAGAGTACAACAGAACAGATTAGAACACACTTCATCACAGGTACCAGAACAAAACCTAAATTGCTATGCTGTTAGAATTCAGACACCTGCTCTGCCTAAGGAAAAGCTGTGGATTTGTTCTCACAGATCATGATTTCTCGTCCTCATGTTATCCTTTCTCTGTTAGACGTTCCATCTGTATCTTGGTCCTTGGTTTTGTGTTTGAGCTCCACATAAACAAAATTCCTCAGTGGAGATCTTTTAGGCTCAAAAATTTGTTGTGTGGGTTTGATTGTGAACCAGGAGCTAATACTGAAAAAAGTGTTTCCTAGAGTGATTGTAAACCTGAATGCTGAGTTGATTAATTCTTTGATAAAGGATGTATTTGGTCAAAAAAAGGGAATGGTGCATTTTTCAGCAAGTACAAATACTTTTTGATCTTTTTTGTGCTTGTTTGTTGAAAAAAAAAAAGGCTTTGATGGCTTAGAGGCTTTGAGTGGAGTGTAATTTAACAGTATTTGTCCTATCAGTTATGAGAATCTCAGGATCAGGTTGCATGCCAGGGCAGCAGTGAAATTGCTCTAATGAATACCCTTATTCATCTGTGGGCTTTATTGTACAACCAAATGGTAATTGTCTGACTTCCAGAAATTGTCTCACAGACTGAGTTGCTTGAAAATGTGCTCTTCCCTCTTTTATTTCCAAATTCCTGGTCATGAACATTTTTTCTTTTCAGCTGCTTGTATGACAAAGTCTGGGGGAAAGGCTGAGATACTTAGCACCTTCTTTGCTTCAATCTTTAACAGTAAGACCAGTTGTTCTTCAGGTACCCAGCCCCTGAGATGGGAGACAGGGACAGGGAGCAGAATGAAGCTCATAATCCAAGGGGAAATGGTCAGTGGCCACCACCGAGACACAAAGAAGTCTATGGTCCCAGAGGGAATTCACCCAATGGCACTGAGGGAGCTGGTGGAAGAGCTCACCAGGCTGCTCTCCCTCATGTGCCATCAGTTCTGGTTAACAGGGGAGGGGCCACCTGGCTGGAGTTTAGCCAATATGATGCCCATCTATAAAAAGGGACACAGACCTGTCAGCCTGATCTTGGTGCTGGGGAAGGTCAAGGAACTGATCACCTTCAGCGCCACCTGGGTTTCTGAAAGACAGGTCTTGCTTGGTCAACCTGATCTTGTGACAAGGTGACCCTCTTGGTGGGTGAGAGAAAGACTGTGGATCTTGTCTACCTGAACTTTACTGAAGGCTTTTGCACATTTCCCACAGCATTTTCCTGGAGTTACTGTGTTCATGCACTATTCACTGGGTAAAAAGCTGTCTGGATGGCCCGGCCCAGTGTGGTGGGGAATGGAGTCACATCCAGCTGGTGGACAGTCACTAGTGGGATGCAGTATTGGGGCCAGTCCTGTTTTATATCTTGAGGGGATCCAGGACACCCTCAGTCAGTTTGCCAATGACACTAAGTTGGGTGAGAATGTTGATCTGCTGGAGAGTGGGAAGGCTCTGCAGAGGGATGTGGACAGGCTAGGTTGATGGGCTGAGGTCAGCGGTGTGAGGTTCAACCAGGCCAAGTGCTGGGTCCTGCACTTGGCTCACAACAACCTCAGGCACTGCCACAGGCTGAGGGCAGAGTGGCTGGAAAGCTGCTCGGTGGAAGAACCGCTGGGGGTGCTGGTGGCAGTGGCTGAACATGAGCCAGGTGTGCCCAGGTGGCCAAGAAGGCCAATGGCCCCCAGGCTGTACCAGCCATGGTGTGGCTACGGGGGTTGGGGCAATTGTCCTCTGTGTGTCAGGGGAGACCTTATCAATCTCTACAACTGCCTGAAAAGAGATTGTAGCACGGTGGGGATGTTCTCTTTTCCCAAGTAACGGCAAGCTATAGGATGAGAGGATTTAGCCTCAAGTGGTGCCAGGGGAGGTTAAAATTTGGTATAAGAAAAAATTTCTTCATGGAAGAAGTTGTCAAGCACAGTCTGCCCAGGGAAGTTGTCATCATCACTGGAGGTATTTAAGAAATGTGTCCATGTGGGGCATGATTTAGTGGTAGACATGGCAGTGTTGGGTTAATTGTTGAACTTGGTGATATTAAAAGTCTTTTCCAAACTAAACAATTGTATGATTTATGTTCCTATGTCTCTGTGATCTAGAACCCTTTTCTTACTTTAGGTGAGTGCATTTTGATATTTATTTACGTGAGACATCTGAAAGTAATGTACAATGATAAACAGTAATTATTTATACTGAAATTTGTTATACCCAAGGTAAAAACAACTTTTATAAATGCTGAACGGTTTCATGTAATTGGGTTTATCTATTAAAAAAAGAAATCACCTGACAAATTGTAGGCAGGGAAGAATTAAAAAAACAATTAAACATACAACATCTTTCACTATTGCTCTCTCTGTATGTTTATGGGACAGGGACATGTTTAAAACCAGTGTTTTTCATGTTGTTGCCCATCAGAAAGGTATTAGAATAATACTGTTAAATCTCATGAAAATAAGTACTGCGATGGAAATGAAAGACTTCATGTTTCAGTGTGTCTCTACCATTCTTTACCCTTCATTACACCTACACAGTACTTATAAGTATTTAAAACTAATTAAAATGAATACTGAACAAGGTGATCTGAGAAAGAAAGGAAGAGTTTCAGTCACATTCTTTTTTATGATTTCTCAGTGAATCTCTGTAAGGTCTGTCTTTCCTAGAAATACAATGGAGGGGTAGCTGGATTGCTCTGGGATTGGTAATATGATGTAGAGTCTTTTATTTCTGCATTGTCAGTACAATGCCAGTCTAAGTCTGTGACTAAAAGTTGCTACCATCTGATGGCTCTTCAATGGACAATTGGAAATGAGTTTCATGGTTCCAGTTTCCAGCAGTGAGGCATCCACATCAGAAAAGCTATCATTGCACTTGGCAGTACTAATTGGCACCCTTGTCACCAGCCAAGGACTATAATGGGCTGATGGTAGTCCCTTCAGATCAGAGCTTAGGAACATTGCTGTTGAAGCTTTTATTCCTGCTCCCTGTGCAGTATATTTTTTTGTGGACAGACAGAGACATTTCCAGAACTGTCAGTCTGATACTTTTTTCCACAAGTTACTATACTCTAATAAAAAAACATTTTGTCAGAAAATTTTTGCAGATATTTACAGTGTTTTTGTGGGATTTTTTAAAATACTGCTTTTCAACAGAGATGTTTAGAGCATATTAGGGCTCCCTACATTGTACACTTGCATGTAAATAGTTTTGGAGAACATAATTAAAGCCATGCACTATCTGGGGTACCCATGTTGCTTCCACAGTGTCACAGAATTTTATCTTCTTAATGTATTCTTGCTGTATCCTTTTGAGGTGAGAACACCTAGTCTTGTCATTTTAGAAAAGTGAAATAAGGGATGTGGACAGATATCCTCTTCCAATTCCAAATGTGCTGGTTTGTAGAAATCTCTGTCCTCAGCTGCCCTCCTCCTGGAAGTTACTGACTCCACTGCTGCTCTGGCAGAGCAGTTTATATGAATGTCCCCCGTGTCGCTCCAGGGAAAATCAGACTAACTGTTTCAGACCACACAATTATTCTACTAGAAGTAGCCTTGTAAATTTTGCCTGAAGGCACTTGGAGAAATTTCATACAAGTTTTCACCAGTGTTTACATGAGCTCAGTAAATTCTTGTAGTGTGCAACAATGAGGCCTTAATTTCCTCTTCTGACAAAGATGTGACCAAAAGAGAAAGTTTTTCCAGACTGGAGGCACAAGAAACCTTACCAGATCTCTAGGGCAAGAAAAGTAACTTAGGCAAGTGCTAGGCTAGCCAAATGACTCAAGGACTTAGTTGGGATAATAGCTACCAGACTGACAGTTATGAAGGATTCATTCTATTAACATAATTAATTGCAGAGCCAAAATAAGGCCCAGTTCAGTGGGGCGCATATCTTTCTTTAAGGATATTATTACTTCTTTGAAGTCAATGAGATAATTTACAGATTGAATCTCAGGGACTTGTTTATACACCAAGATGAACTGGGATTTATGGTTATAGCAGCATTAAAAAAACTATGAAAAGGGCTAAAGGAACTTGGGGCATGGAGAGTTAGAGAGCAAGAGGGAAAAATAGGAAAGGAAAGAGAAAGATGGAGATAAGAAAGAAAGGAAAAAGAAGACAAAGCCTTACATTTCCTAGATTATTTTCCTAGAGCCAAATGTTATTTAAGATTCTCTACCTTGTTTCAAAAATTACTTTTTACTTTTAGTATTTTGCTTGAGAGCAGAACTGGAAGTGCCAAAATACTACGAGAAAAGCTGTTTTAATTTTGCTGTTAATTTTGGCCACGGACAGAAGCAGAAGTGTGAAAAATCTTACCATGACCAGTCTTTCACATTACATTTCCTTCCAGTTTGAAGTTTCAAGCAGTTAAGATTTTGGATCCTAATTGCAATTGAACCTGAACCTTTTCAGGTACTGAGAAGAGAGAGAGTTGAGTCTGTGTTTACATAGTAATAAATAGCTATTGAGAGCTGCCTCTGGGAAGATATGAGATCTAATGAACTTCCATTATATCATTCCTTCAGCAAAGTATGATAGATTAAATGGTGGAAGTCAATACCACGAACTCTGAACAGGGTGAAATTTTTGTGGTTTGTCTTTTAAGTCTTGAGTCTTCTGCACTGAAACGGCTCAGGTCCCTTTTCAGTGATTATAACTGTGATAGCTGAATAATATCATGATCTTTACAAATCTTCTTTTCCAGTCACTGACATTCATGAAAAACGAATCTGACAGTTTGTATTCTAATAATTATGATGAAGTAAAGAATAATTATAGATTTTTCTTATTAAGCAGTCTATGTTATTAATGAGAATAGTAGCTGTGACAAAATTTATGAATTATCTGCACATTTATTTGAATAAAACAAAAAAAGGATGCCAAGTAAGTTCTCAGAAGAGGAGGAGCTTTCTGGTATCCATGGTTTTACAAAACTGAAATGCTAGATATATGTTTGAAAGAATTACTTGTAAAGAAAACAAAATCTGTAATAATACAAAATACCTTTGCAAATGGAGATATCCCCTCTTATACTTAACAAGGCTAAAGGAAACATTTAAAAGAGATTCTCTTTTCCAAAAGTGAATAATTAAGATTGCAATCTCTTTTTGTAACTATAGATAATGTATGAATTAGAAAATGATAGAAATTGATGTGTCCCTTTTAATAAGTAATATACAGTGCACACTGCATGCCAACATAACTATCCATGTATCTAGAACTGTTTTTTCCTGTAAGTTCTTCAGCTGAGTAATAATCAATCATATTTAGTCATTTTGAGTCAGGTTCACTGCAGTTGCTGATTTGGGTGGTTAGTTGTGTATATATGTATATATGGTTTGAATAAGTGTTTTCTTGTGGCTGTGACTAGTGGGAATACATTCTGAACTGTGGCACCAGTTTGACCTTGGGGTCAAGCTTGAGCTGAGGCCACCAGATAAACACCAGAGAAGAGAATGGCTTTTGTTAGCGAGGGTCCTAAACACAGGTTGGCATAAGGAGAATGTGACTTGGAAATCTGCCTTTAGCTTTTGTTCATTATTGATGTTTGTTTTTCTGTTATTCTGTTATGTTATTCTGACACTGACAGTAATGTGTAGGGGATTTTTGTAAGCTAGGGAGTCAGGTCTTAATTTTTGGTTATTTTCTCGGGGGAGAGGTACTGCAAGATGATTGAAATGCACAGATGTGAATAGACAGACTTACAGGAAAATAATAAAGCCAGATATATGGACTTCATGCTCTTTAAGGTATTTATTTTCTAAATGCTGTGAGCTTGCTCATTCTTTATGTCTTCATGGAGCAAGTATTTTACTGACGAATGTGCCGTAAAATTGTTGTGTATCTCTTCTCTCATGAAAATCCCTGAAAACCACAAGACTTGTGTTTTTGATAACATTCTAGAGAGTGCTATAGGGCTGGAGAATTTGGGTAGATGACACTCATTTCAGAGCCAGGGCACTGCCCTATTACAGTCATAGCTGCTGCATGCTCTCTTACTCTGTGGTTAATGCAAGACAATTCAGGGCAGCTTATCTCGCAAGAAGATTATTTAACTTGAGTGCTTCATTTTCAAAGTATTGCAAGAACAGCTATTGTGAGAAGTGGATACTCCTGTGTAAGGTGGGGTTTTTTTGTGTCAAAAGTCTCAACAAATTTCCGGTGAGTATTCACCAGAAAGATTGGACAAGATCACTGGTAATGGCACCCTTCAGGGCTATGTCTTGAAATTAAATCAGATGTTGAAAATTATGATCTAAATGTTTAATATGGATGCGTTTCTCTCACAGTGACTCACACAGAATTATGCAAAGTCATCCATGATTAAGGGGATCAAAGAAATTACATGATTAGCAGAAAATCTTGCAAGAAATGGCATGGAGTGGATTTGACTCTAGAAGGTGCAAACCCCAGACATTTTCAGCCAAAACAATCCCCTTTCTTTGGATACTGCTCTGGTTGTGAGGGCCAGATGCATCACATTTTCAGAAAAAACAGTTATTTTTCAGCAAAAGAACAAGTGTCATTATGTGATTTCCTTTTGTCCCAGATGAACTGAAGATATGGAGGCACTAAACAGCTCTTTTGAGTATTGAACATCTGAAAATTGTAAAAGGAGAAATTCAGAGCAGTATCTTTCCCCCTTATTTCTGGAACTCATAAAATTGCTCTGAAAAAGAAATATATACTTTTATAGTAGACTAGATAGTGATAAGCAGAAAGTTTTTGAAGAAAATAGCTTATTGGGAAGAAAGCCTTAGATAACTCCAAAAGGTTTCTGTGAACCATCTTCTCATTGCCACACAAACAGAATACTGTGTCAAGGATGAAACATATTTTCAGAATAAAACATAACCACTGCTAGAAAATGCACTTCCTATCTCTCCATTTACCAAGGACTGTCTTCCTCCTTTATTTTGCTTATAACTACTTCACCTCTTTATTCCTTGTATTTAAACAGAAACATAAGCTGATTGATTTCTTTGAACTATGTTCCCTCTGAGTATGGTGCATGGACCTGTCACATGCTGAGGAGGTGACCTGGGTAGAAGATGACTTTTTCTACTTTGTTAGTAAGTTTCTGGTGGGAGTAGTCACCTGTTCTGCCTTATCTGACACTGCAGCCCAAGTCACGAACTGATGGTGCTTGCTATTTTACACTTGCCAGCTCTTAGGACATCTTTTATTATTACAAATACCACACGTTTTCCACCTGTGTTCCAGGCTGTATACACATAAAATTATTCCCTAAGTAGTTTCTGAGTTGGATTGATCCACGTTTTTGTCTTCATAAGAGAATGTCTTCTTCTCAAGCAGCTGACATTTATCAGTGTTTCTCAACACGTGTTCTCTAGACTACTATCAGTTTGTAAGACCTGAGATGGAGTCTGAAAAATGGCATTAGGAACCTTACATCTTTGTCCCATATAAAAGTATTCATACACAAGTGGGTGAGCAAGCAAAAAAACCCATGAACTAAATAATAATAATAAAAAAAACCCAACAGAAAATACAAACCAGGATTCAGAAACTAATCAACTAAAAATTAGACTAAGAGAAACTATAAAAGATGACGTATGAGTATTTTTTTCAATAATAAATTATGGTTTAGCTTAGAAAAAAGAGAGAAACACTGATCTAGATGATGCTGAGCACAGTAAGCATGTCATGTAGATTCATGCAAGAAAAAAATTATTCTCTACACATGATCTGTGGGTTCATGTGTCTGTAGCTTTTCTCAGAGGTCTTAACAGGTAGCCATAAAAAGCAAATGTTCAGTAAGTTACATTCCCTGGCCCAGGATTTGACCAGTGCTGGAATTTATTTAGAGATCTATACAGTGAGCGATACCTACTCATGATGGCTCCAAAGTCAGCAATTTGCCTTTCTTCTCTCTTTTTTAAACTCTTTTAATCATCTCTTAGTGAGCAAGATAGTGCCTGTGAATCAGGAAAGACAAGAAAAGTAGAAATGCCAAACCATTGACCCCAGCTCTCATGTGAGGCTGAAAGATTATGATCAGTTGAAAACAATTCTCCTTTTCTATCATCCTCTTTGTAGTTGTCTTTTATTGCAGTTTTTGTTTTAAATCCATAGTGATGGCTGCTACCTGCCAAAAGCCTAGCATGGCTACCTCACCATCGGTACAGAATATCTGCTATTGTGCTTCATCACCCACTAAAAATTGAGTTTTTCCTACAAGGATCTCAGGAGTTTTGTGTTTATTTCAATAACCATCTTACAAGTTTTCCTTCCACCAAGTAAGAACAATTCTGCCCCGTGGGCTGTTCTCTCCTTTAAGCCGATAACGCTGTGTGTGTGCTCCATCTGCAGCGCTGCTGCCACACACAACTGGCTTGACTAAGGACAGGGACAGAGGGGCCTCCCAGCAACAAAATTAAGACACAACATGTTTGTTTTTCTCCTCATTACTCTGATTTTTACCTTCTCTTCCTTGGTGAATGGTTTCTTTTCCTTCTTGTTAGCTGCAATTTCCTCTTGCATTTCTCCAGCGATGCTTACCTCCCCAGGCTCATGGAGGTCATTCAATCTGGAGGCTAAATTTTTTTTTTTTTTGGAGCTCAATTGCCAAGCAAGTCTTCACAAGTTCTTAGAGCTCTGCATGCAGCTAAAGTAATTACAGGATTCAACTCATTATTAATATGCATAGAAAAGTCACTCCTCATACAGAGGGAGATCTGGAAAAGGGAGAGCTATTTAAATGTCACTGATGTAAATTTCTGTGTATACCTCTGTGGGTATGTGGACATCACGGAAACAGGTTGCCCAGAGAAGCTGTGGATGTCCTGTCCCTGGAAGTGTTCCAGGCCATGCTGGGTGGGGCTCTGAGCAACCTGGGCTAGTGGAATGTGTCCCTGCCCATGGCAGGGTGTTGGAATGTGGTGATCTTTAAGGTTTCTTTCAAGTCAAGGCGTTCTATGACTCGATGATTTTGTGATTTACAATCTGTGTGTGCACTTCTATCTGTGTATGTCTGATGTTTATACACGGTTGTAGCTGCTGTTGCAGTGTAGTTTCAGATGGAACACTACTGATAACAACTCTAAACCTCACTTCATACACAGTAAATTCTTTTAACACCCTGTGCTTACATAGTACTGTAGATTGTACATTCATTACCTGATGACACATGAAACAAGACACTGATAACAAGATTGAATTCTTTGTACATTCACCTTGTTTTTCTCTTTTTTTTTTTTTAACATTGTCTTTTCTGTGGATTTACTGAGCTTGTTGCTCTGAGGTCTGTATAAGATACACGATCCTTACTCTATTCAGGATAAACAGGAAATTCAAGTAATCTCAAAAACAAGGAGGAGTGGGAAACAAAACCTAACAGTTACACAGGGCTGTGCAGGCAGGGGCAAAGAGTAGGAGTCCACAATGTGTGTTGAAAATTGCATATAACTTTAGGTGTGCATGGGTGCACACACAGAGACAGCATTCTTTATTATTGATGGGGCCATAGTAATTATTACAAAGAATTTTAATAGTGAAGTAAGAATTAGACGTTTGCTGCCATAATAATAGTCCTTAATGTAACAAAATCAAGCCAGGAAGATTGGATTTTAGTTATTCATCTGCTCTGTTGATAATATACCACTGCATAGAATGATGCTTCAAAAAGGGTTTTGTGTCATAAGTCTACTTTGGTCTGTTCTCACCATGGTGTCTTATGGTGCCTTCTTATTAAGTAATTTTTTTTTTCTTTTTTTAATCTCAGACTAAATGTGATTTAAATATTTCTCACAGGTGTTATCTGAATTAAATGGAATGACTATTTCTAGTAACATGCTTTCTTCTTAATAGCACAATGCACACAGCTTCTTCTGCTCTCCATCCTTACTCTGCATGCTGCTTAACTGTGGCTTTTAAGGTTTCATCAATTCCTACTGACACTGTACTGATAAATAGGTTATTCAGAAATTCAACTGCATCCTAGTCTGAAGGGTTATGAGGCTGAGAGGGTACTGAATCATTTCCTTGGTCTTTCTTTCACCTCCCACAGCAGGCAAACCCCACCCAGTAAATCCTCGATGAATGGATTATAAATATTAAGGAATGTACAGAAGTAGATTAAATATCCCATGAATAGGGAAAAGAGGCACAGCTGGATGTTCTCCCTATTTGAGCTCAGACTCAGCAATGGGATGGTGTGACTATTCACCATCCCTGAAATGCAAAGCAGGAAGATCATCACCTTCCTTAGCCATGTAGGCTACAGCTGAGCCAACACCTTCTGGGACTGCTCTACAAACACAGTGGAAGCCGAACACCTGGTCAATGCATATCTCGAAACAGGCTTCTGCCTCCAGCACGTGAGCTGAGGGAGGGATGATACTTCTCATAGTGTGGTCTGATGTCAAAGTGGGTGGGAGGAGAGGGAGTAGAAGGATTGCCACCAAGGCTGTGGCAATCCAACCTCACACTTTGCTCCTTTTCATTATTTTCATTTTTGGAGTGGGAGTAATTATTTCCCTCTGGAAGCCTCTCCTATAACAACAAATGAGAGAGGATGCACAAGTCCGTGGTGCCACAGGGCCAACACCTCCTCCTTCTCAGAGAAGGTGACACTCCACAACTCAGCAAAAGCACTACCAAGAGAACACTTTACATTTGTGCAGATCATAGAATTCTAAAGGCTTTGAGATCATCGAGTCCAGCTGTGAATCTAACACTGCCATCTTCACCACTAAACCATGATACCAGGTACCAAATCTAGACATTTTTTGAACACTTCCAGGGATGGTGATTCCAGCACTTCCCTGGGCAGCCTGTTCCAATGCCTGAACACTTTCAGGGAAGAAATTTTTCTGGTAACTAATCTAAACCTTCACTGGCACAACTTGGGACCATTTCCTCTTGTCCTGTTACTTGTTACCTGGGAGAAAGTATCACCTACAGATAAAACTTGGGTCAGAGTAGCAACACACAGAATTAAAGCTTACCCCATGCTGTCTCACTGGTCAAGAAAGTCCAATTTCCTTTGCTCTCTATTTCTTCCCATGGTATTACAGAATGTTTCTAGCCATAACATAGTTCTTAGAGGATTGTCTAGACTATACTGTGGCAGTGTGCCACATTTTTTCCCAACTGGGTTGTAAATTGTACTGAAACCTTCTAACTTCTGATTTTGAATGACCTTTAAAACTAGTTATTGGACTTCTGCTTTTTGGGGAATCTACAAGTGTCTTTTTATGTGCAGACCTAAACTGATAAAAGCTCACTTGGATAAACATATGTACAGTCCAGCATATTGTAACTTTTAATCAATTACATTGATTTATTGCCCTTATTGATTCACTGATGTACACTGAATTATCTGGTTTTTTTTTTTTTTTTAGATTTCTTTGTGGGGTGGGAGAGGGGGAAGGAAACAGAGGCTTTTTATTAGTATCAATTTTTCTGTGAAGCTATAAATGGTAAAATGCCAGGATGCAATGTGTTCTGGTGATATATTGGACACAATTAAATTGAACAATGGCTTGCTTATAAATCAAAGTAAAGGAGGAATCATGAACCATTCCTAACCAAGTGACCATAGAGGTTTTTATATGAAAGGAGGAGCAGTTGTTTTTCCCATGACTGACACTCAATTTTTTGTGCTTTATCATGTGTGGATAACAAACAAATCTTTAAATTATTTCACTCTAATGTGTTCTCCCTTTAACAGCTTTAGAGTTGATTTTTTACAAATTTTATTTTATTAAGTAGTAGTGTATATTTAGAATGTAAATCATACATTAAAAAAAAAAAACAGAAAACAAAACAGCTTGAAAAAGAAGCTGTTTTTTCCTTTAAATACCCTGAGACAAAACCACAAAAAGTAAGGTGGGTTGTTTTTCTTTTTTCTTTTCTTTCATTTCTCTGTCAAATAACAGGCAAAAGAAGAGAAAATCACATTTATAACTTATTCAGCAGATCTGATTCCCAGGGACAATATGTTCTAATGCAGTTGTATAATCAGTTCTGTCCTCCCTCTCCTATAAGCAGGGCATTGTGCTGTGATATAGCACAATAAACTGGTAAAAAACCCAAAAAACTAAAGGACTCTTAGCTAGAAATAGTCTATTTTAAAGGCAGGATATTATTGAATTGTGTCATATGCTACTGCATATACTTTGTAAATCATAATGTGGATAATGTTGACAAAGTAATGCATCTGCTTGTTTTATCAATTCCCTGCTTTATTAATTTAAGACTTTTTAACGTACTTGAAAAGAACAAGCACAGACTTGTGATAAAAGCATAAAAAATAATGTCAGTCAGAGGACCTGGTCTCTATTCCTGATACTACTGAAGATTTACTGCAGAAATATTACCTTAGCCACCATCTTTAAAGTTCATAGACATTAAGTTTGGATCACTTTTATGATCATCTCACCCAATCTTTTATATAACATAGGCAAATAACTTTTTCAGGATTTCTACTTCAAGCCTATATTATACTCGAGCTGGAGAAAATTAGACACTTAAATCTCAGGCAGAAGGGGCCAAGGATTTGAATCCTCTTTGCCAAAGTGATGAACATCTTCCATTTTCTTCTTGAAGTTAAAGACAGCTGTGCATGTTCAATACCTCTAAAAATAAGGCCATCTTCAACAACCTCTACCATCTTTCTGTAAGGTTATTTATATTTCTCTACCTCTCATCGGTGTTATGAATTCACTGATATTTGTAAGGAACTTGATGGGAGGTGTTATAGAAATTGAAAATATAGCAATATATCATTTGCATTGACTTGAAAGTGCTCTGAGGGAGCGAGAGAGAAAGAGAAAGAGAGAGATATCTTTCCAGATATGGAGACAGTGCATGTAAAAGGCTGTTTTTCCTGTCTCCTGCTTGTGTACTTATCTGTACACAAAAAATATTTAGATGTATCAATGTCATATACAGAGGAAACAGATTTGAGACACTGGGGAGCTGAAAGAGAATAGGTTAATAAGAAATAAGAAAGGTAAAGTAAACTAAATGAACTTGAAAATAGGAAGGGCAGTGCTGAAATGGCTTTACAGTGGGCACCTTTTTTCTTTTGAGCAGAGGCAAAGCAAAAGAAAATACTTGGATGATTTAAAATGCAGCGGTGAAACAGCCTTGCTTCTTGCATAGGTCTTCTGAATGGGATTTAGGTCGGTGTGAAATTAAATGCATTGCATTTCTAACACCCGGGACATATTAGAAAGTGATCTGCATTGCCTTGGGATTTTTAGCCCATGCACAATTTGAGTATACTACCACAACAATTAAAATGCAAGCATACTTTCTCAAATAAATACTTAATTTAATCTTCCATCAGGGCAAAATCTTTTGTGTATATATATTACATATGCATATACATGTATATAAATATTTTGATTTTTGTTTTTGCTTTGTTTCGAGGAGGGGTATTGAGCTGATCATACGAAAAATATCCTTCCTTAACGATGCAGTACAAGTAAATCCCCACAGAAAACATGCCAGAATTGTCAGGCATTGCTTGGAATATCTTTAGTACAGAGCAGGACACATAACAAGATTTACCAACTGCCTTGGAGACAGAGAAGGGTTGTCACGAGGACAGTTCTTAAGAGTTTTTACAAAAATGCATGGCTCCATCTGTCTTCCCTCTTTTCCTTGGCTACGAGAACTGCCTAGCAATTTCAATAACCCAACAAGGGACCTCATGCACCAGGAGAAGTGAGGAACAGATTTTTCAATTTGGCACCATTCTGATTTATTTTTTTTTTAAATGGCAGTTGAAATAATTATCCGCAACTACAGGCAGCTGATGGATAGCATGTTTAATCTATGGATCCAGCTTCACACTCTGCACTGTGTACTGAGGATAAACAGGGATGTTATGAGTGAGAGAGCTGTATGAAATAGTTCAAATACAAATCAAAGCTAGAATGGTTTGTCTTTTTACTAACTTCACAGAAAGGAAACTACTGGAGCTATTTTACAGGCATCACCTGATCTTCACAGTGTCTAAAAGAATAAATAAGATGTTGATGCTCTGACCCTGATATGCTCATGTTTAAAGCCGTTCCTACAGCCATGCATAAAATATAAATATGTGTATAAACATACACACACAATCAAAACATATGCATATAATCAAAGGCCAGCTATATTTTAGCATGAACGTACAGAAAAACTCTGCTTACTGACTGCCTAGGACATATCCCACTGTAAATTTAAAAACTCACTATGATTTTTTGTCTAATGGAGAAAAATGGGAAGTTTCAGTAACACTGAATTCAGCAAACCAGTTAATATTTTTAGTATGGTTTTGTAGCCCAGTGGATTGTCTTTAGAGGATTTATCATGTTTCAGGATTGATCAGTTTTTGATATTCAGATGTTGAAAGATTTTATAGACTGTTTGATGGGTTATATGTTATGGGAAGCACCCCCATCCTTCAGATCACGGGTGATTTATTTGAGATTTGTTTATAAGACTAATGCAAGAAATCATTCCCTCTTCAAATGCTCTCACTACTCGGTTGTTTTTTTGTTTGGTTTTTTTTCCTACTTCACAGATGGTGTTTCGTAGTCATAGGCTTAAAGGACAGACTTCCCCAATGGCTACAATTTTCTGACAGTCAGTTTCCTGGTAGTTTTGCAATTACTTTCCAGAAACTGTGGCTTTTTCAAACAGTTCTTTGAGTACAGGGCAGAAGATGCAGCTGCACACATTTTGGCTAAATTTTGACCTCCAGGTAGATTTCTCTTATATTGTTCTTCTGCTGTTATTACAATTTCAGATATAGCAATGCCGAGAAGATCTAGACTTGGACCAGACAAAGACCTAGCAGTTATTGCCCTATGAGCTGTACAAACAAAGAACAAAATTAAGTCTTTGTCTCAAAGCTTACAGGCCATGGATCAGATGAGAAGTGTAAAGGATGAGTGAACAGAAAAGTATAATAAAAAGTAATATTTAGCATCATAGGGTCTTGGTAGATCAAAATCTTAATTCTTGCAACTGTTTTCATAGAGACCAGGGCAAAGGAGAGTTATGAGCATAGATTTAAAGGAAGGCAATGAAACAGCTCTGCTCATAGGGAATTCCTCCTATGCATAAAAAAATAGAAATCATGCTTACAATCCAGCCCCAGTAGATGGTGGAGACTGGTTTTTGAACTGATCAAAATAGACATTTTGCCACTTTAAGATGATGGACAAGTTGGCTTTGAAAATGCAGCTAATTAACTCTTATCGGATGCAGTACTGAAGGAGGGGAACAAAAAAAAAAAGTGATGAAGGAGAAGGGAGTGAATATTGCAGGAATAAGTCTGAGGGGCTGTGAAAATGGACTTTATCTCAGCCTTAACAACTGTTTGCTGTGGGACAAAGCTGTTAGCAGCGAGAGAAAAAAGAACTTTGCAGGAGCTGAATTTTAGAAAGGGAGGATCTCAGCCCCATGGGCAGAGGGGAAACCTGAGATTTTGCTGTGGTGCTGAGAGAGCACCTGGAAGACCCAGAGAGATTCCTGCCTCGCTATTTTCATGCCGGCACTGCAGGGCAAACACATCTGTGTACAAGCACTGGGCATGCCCATTGCTGCTGAGGAAAAGGAGCTCTGACCCCTCCTCAGAGCACAGCAGGGTTTGTACAGACAGAAAGGTGAGAGCCACCCTGGGGAGGGTGGGTGCTCTTGAGGGCACTGGCAGTCTGGCTGCATTCGCCTTTTAAAGCCTTCACATCTGTGCCCCTGGCAGCACTGCTTTTAATTATCCTATTAAGCTCTGCCTCTACCCATTTTAGGCAGGAGAGCACAGGGAGAGATTTTCTTTCTACCTCTTCAGTGTCAAGATGGGTTGCTTTGCTTTTTCTTTCCCTTGAATATACCGATCTCTGAGACACTTCATAATTATCCCCTGTTCCAACCTTAGCTGATCCTTTTTTTCTCCTTTCCCTTTTGGTGACTGATTTTATTTGCTTGAATTTTATAAAGAGTTCTTTTTAATTATGTTTTTTTGTTGCATTTTAATCATGGTTTTATTGCCCCTTGCTGTGCCTTGAGCATAGTATAAATATTATCATAGCCTTCCAATGTTTAAAGGATACTATGTCTGTTAGGATAAAATATGTCATTACTAAATGTATCAGGAACAGTCACGTTTTTTTCTCACATGGTCTCTGGTTGTTGTTCTGTAGCAAATATGCTTAACAGCCCTCAGCTTAGCTTTTCCGTGTGAAGAACTAGGATATAACCAGTTTCTGTTGTTTTTAAGAAGAAAGAAAAATCACAGCCTCTGGCTCAGATGTTCAGCTAATGTAAAATGGCACAGTGTTATTAAAATCAATGAGACCTGGGCCAGGTTGGTCTAGCCAGGCTATTGAGTGATACTAACATATCATACAGTATATTACATTTCTCGAGTAATAATATAGCTAGAAATTTCCAATGGCCTCCCAAATTTTAGGCTGATTCACTTACAAATTACAGCGCTGGATGAAGGGCATCAGAAACAACAGTCCTGGTACTTCTTTCAGTGTAAGTGCATATTATTTTTCCCTAGGTGAAATTCTGTCAAGTTTTAATCTTTGTTGGGTCCAGCAGGGCTTGAAACCATGTTTCTTAGACATCTGAGGATTTTTTTAGAAAAAAACGTGTTGATACCCCATTCTTGGCACCTTTTGCACTTCATGATAATATTTTCAGAATTATTCTCCCACTTAAAGCATGGAAGAACCAATAACAGAGCTTTTATTTGACAGTTGAGAGCATGTGGACAGAGTGTGATGTGTATATGTCATCTCATGAAAGGCTACACTAAGTGTAGCAAAACTTCATACCAGAGCAGGAAATTGGTAGGGGATCTGTGTGGCCTCAACAACTCGTCTGTACACTCCCATATCACAGGATCAGGGCCTCACTAAATCCTGTGTGTGAAAAATTCCTCTGAGAAGATAAAATAAGGGCCATCACAATGGAAACATTTTGATCAACAGCACAAAAAGTAGCTGCCTGCACAGAATCACATGAACGCCTGAGACCTCAGCGTGGCAATGGCAACTCCCTGCTGCACGAAAGACAAATTACAAGCACACGTTCTGGAAAATACGTGCCTGATGTTGTGCAGGTTTTTTTTAATGCCTGCATTTGGATTTTTGTTCTTTTGAATTTCAGTATCATAGGGAAAATATCGCAGATTTTAACAGATCAATTTTAAAGACCGATTCTGCAGGGTTGCTTTCTTGGTGATGACTGGGGCTTTAAAGTTACTGCATGGATTAAAATGTCAAACAGTTTGGAAGTCCCAAAATCACTGTTCCTTACTGCAGAGCTGTGCAGGATCAGTGTCAAGAAAGGACTCTGTATGGGTCTAGTTGAACAGGCTTCAGGGCAGCCCCATCTGTATGAAATCAGGTAGAGACTGTATGAAATCCAAGGATTAAAGGAAGTGTTTAAAGGGCAGTGTTCCTAACAGTACTAGCAGGGAATCATACTTATTAACCAAATTCCAGAGATGCTGGAAATGTGGAATTTCTGTACTATTGAAAGATTCCTTTTTTTAAAGAAGACTTTGAAGCCAACAATCACAAAATCTTTCATGAATTGACATTTTGGGGAAAGAAACAATTTTTCGGGTCAGTCAAACCATACTTTCCCCATTAAGGAGACTAGGTTTACTCCTATTTTTGCAGAAGTTTCTTCATTGTTCCACAATAAATCATAGAATTATAGAATAATAGAATCATAGAATCACAGAATGCGCTGAGTTGAAGGGACCCATCAGGGTCAGTGAGTTCAAGTCCTGTCCCTGCCCATGGCACCCCAAGAATCACACCATGAGAGCATTGTCCAAAATCATCCTGAACTCAGACCAGATTGGTTCTGTGACCGCTTCCCTGGGGAGCCTGTTCCAATGCTCAACCACCCTCTGGGATGAAAAACCCATAAAATACACACCAAGAACAGAAAAATAATTCTATTTAAAAGCTGAAAGGCAAAATATTGCATTTCAACACTGTTAAAATATATTCCAATTAATATTATTGGAAAATGCACTTTTTTTTTCTTTAATTAAAAGCAAAAAATGAAAAAAAAAGCCGGATTCCAAAGAATGGACATTTTTTTAAGAGAAGAATTGCAAATATATTCCAATTAGTATTATTGGAAAATACGCTTCTTTTTTTTTCTTTACTTAAAAGCAAAAAAATGAAAAAAAGCTAGATTCCAAAGAATGGACTTTTTTTTAAGAGAGGAGTTGCAGAACAGGGATATTTTTCATCTGGTTTTAGTTGCTGAAATTTGACTGTCTTCTGCATTGAAATTAAGAGAGTTATGAACACTTTTGTACATTCCCTCTTGCCTTTCACCTGTTTTTAGAGAATTCACCATCAGCTGGGTCTATGTACACACCGAACTCTGTCTCTGATGAGGTTTGTTTTAATGAAAGAAAAGAGAAAATAACTCATGGGTGAATACAGTTCTCCAGTAATATTGCTTGTAATGATAAATGTCATAATTTGCCTAAGTCCCTGTGTACCATTCTTCCCCTCTTACTGCTGAGAATCTTTTGATCTAAGGAACATCCACGATAATTTAAAATACAGTTTCAGATGGCATAAAAATTTAAATTCTTTTTGAAATTAAAATTAAGAGCATTTAGCAAGCAATCATAACTCCATTCCAGTTAACAATTATATAAGATAATCAAACATCATGCTCTAAAACTCTAGCAGTGGGAAGTAAAACAGGATTTTCTTGCTTTTGCATTTTACATAATTATCTATCTTTGTTACAGATGGATTTTTAAAACCTCTTCTCCACTTAAAATATCAAATACTAGTTGCAGGGTAGCAGAGGGGTGGCTAATCCTGCGTGCTTTCATGTGGCTGTAAACCATAGGACACATGGCGAATCAATGGGAGAGATGATTGAAGAGCAATTCACAGACGGGAGATGACAATGGCTCATCATGGCTCCTATTTTGGGAATTGGTGGGGCTATGCATACAGTCTTTCAAGGTCACCCGGAGATATCAGCCTCATTAGCCCCTTCTGGCTCTGTGCTTCTGTTAGCAGGAGAGTCTGATTACAGCTGTAGTCCCTGTGCCAGCACGGCCCATTGCTCCTCTTCCTGTCATGGGATTCAGCCCTGGCGTGGGAACCCCACTCGAGCAGCTCAAGAGGTGCACATGGCTCAAGGGCCACGTGTTGCTCACTCCTGGCCTGAGACAATGAGACAGACGCTGGTTTGATTGTTTCAACTTGCCCTCATTAACATGTATCTGCAGATTGATTTTTTGCACACTTTTGATGGAAATTATTTCTCTCAGCAAAATCAACAGTTCTTCAGAGAAAAATCCCACAGGAGAAGACTTGATTTCTTCTTTATATGCTACAGATCATGGGCTCTTTGGGGCAAGATAAGTTCTAACAGCTATTAGTATAAATGAGCCCAGTGCCTGGTGGCTTTAGCAAGGAGGGGATGAACACATGCACAAAACTTCCACTGCTTTGTTTTTTCTTTTTTTTCTTTTTTCTTTTTTTTTTCTTTTTTCTTTCTCTTTTTTTTCTCTCTTCTTTCTTCTTTTTTCTTTTTTCCTTTTTCTTTTTTCTGTTTTTTTATTTCTTCTTTCTTCTCTTTTCTTTTTTCTTTTTCTTCTTCTCCATTTTCTTTTTTTTTAACAGAGGTTTGAAATAGAAAAGTTCCTTTATCTAATTCATGTAATCATTTAATTCATCAAGGGTATTTTTGAAATCCTGTCATTGGTACGGGAGGCTTAGATGCTCACGCAGAACAGCTTTATCCTCCTCTTGAAGCCATTTGGTCATGTAATTGTGTTATCAGTTCATTGACCAGTACACAATGCATATGCAAATGTGTTCTGTTAAATTGTACTGACAAAAATATAATTCACCTAAAAAATAATTTGCAAATCACATACTCTGAATAGGGTTTGTTGCTGTGGAGACTTGACGGTGCTTGACTGTGTCTGCTCTGCTGTTGGTGTTAAACCAAACCTGAGTACTCCGTGACTGAATTACTCTTGTGTCTTTGGTTTCCAGAGGGACAGAGTTAAATGCTTCCTGCCTAAGAAATGCTCAGCTGAATAGTAAAACATGGAAGCTCAAGCTGCAGTGAACAGTCTCTTGTCTCTCTTCTTTTGCACGACAATCCCCAGCCCAGTGGAACAGTGATAATCGCTTTTGGTAACACTGCTGCTGCTCTTCTATCAGGAAGATTCATATTAAGGATGTACACAAGTGTCTCTGACCTTCCAGTGAGAGTGTGAATACAGCACAGCAGATACAACTCTCTTGGCTCTGCAGGGTTAGGAGGCAGAAGGCACAATGCCACCAGTAGGGGCCACACTGTCCTGTTACTCGTAAAACCCATTGGCCTCGCTGCTTCCAACTCCAACATTGTTGATAACTCCTTGCTGTTCAAAGACATTATCTAAGTGTTCAGAGTTAAAGCTGCAGGACACATTTTCAGTTGGTGTTAACTGGCCAGGTGCCCATCAAGAGATCTCTACCATTATAAGTTTGTTGGTGGCATGGTTCTGTATGGTCCACTCTGGTCTTCAAATTCTATAAACAGTAGTTTTGATATAACAACTTAGTTAGGAAAGCTAATTAAAGAGCACATGGCTTTTACTGATGACTTGAACATGTCATGCTGAATGCACCTGTCCACAGATGATGAGAAATTTTAGGCTTGTTCTCTATTTGAATTGGAAAAGAACCTTAGGAAAAACAGGAAACTCATTTTGGCATCCTTGGTGACCTGATAGATAGGAATGAAGTTCCTGATATGCACCACTCAAATCTCACTCTTTCTTTGCTGTACCCAAAGGAAATAAATATTTGTGCTTGAACAGTTTGGGGTAGAACTGTTTAGAAGTCTACTTTTGAAACAATGACTAAAAGGGAAAATCAAAGATAAAAACAGGCCAGCAAGCAAAGAATGAGCTGTAGCAGGCTGCCAGATTTAAGTCACAAACGTGAAGTCCTGCAAGGAGCAGGAGTGCTTCTTTAATCTCAGGAGCAGCCATATCCCTAATTGTATAGTCAGCACTGCATAGCGTTGGATCTGCATGTGGCGGACATGCCAAGTTTTGTGCTTTGCCTGGAGTGAATGACGCTGTTTACCAAATGAACACACTTATTCACACTCACAAGTTGGAAATGCTGGCCATTGCAGCCAACAGAGGTGAGGAGTAACCACAGAACTGCACAGAAGTTGGTCAGAGAGTAAGGTGGAAACTTCTGAGCAGAGAGCAGGATACGCAGAGGGTGTGAGGATGCCTGGTGCGGGTATATATTAGTGTCTGGGAAGCATCTGAGAACAAGCTGGGCAGAAGAACTTCTTCACAGAAAAGGTGATTGGGCATTGGAAGGGGCTGCCCAGAGAGGAGGTGAAGCTGTTTAAGGAAAGCCTGGATGTGGCACTCAGTGCCAAGGTCTGGTTGACAAGGTGGTGCTGGGTCACAGGCTGGACTCGACCTCAGAGGTCTTTTTCAATGGCATTGATTCTGTGATTCTGTGATTACTGGCGGAAATGATTTAAAACTTGCTGAAAGGAGTCACAGGCAAGTGTGCAGAACCTGCTAAATGTTGAAGAAATAGCTGGAAAATATCTCTGTCACCTTTCAGCTCTTTCACTTCTGCTGCCTGGCAATGATACTACTCCTCCTTCCTTACTGTAAAGTACAAAGGAGACAACGTCTTTTTTTCTTTTTTTTTTTCCAATAGGTCTTGTAAGAGCCCCTAATGGCCAGAAACCTTAAATGCAAGCAATTATTGAAATGAAATGAATATAAACCCCCAAAAAAAGGTATAAAATGCATATGATATATGCTTCCTAGCAAGGTTTTAGGGCAAAATTTTACTGTTGACATTTTCTTCCTTTGAAGTTCTAGTTCTTTAAGTTGTATAACTTTAAATATCTGTCATGCAGTAGGCAGTCTCTTTAAATGACTATTATTTTTAATTAAATGCTGAAATCCTGGCTTGGAATCAACACACGTTTTTGAATTTTCAGGGTTTTTTTAGGGTTCTTAAGTAAGATCTCAGCATTGTAATTTTTGACAGGTCTTTTTGAAAATCCCTGTGTGGATAGTGTTATCTCAGCCAAATTAATTCCTAGAGTAATTCAGTTTGATTCATTAAGGACTTAGTCCTTGTGAGATTTTTTTTTGGCATGTCCATTGCCTTAGAGACATAATTGTAGAATTAAGTGTATGTAAACTTTTGATCACTTACAAATTAAATTTTATCCATCCATTAATGGCATTGTTGTTTTCCAAGCATTTGATGATTTGTGTAATAGCATCTCTGTGCTTGAGAGAGATGAGAATTTAATGTGTGCCTTTAAAGAAGTTGTGTCTTTTTTCACTTTAATCTCTGGAGCAACAATTTTCCAGCCCTGAAAAAGACATACATTCTAACTTTACCTACTGATGTTTTTTGAAATATTAGATGTTAGAATTTTTTTTTTAAATTTTATTTTAAATGAGTCCTTATTTGCTGTTCTCTCTTTTCTTCATGGGGCCACAGGCAAGGAGAGAAGGTGAAAATCAGCTCTGCTGAGGGATGGGTAGGCAAGCTCCCATCCTGCTAAACTCAATGGGAGGGTTGCTATTGATGTGAATAGGGCTCTGTCTGATGCACGCAGCTCTCCTGTAACATTCAGCAGGTATCCCAGCAAGTCAGTACAAGCTTTGGGCAGAAATGCATAATAGGGGGAGAATTCATGTCTAAAATATTCCTTTCTTTTTTACTATTTTAAAATTACATTGCTTATAGAAGGCAGCAGACAGAATACACAGTCTGTTCTGTGTGTCTGTGAATAACTGCTGAGATTCCTGCTAGAAGCATTCACACAACAGAAAAGCAAGAATGCCCTGATAAAAGCCCTTTAATTTCCCTTCCCCCCTCATTTTTTCTCTGAGTGCCTTTATGTTCTTTTGATAGAAGCAAAATGGAATTAAATATTGAAAAGAGTTTAAAAATATGTAACCTCTTTTCTCAAACTCAGGAAAAAAGAGATTTTTATCTGTGAAAGATGATTTTGACCATCTAGCTTGACCTCCTGCAAAGTACAGGACATGGCATTGTCAACCCTGTGAAGGTGCCTGTAACCTGTGCTGGACTAAGGTAGAGCTTCCAGAAATACATCTTGACTTTATCTGGAGAAATCAGACAGTGTAGGATCCTCTACTTTGTTTGACAGCTTATTTCATTATTCATATTTTTAGAAAGTGGTGCTATGTTGTTAATAATATCAGATCCACTCATTGCTTTGGAAATAGTTACTGTTTATATACTTTGCTATGTGACTGTCTTCTCTCTGAGTCCAAAGCCTTAATTTGAAAATATCTGTGCCATGGATAATCCATTCAGAACAGGATTTATGGAGATCCTGTGGGGTGCCAGTTTCTGTTAATTAGCGTAGGAGTTAGAAGCCAGAGAAAACCACAGGATCTGCCTGTCCGGCTGCTGGAGTAGAGAATATCCTTTTCTTTGCACTGATGCTGAGCTTCTCCACTCCTGGAGGCTTTGTCATTACCAAGTTACAAAAAGCTTCCACCCTCATAGCCGAAATCCTGTGAAAATGGTTCCTTTGGCATATTTGCAGCCCAGTGAAAGAGCTTTCCTGTGTAACTTCCTGCTGATCTGCAGTGCTGGGGGAGAGGGGGCAAAAATGAGGTCATGGTTGGGCCAGAAACAATGGAATTTTGAATGAGAACGTCTACCTGATTCCTAGAACCAGTATTTAGGAGCTACAATGAGAAAAATACATTTTGCAAAGTACAGGAGAAAAGAAATATTTTATAGGTAGCTGTGCATGTGCTAAGATCCCAAAGGGAAAAACTGACTTCTACAAATCAGAGAAGAATGTATTTTTCAGGCTATAGTTAAGAAGCAAAAGCGGGGAGAGGAAATCTTTTTCCACAGCTGAAAAGCAGTGCACTTTTCAGGTGGCTGTTTGGAATACATGGGAAAACAATTATTTTCATTAAAAATACACACAGGAAGCAAAGCAGATATACTAGGAGAGTGCTGTAGTAATGAAGAAAAGACTTCATTATGAACTGATTGATGAAGGCTCACCTGACCCTTGCAGAGGTGATGGGGATGCCAGGCAGCAATGTCAATGAGACCTCTTATCTGGCACAACTCAGCCTAGCACAGGAGCTGCTCTGTACGTGCTGTGCTTGTGGCAGCCTTAGACACAAACTGGAGAGGAAGGTTGCTCAGCCTCATTCCCTGTGCTTTTCTGTGGAGAGCAGATGAGACAATAAAGTTTAATCAATTAAATGTGTGGTGTGGAGGAGGATGCTGTCCTCCCAAAGCAAAGATGGAAGGTAGTTTTGATCCGTTTGCCTAAAACATTAAAGCTTCTACAGCATCTCAGCCACACCCTCTGAGCTCTGCGCTGCCATACCAGTATTACTTCCAGCCTGTTTGCATGTAAACTCCTTCCCTGTTAAAACCTGAACTATCCAACAACATTGTTGGGTGGAAGGTGAGTGATGTGTAACTTCTCACTGTTGCTGCCCTCCAAATGGAAAAAGGTGTGGTTGGCATCTGCTGGTGGTCACGCTTCCTCCACACAGGCATTACGGTGCTTTTCAGCCAGGTCGTTTGGCAGTCATTTTTCAGAGGTTCAGGTTCAAATGTACTCACATTGATTTGTCTCTCTGCGGTAGGAGTCAGCTCTTGCTTCCATCCACAGTTAGATGAAACTCTCCTTTCGTGTCCTGGTTCTTCCACTCATTGCTTCATGTTTGCTGTTGGCAGGAGACATGGAACCTGTAGGTACAGTCTGGGAAGGTACTCCTTGCTTGTGTGGTGGTAAAGTGGAAGCAATTTTTTCCATGGTATGATTTACATTCCTTGTTTTTTCTCCTGGTGTCACCTTGGTCTGTGATCATGTGTGTGACCCCTCCATGATGGCCTTTGAGATAGGGATGAGACTTACTGTTACTATCTGTTCCTTTCCTGCCACAGCAGCTGCTGCACTGCAGTCTTAATAAAACCACTCTGTGGTGATATACATATGTCCAAGACATAATCAGGGCTCCTACAATGTGTCCTGTCATTGCCAAAGATTTCTTCAGGAGAATACCCTTGTGATGGCTGGGATCATGCTCACCACTCATGGCACCTGTCAGTGATATTTCAGCAGCTCCTGCTGATGAGACAAAAGTCAGGTCCCAGGCAGTTAATAACAGCACCACTGTAGCATCAAGGGAGTGGGCATGGCAGAAGAGGCAGACCTAGAAAAAGAAATCCAACTATTCAGTGGCTGAGCAGGAATTGGATAGCTCAGGGGTCGGCATCAGTGAAACACCTATCAGATACTAACAGCTAAAGTAACCTACACTTTCTTTATCTGCATTTACCACTAAACAAGCTTTCAATTTTGTTACATCTCTTCATTAGACCCTTTCTGCGTTCTGCAAGTCTTTTCAAATTTGCTCAGTACTTCAGCGGTTTTTGAGGTTATCTTCTGATCACCATCAGTGAGGTATTAAACCACATGGCAGTTTAACTGGTAAGGCAACTGAGTTGTAGGAATGGGGCACAGCACTGTACGGAAAGGTTGATGTGGAAAGGCAGAAGATAGGGTGAATGAATCATCGGTAGCACAAGGTCACTACTGCAGTACTTGGACTGTGCAGACCCTGAGCACTGGCACACATCCCTTCTTTACAGAGTCTGGGACTGCAGGGGAGTTGCATTTTCCCTAACTACAGTTTATTGCTGCCTTCCCTTCTGAGGTCTTGAGATGCTGCTCCCCACTTCTTACAGACTCTATCTCCTGTTGCAGGTGGGAACATGGTTTTGAGCTGCTCTTGCCCGTGCAGCCTGGGAGATGGCTGGTACTCCTTGCATGGTCTGGACTGAGTTGCTTCTGCTGCTGCTGCTGCTTGTAAAAGGGAAAATCATCAACCACCTCTTCACACTGAAATTGTCATAATCATTCTTGAAAAAGTGCCTGAAATACAGCAAAGTAACCTTTATCTTCTTTCCTCCCTGACTATCTGTACTCACTAGATTTAATGAAATTTAATATTTCTGCCACTACCTCTTGCAGAACAGAACAAGAAAGCAGCATAAGGCTATCTAAGCATGATGCAAACAGAACACATTTATTTATTTCTCTTCATTAATTAGACTGCTGTAATGCAGCCAGTTTCTTCTCCAGTTTTTCAATAGGAGTAGGTTTTCATTCATCTAATAATGATTTTATGACTTGCAAAATGGCACAGAGTAAAATTTCACATGATGAACGTGTCTGCCTGTCTTCTTTGGTGGCTTGAGTTTCTAGACACACAGGAATAGAGAGAGCCCAGTGGAGAAATAAACTTGAATTATTTGGGTCTTGGCTGTAAACACGGAGCTGGGAGCTTATTCTGTCTAACTTTGTGTGCCAGCATCATTCCTTCTGGCGTCCATTGGATAGTGAAATCAAAGCAAAACTTCAGCAACCCAGAGAAAAGAGAATGAATAGAGAAGGGAGGTCAACAGAAGAGCTGTTAACACTTCTTTGCATATTTTAAGGGTAAATGGCCTTTGTTGATTTCTTACGTATTACAGTTACATTTCAGCCAAGTATTTCATGATCGAATCCAGGAGCTACCAGTTTAAGCCACCTTTCAAAGCACATTTTCCACAAAGGAAACAAGAGGTGTAAATCTGGTACCCTTCATAGTTTGTTCCAATTGCTAATCACACTCACTGTGCTTTATTTCTCATTTGAATTCATCTGGCTTTAGCTCCCATCCACTGATTCCTGTTATGACTCTCTGCTAGATTGGTTTAATTTTACTTCCCACACCCTGTTCCTTTCAGATTTATTGGCCAAGTTCTTCCAAAAATAGGATAAAAGCAGAAACGGTTGGCAGAGGGAGGGGGAGAGAGAGGGAAGGAAGGAAGGAAGGAAGGAAGGAAGGAAGGAAGGAAGGAAGGAAGGAAGGAAGGAGGGAAGGAAACTGAGCACTCTCTCTCTTCATGTTTTTCTGAAGTAGAATTCATTGAACTATCATGATAGTATTCAGGGCAGTCAAACCTAGAGTCACTGTCATGGGTCAAGATTAATAATGCCATAGAAAGACTTATAAGAGTCTGTCACATCTGTCACACTGGCCACATTTGCCTTAAGGGTGCCCATTCTAGGGTAACACAGGATGTTTGGCTTCTAGGCACTCATAAGATCAAAGTATTTAGAAAATAATGATAATTACTTTAAAGGTTTTTGATATTGGCTCATTATATCCTTGCCTTCATAAATATTTTTCAAAGCCTAGGAACTTTTTCTGAAAGTCAGGTATTTTTTAAAACATGGTTTTGTGCAGGACAGATTAAGAAGAACCCATGAAATTTTAAACAACAATCCTATACTAGTCCCAAGTCCTGTTCACTGCCCTTCTTCCCACTTTTCTGTATGATGTGTTTTCCCTGTGTAACCAGGGCTCAATATACCCCATAGAACACAGCTCTTCTGCCAGACCTTGTCTACAACTCTTAGTGGATTTGACCATCTTCTCTTGATCTCTGGCCTGAGGCCAGTGGTGGAAGGGCACACCCTAGGAAGAACCCTTCTGTACCTCTGTTTATAACAATTTTAGTTGTTCAGGTACTGGAAGAGACTGTGAGATAAGTTGTGTATTTTGCTACTGTCATGTACATAAGCAACCATATGCACTTGAAACAAGAGTCCAATGACAATGGCTGTGTTATCTTTGAAAGCCTTTAATGAGCTCCATATGTCTAGCAATCTGCAGCACAAATTTGAGGCACAAATTAAAATGTGGCTTTTTATCTCAAGGACTCATTGGCTTATTACTATGGGCCATGTTCTGACACTGGGAGGTGGATGTCTCTGGATAGTGTGACTGGTTCCTGATCTGAAGCCTGTAGCAAGCCAAGGTTTGCAGAGAGAGGTAACAGCTTTTATTAAACCAACTGTTGGAAAAAGTAGAGGAGGTGTCAGGAGCACAGACTTTGCTGCCAAAACTTGACTATTTTTTCCCTGCTTGTATTAGTTTTCTTAATAAGGCCTCTTTTTCCAAAATTTTCTAGTCCTATACCTTCAGATCATTATGGCTTCAGTGATAAGGGTCTCCATGAAAAGAACTGAGAAGGTCACATTTTTGTTCTTATAATGATGTAAACGTCTCGCCTTGCATAAAAATAGACCAAGTGCCATTACTAGAGTTAAACTTAGACCAATGACTCTTTTCTCTGTGCATTTTTGCAAGACTCCATTTGGAACCAAATTTTGTTTCCTGAGCTCATGTACAATTACAACAAGGTGGAATTCTGTTTTGCATATCTTACAACCCTGTCATGAGCAGCCACAAGCTGTGTGTGATTGCTAGCTTAGAGTAGGTTATTTTAGCAACCTACTCATTTCTCCAATCTACCTGGCATTTAATACAACATTTACTGGCAAAGTGTTCCCTACTGGCAACAGAGCTTCATTGTCTCTTCAGACACCTTCAGTCGCAGCATCCCAGTCTTAAGGTTTGGGAATAATAAAGGGTCTCAGCTCTCTTTGTGAGGTTATGGCCTCGCAGCGCAGCTGCATTTAAGGTTTCTCATCCTCATGGCTTAGCCAGAGATACAAACAATGAGAATTAGCCAAGGATGTCCATCAGTCTGGAGTAATCTATGGTTCCTTCAGGCACAAAAAAAGCCACAGATATTCAAGCTACTGGCTTCCTTACAGTGGTAGTAGCCACAGATCTTTTTCCAGTGTTTTTCACAGTAAAGAAACTGGTGAAATCTGGCTATTTTCTTGGACATTTAGCTTCAGCCAAAGGCTAAATGACCTCTCCTGCTTCTTGTTGATAGGGTGAAATAACCTCAACTTGCTTTATAGAAGAAATTGCCTTGAGATTATCTAATGAAGGTATTATTATCATTATTATGAAGTGAATGGGAAAAGTGTTTGGATAATTGGCAGAAGAGAAAATGAGAACAGTGAACAGTTACAACTCTGAGGCCCCTTGGCAACAGATACCTTCTTAAGCGTATGTGAAACAGGCAGCTCCCTTGATCAGCACAGACCTCTCTGCTGGAGAGGCAGCTTCCTCTAGAAGCGTAATTGTGAATTTAAATGCATGGGAACCGAGAAGCAGAAATAACAAGGTTCTTGATTTCCACCCCTCCCACTAACTAAATATGCATTTACTGCTAATTAACTTAGAGGTATAGACTGCATTCCCTGGCAGGAATTTGTCTCCTACTATTTGTTAGGATGAATAGTAAAGGAACCACTTTGTCAATTTGAATTAATGTGTCCCTGTTTTGTTTTGCTGTGTTGTGTTTTTGTTTTGGTTTGTTTTTTTGATTAGTTTCTTTTTAAAAAACCCACCACTTGTTTTACTGCTAGAAAAATATGTCCAGATTCGTCTAAGGAGGGATTATTTTTCTGCTGCCCAACAGAAACACAGGAGTAAAAGATGAAACAAATATTTTAGGATAAATGCTTAAAGCAGCCTCAGGCCCTGTCTGTGCAACTGCCCCTCCACTCTCAGGAGCTGAGTAATTGCATCAGGCAGGTGAGAGCCTTTCAGTGCTGCTCTGCCCAGGGAGGGTGATGTGTGGTGTGAGGTCAGCTAATATCCCAGAGTGCTGAAGTTGGGTCCTTGCTGTCACTAGTGATGCTTTTTTCCATCCTGGGAAGCTCCATGTATGACAGTGCGGAAGAACATCCGGTGCTTTTTGCTTGACTAATTTTCTTTAATTTTTATTTGTTTACTTAGTCTGACTTTTAAACACAGGGCTCACGTGCCATTTTTTTGGCCATAATGGCCTCTGACTGTTGTTTTATAGAGCTCCCCATGGTGCCATGTCATGTCAGCCAGACTGGTGCAGATCTCTCCAGCACCAACCCAAGACTGAGAGGGAACCAGACACGCCCATTTAGATAACTGATTTTCTTTCTCTGGGTGTTGTTCTGGCATCATATATTTATCCTCCCCAAAATACTCCTGCTAGGTGTCTCATTAGCATAGTTTTCAGGGACTAAGTTTTCTGTGGAAAATAGAAAAAGCAACCTGATCTCAGTATTTCCTCTTATAGGAAAATATATGTTTTTGTTCTTGGTAGGGACGTGGTTTATAAATAGGGGATGGGGAGTGATCTAGCATGGAAACTAATTACACATTCCTTTCCTCCTCCTTTCATTTCTTTTGATTTTTGTTGTATTTAGAAAGCCTTTGTTGTCCAAAGTTACATGTTATTATGCTCCTAAGCTGAAGCCTTGGAATGAAGGACAGTAAATTTTGACTCTTCTAATGAGATAGGAAGAATGATCGAATGTGTAGGGGCTGTGGTGCTGCGTGGTAGCTGCTGAAATGACTGCTAGGGAAGGCAATTTTCTACTTCATGTCCCTTTTCTCCATTCCTACTCATTTATATAGGCTGTACGTTCTTAGCATGTTCCTATGAATCTACACAATGCCTTATACAACATCCCTTCAGTAGGGTCCTGTAGAGCCCCTTGTCAGAACACATAATATATACTTGCAAGCAAATGGCAATAAATTCTAATAACAGTGCCGCATGAGTGTATCACAGAGGCACTGATTGTTCTTTCATTACACTGAGAAAAAGAAACATTCAGTCAATCAACACAGTGAGTTCAAGGCCTGGCTATCAGCACTAATAATGTCACTTGTTGCCAAACATAAGCAGAAGCCTGTCAGAGAAGGAAAGGGTGAATAGCTACAACCCACCTCTAAAGCGACCCAACATGACACAGCCAACATCATTTTTCCACGTGAGATTTTCAGAGTGCTTTTCTTTTCTTTTTTTTTTTTTTTTTCCTGTCCCTGAGAATAAACCACTGTTAAAATAAACCACAAAAGCCACAACCCTCATAGCTCTCATTTGCCTCCTGCAGTCTGATCACAAGAATAAAGTATGAGAGCGTGAAGCACCTCTCTAGTCAAGCTGAAAGAGAAGGAGCTGACAAGCCAGGGAAATGTTCTCCTGTAACCTTGAACTTGTATTCACTTCCCTCTGAAAACAAGATGTCTCAAGGCAGACAGGGGTGGAGGTGAAGTACTTCACAACATCAATACCATGTTATAAATACCTCAGAACTGTGGTAGCCTGAAGGTTTTGTGGGCTCCATGGAATTTAAAATCAACCTACCACAGAGGGTTTTTTTAACACTGAAAAAAAAAATATCCAAGTTCAGCTTGTTGCAATTATAAACTGGTGGAAAAAGAGGGCTGAACAAAGGAATAACTCCTGTTCAGTGATTCAGTGCTTCAGCTGACAGAGAGCTGAGCCAATAATCCGGGTGATACTCTGGAGAACTAGGGTAGGACTGAGGAGCTACACTCAATTCTTGGCACATCCACAAACTGTATAAAGCTGGACAAGCCAGTAAGTCTGATTTGTTCCTCAGTATATCCTTTCTGAAACGGACACACTCCTTCTCTACTTTACAACATAGTTTTGGGAATAAAAATCTTTAAACTCTGTTACAAATGATTTGCACAGACAGAAGGACTTCTCACTGCTTGTGACACTCAGGCATCCTATCGGTTATCGGATAGACGGAAAGGAAATACAACCGCAGAACTTGGTCTCTCAGTCTTTTATATACTCAGCACGTTATAAGGTGCCTGGAAAACCAGGGTAATTTTGGAAATCTTGTGAAGAGTCTGTGTGTAAAGGTGAATACACTTTCTGTAAGAGGTTGAGTCTCTTGGTATTTTTTTTTCAGCTTTTCAGACAATCCTGAGAGAAGAAGTGTTAAAATAAATATAAATAAATACATAATTCCTCAACTTTGCTGTTAGGAAAAAGAACAGAGAGAGAGAGAGAGAGAGAGAGAAATAAATACATTTCATGAGAGCTCAGAATACAGAGACTTGGGTGAGAGCCATACAAAGGTAGGGAGGTAGCAAAAAATCTGAAAAACGTTCATGTCTCTGGTGGTGTGAGGAGCAGATGGGCTCCAGCAGCTTTGCTGCTTGGTTTCGTTGCTGCTGGTGTACACAGAGCAGTTCCCCCAGCAGGGTTAGTAACTGAAGTCCAAGAGAAGAATAAAGAGGGATGGGTTCTAACAGAAAGCATCAAGAAAAAATAGTGAAATAAAAATATTTTTGTGCCTCACATTGCAGTGTAGTTCATTACTGTTTTTTTATTTTTATTATTTTTTCCAAGCAAGAGCAATGAGAATTATAGGGCTTGTTGGGGAAGACTGGAAAAAGACAAAATAATAATTTTAGAGAAAAGTTGTTTGTGGAAATACCATGATAAATCTTAGATGCAGCATTGGAAAACAGAAATATGAGAAGACAAAAATAAAAATTCTTTTTTTTTTCTCTTATTTTACTGTGTAATTTAGTCAAATCTGTGTTGGAAGAACATAAGAGAAACATGGAAGGTAATAGGATATTATAAGATAAGGGAAATAGTACTCTGAAGGTACTTACTTTTTTTCCTACTTAAAAAAAACCCCAAACTTTTAGATAGCCAAATAAAGTAATTGAATCTTACCTACAGGACAAGACAGCAAAGTACTGTACTCATCTAGCCATTAAGGTATAATGTCCTTTTCCATGTTCATAAATTCCTCCAGCTTTTATCATTGTGACCTCAAAGGATGTTTCTTAAAATGCTATCTGATGGTATAACTTTAGGAGAAGTGCTTTCTAAACATAGGTCACAACAAGCATTTTCAAAATGGAAATGTAGTGAACAAGTCACTTCTCTTGTCTGCTGAGGCTTTATAAAATCCAGGGATGGGCACCAGACTATTATCAGTGGCTGATTGCCTTATTGCCATTCTCCAAGTAGCTAGAACTGATCTAAAAGTGAAACTTCGATTTTAGGGAATTCATATGCACTTTCATTTAGAGGGGAAAGAAAAATAAGGGTAAGAATAAAAGCCAATATTGTGCCTTTTGTCTACATTTAGCTTCTTTAATAAAGACCCCTGAAAACTGTGGGTTGGTGTCTGTCTGCTGTTCCTGTGACAGTGCTGCACAGAAGGCATGTGATGGGAGATTGAGACAGGTGTCTAACACAGACCTGCTGCAGATGAAGAGTGGTTAATAAGCAGGGTGCTAACACGCGTCGTTCAGATCCACGTAATCAGAGCAGACACATTATCGAAACCAGGATGAAGCTAAAGGCTTCACTTTTCTAGGCATCAAAAAAAAAAAAAAAAAAAAAAAAAAAAAAGAGAAAGATGTGTGAATGAGAATGTATGCACAAAATCAAAATACGTGCACCCCCCCTGTTGACATGAAAGAGACTAATTAATTATCTAACTTGTCACATCCCCAGCTCGTCTGCATTCTGTCTCGCATGCACATTCTCACTCTATCAGAGGTTGGTTTTTTTTCTAGGGATATAAAGCAAAATTTAAATTAAACACCTATAATGCTATGTCTGATATTAGTGATCACATAATTTAAAACAAAATGAGAGAAAAGAAGAAGGAAATACAGATTCAGAGGGGAAAAAAAAGACAAACCCACAACACAAACCAAAACCTACAGAAGGAAAAATCAGGGAGAGGTATAAAGTCTCACAAAAACACACAGTAATAGGGGAAACAAATGGTGACATGAATGTGTGCAGACACACGCACACGCTGACAAATCTCTTCTTGGGTTAATAGTGCTTTACAGATGCATCTAATATTTCTGGTAAACAGCTATTCTCTACCAATTCTCTTTCTCTAAACTTCTAGACTATTATTCCTGAAATAAACAGAGCATCAGGCAGCTGTCCTGTCTGGTTATTCATGTCTAACCATAAGCTGAAAATCAGTCACTTCTAAAAATAAATAAGTAACCCTTTCCATTCATTTTAACTCTGGAATTTTATTCTGATGTAGCTGTGTTTTCCTTATTTAATCAAATTTCTGCATTAATGTCTTTATCCTCTCCTTATTTCATATCTTGCTCACTGTTTGCTGTGTTTGGTTGGACTTATGAACAACTTCAGCACAGACACAGAGTCCAACAGCTTATATCTGGCACTGGCTAATGTGCAAGGATTTACTGCTTTGAGATCAAATGAAACTGAGACAGAAACCCACCCAGGATTTCAAACTTCCTTCTTCAGCCTTTAGTTGCACTCCAGAACAGAGTATTTCTGTTTCTGTCACAGGAGAAGAGCATTTGTACATACTAAAATTAAATAAATTTTGTACAGTTTTTAAATAGAGAAACAGAAATTGCAGTGCAAAATCCAAGGAAATTCAACTGAAATTTTCAACCTGCAAATAAAAATACAAATAAACACTCTTCCCTGACTTCAGTGTAAAACAAATCCTTTTTAAAATGATAAAAATGGAAAACTGAGATATATTAACATAAGAAAAAAAAAGAGCAAAATATTTTCACAATAACCAATTTTAAACTATTTTTAAACAAGCTCTGATATTTCATAGGTCTTAAAAAGCAACTGTGACCATTCAAAGACTGAGCAATTAATTTGGCTTCATAATTCCTGTCTCAAGCCAAATAACCTGAAGATGAATGAAAATATGTGTCACAGAAAAATATTGATATTTTTTAAGATTTCCAGAGACAGGAGGTCTACAATAGGGTACGATTTGGCAGTTATTTACTTGAATCATTAAAAATGAGCACCTTTATTTCCACTTTGAATTTCCTGTTATCCATCTTCCAGTCCCTGGTTCTGATTATACCTGTCTGTGAGATTAAACCTCTCAGCTAGATTTGGAAGTTGTCTTCTCTTGTAAACACTCTCCCCGTTTTGATATACATGACTATGTCTGAAAATATCCCCTTTATCA
The DNA here is from genome assembly GCA_013400915.1 of Pardalotus punctatus. NCBI lineage: Eukaryota > Metazoa > Chordata > Aves > Passeriformes > Pardalotidae > Pardalotus > Pardalotus punctatus. Next base: position 114,350 of record VZTX01031411.1, on the reverse strand, counting down.
TCAAAACCGGATGAAATATGATATAGCTCAAAGGCAAAACCAGATGTCTTGGTGACAATTTTTCATAGTGTCTCCAGCTGAAGACAGCAACACAATTAGAAAAAAAAAAAAAAAGGAGAGAGAGAAAGTGAAGGTAAAAAGTTAGCCAAGAGTAAAAGAAATTGGAAAGAAACTTGTAAGCATATCCAAAAAAAGGAAAAAACCCTCAAACACAGGCATCCGTGCTCATTCCAGCATCCCTGCACGCTGCCCTGGCTGTCCCTCCTGGCTGGCTGCCGTTTCCCTGCAGCATTCCAGGGGATGTTCAGCCCAGACTGGGCAGGATAGTGATGCCATGAGGCAACTTCTGGCAGCCCCAAAGCAGACTCAAACTGCTGCCTCTCTTGCTCCAAGATTGCTCTCTGCTGTTAAAAAATTTTATACTTTGCCAATGTTCTCTTTCAGGTTTACTTCTACCTTTCGAAAGTAACTTTGAAATTCCCCCCTGAATGTCCAGCCAATACTTATTTATTTACTGTGATGGTGTTTGGCAAACACACTCCAGAGACTGTTGTCCATTTTATCTGTGGTCTTTTGCATTTTCATCTTAATGGGGGTTGTTGCTCAGGCCATTTGCCAGGATATTGGGTTGCAGGGAGTGAGCAGGCGCCTGCATGTGGCCAGGTGTCATCTGCAGGCTGGCTGAGCACAGGTGGTCCACGGGCCTTTAGCCATGTTAAAATACAGTTACAGTAGATATCTCTGTCTAGAGAATACTGATGTGTAGTCAAAGGGTATTAGTGGAGAATAGTTAGGATAGAATTTGACTTTCCTCATATCAGATGCCAAAAAATGTGTTGGTTGGGTCTAGGCAGAACACATTTTATAGCTAATGGAGAGGAATCATTACTGGAAGTTTTTTAATCTCAATTCTCCAAGAGAGGAATTTTAAGATGGGAAATATTTCTTTCTGTCGACTCTGAAAGAAACCTATAAGTTGATTTGCTTTCATTTTGACCAAAAGCTGTTAAATGTTTCAAATGCAGAGCAGTACTACAAGCTTGTGAGCAAAGGTATTTAGAACTGTTTCCTGTTAGGTTCTTTTTTCATCACCTGTTTTGTTAATATTCCTTTTTTATGAATTCTTGAGTTTTCTAGCTCTATTGAAAGAAACACTCTCAAAGATAGGCAAATAAGAAGGATTAGTAGGTTTGATCATGAAGTAGGAATATTCTTGGAGAGAATATTTATCAAGGGGGAAAAAAAAAGATGGAACATAGTAGGTAAGTATTAATCATGAGGGGTTGGACTTAAAAAGGGAGCCAAGTTTTTTTCTGGGAATAGCAGGGACTGTCTTAGATGTCATCTTCACTATAGATCAAAACCAGGAATAGAGGTCATAACACTGTCCCATTACCATAATAAATTTGCAGGGTATGATGGCTTTCCCTAATTTTCTAGGAAATGGTGGAATCTCTGTGTCGAGGTTTGACCCTGTCCAAATGCCAGGGACCTACGACGTCTGCTCTCCATACTCTCTCCAACTGCAGCCATGCAGAGGAGAGGAATCAAACTAACACAAACACACTGGACTCATGAGTTGAGATGAGGCACTGGTGGGGTCAGACACACAAGGCATTGAGCAAACAGGTTGAAAACTTAAGTTGCAAAGTAATTTATTAACCGAAGGGAGCTGGAGGATAAATAAGAGGTAAAAATAAACTCTTAAGACACCATTTCTTCACTCACCCCCCTTCCCTCTTAAGACACCGTTCCTCAGCTCATCCCCTCCCTCCTTCACACAGCCAACAGCTCCGAGTGGGGGGCAGGGTATGGGGTTTTTCCTTAGTCAGTCCATCACCACAATTCTTCTGCTACAAACACTGTTTCTCT
>VZTX01031411.1:0-112363 GCA_013400915.1 Pardalotus punctatus | reverse complement strand
GTTTTCAGCTCCGGCACCTGGAGCACCTCCTCCCCCACCTTCTCCACTGATCTTGGTGTCTCCATGTTGTTTCCCCTCACATATTTTCACCTCCTCCTCCTCCTCCTCTGGCTAAAAAGAAGTGCATGCACCGATTGTTTTGATTTCTTCTTAAATATGTTTTCACAGAGGCGTAACTAACATTTCTACTTGGCCCAGGTTTGGCCAGCAGCATGTCCATCATCTTCAGAGCCATCAGAGAGTGATTCTGCTGGTCAGAGTGGAAAACTTCCAGAACCTTCATACAGGACACACAGGAGCCATCTTTGTGCCCCTCCCTACCCACAAGAAAAAACTGGGCCAAGTAAAAGCACCACACTCTGTTGAAAAGGTGATTCTTTAATTGTATGTAATACCTAAGCATTTACTTTCCTTTCCCTCAGAAGTTTTGCATATAACCAAGGTTTAGAAGTAGTCTGAAATATGTTTTATATGCCACATACAATTTGTTTTGGAACAGCCAAGAAAAAGAAAAAAATCTTGAGCATACACTGACACAGAGCCACACATGCACAGAAAAACAAAGAAAGACTTGTTATGAGGCAGAGGGCCCCTGCTTTTGAAACAACCATCAGCCTGGCTTTACATTTACATCTGAGCAAGAGAACAAAAGACAGGGGGATCATAACAGTACACTAATCTGAACTTATTCTGGCTCTTTCTCTGCAAAAAAGAGACTGTTTTATATCATCTGAAAAGCATGTTTTTTTCATATCTATCTAAGCACTCTTTATCCCAAGCCATGTGGTTCAATTCAGCTTGAGATGTGAAGTCAGCCAAAGAGGGGTCAGTGGCATAGAAGGGATTCACGCTTGGGAGAGCAGCCTGCTTCAGCTTTCATTGCAAAACACACACACACACAAACACACACACACACACGCACACACACACACACACACACACACACACATTTCGATGGCTTGGGTACCACACAGCCATCAGATACTGCCTGTTCTGCAGGTGGTTTTTTGTTTATTTGTTTTTCCTGCCTCTGGATTATGAAAATGTTCTTTGCAATTCATCTGAAACATAATCCTTGCTTTCCTGTTTATTGAGAGTGAAAAAACCTCAACCCAAACCATTGCAAAGCACAGCACCCTGCTTCCATTGATTGCATGAGACATTTAGAGACTTGGAAAAGTGTTGAATCCTCCTTTCTAGCAAAGCGCTGCAAACCAGCAGACCAAAACAGAGCCCACTCTGACCAAACAGAGGCATTTCCAGGCTTTTCTCTTGGATGTAAAGGATCCCACTGCTTCATCCTCTTCCTCCAGAAAGGTGAAGAGGAGATGGGCTGTCCAAACAGAGGTCCCTCCCTTGGAACAACTGAAGGATACAGACATCTAACCTGACAAGGGTGTTCTGTTTCAAACTTGCCTGCAGCTGTCTCACCCCTCAAGAATTCCAGAGGTTTCCTTTGAAGGGTTCCTTTTTAATGCCTTGGATATCGCATCTCCAGAGGATACCAACCCTTCTCCAAATCAATAAATGCAAACCCCAGAAGTTGACTGTATGTGGTACACTGCAATTCCAGCTCAGCATTGTTGCTGCTTTTCTGTTATTAGTGGGATTTGTGGAAGCAGGCAGGGAAGTCAGGCAGACAGGCTCCAAGATGGCGAAGAAGAGAGATTTATTTACAAGAACTTCTTTTTATATACACTAATAAACTAGCAACCATTGGCCAAAGAGAATCCACCCCCTAAGACCATTGGGTCATGGCTTGTACAACATCTAACACAAAACACAGAGATTAAGAAAGTACAAGAAGTACAGTTTATCTATATTCTCCATGAGAGAGAAAGGAAAATTCTAAAACAGTGCAACTACACAACTTGATTCTGCAGACTGTCATTGCTGTCTTGCAATAGGTGAACATCCAAGGCCACAGGAACTGGTCTGTTCTGAGGGTCAGTTTCTCTTTCAGACAATAATTTTCTGTATAGATGGAGATCTTTGAATTAACCATTCCTATTTTTCTTTTAGCAGTATGTACCACATAGAGTGGTAATACCATCCTCAGTAACAAATTTGGGTAGAGAGTAAGGTTCATTTTTCTCCCTCTTAGTTAACAGATAGGCTGTGTAGGAGCAAAACCCATATATTTTGCTAAGCAATCATTATGGAGAAAGAAGTGAGCTTTTATGTAGAAAGGGGATTGAAAGAGCCAAAAGCCCCACAATGGCATCTTATATATTCCTCAGGTATGGTTTTATAACTGACTACTAGCAGCTTTGAGAAAAAAAGAGATTAAAAAACTTTGTTTTATTGTTATAATGGAGGGTGAGAATTTTTTGCCACCTCTAGAAAAGCATCATTCTCTTCAGAAAGGATGAATTTGTTTCTTCTTAAACTGCCTAATGAGATGAATGAATATCAGACAACAATAATTTCTTCTAATTACAGGAAGTTTAGAATAAATTAAAGCAGGGAAATATCTATTTCTCTCTCTTATTTTTTTTCCTTATACAGCAGCATTTTTAGTGTTCATCAATGTTTCCCCTAAGGCAGAAACAGAGTCATGCATGATCAATTTGTCTTACAAGTCTTCCAAAATAGTTCCCTGTCTCCATTTAGCACTGTCAAGGTTTGTTCTTATTTGCCATTTCAGACAAGATTTAGAGCTTCCACACTTTGATTCTTGGGATGAAGGAGGATTAAAGTTTTCATTGCTTGTTTGTAATGAGGCAAATTGTAACTCTAATTATGTAACCAATTTGCTGCAGTTAACTCTTGAAAAGAACAGTCATGGTCCCGGCAAAGGTTCATTTTGCACTGATGAGGTCTGTAGCCAGTGCAGAAAGTGCAAGTTGAAAGGCAATAGGATCTGGGTGCCTAAAATTGACATGGTTTTGAAAAATCCAATGATAATCATTGAGTGGCTGGAAAAATACTGCAGATAGCAGTGACCGCTTAAGGCTAATGCCAGGAAATCCAAATCTCTTCTTGTGTTTTCCTTCACATTAATCCTGTTCTGAGATCAGAGGAATTTCATTAAAAGACCCAAGCTAGTTAAGATCTAGCCTCCAAGTAATGCATTAATCAATTTCAAGGGAAAAGAGACCTTTCTGATCACCTGCATTACACAGGAGGCAGACACGCACACTTCACTTTTTATTGGAACCAATAACTTAATGCCAAATTCATAATTTCTAAAAAGATAACTTGTCTTCTTCAAAGGACTCCTAAATATGGAAAGTTCACTGGTAAATTGCCCCTGTTTTTAATTTTAATCTTACTAAAAACTAGCAACATACTTTTCATTGCTTTTTGCTTGCTTCAGCCTCCAGACTTGGGATTTTCTTCTGTCTTTAATGATACAGTGTTAAAAGGACATGCATGTTTCTGGTATCTTCTTAGGTTAGTATTCTTACATTCAGGTTCAATTGTTTGTCTACATTCTCTGTCACTAAGTAAATGTGGGCTGGATTTTTTTTTAAAAGTTGTCATTAGAAGAGTATTTTTCAGGTCGTGGGAGAGAATTTTGGACAGAAGAGAGCAGCTGGCCAGCCTTGGTATTTCTTTGGATCACTGTTGTGGCTAGTTTATGTCCATATACCTGTCATAACCTTTATGGAAATCCCTGTTCTTTCAAGGTGTGGTCCTGCAGTTGGCATGTGCATCCTCACTTTTCAATCCCAGATGGATTATGCTTTGCTGTAATACAGTAGAGATTCTTTGACCACAGCAGACTTATTATTGACTCAGTACTGATGGCTGAATAAGACTCTTAGTCAATACTCAGCTCTTTATATTATCAAACTTCTTGCAATTATGTGTTCTTTCTGTTCATTGACCAAAATCATTTTTGAGCAAAGTGTTACAAGCAGTGTAAATAATTTGTGCTGCCTCAGTGTGCCAGGCATATATGTGTGTTTCTGCATCTGTGAACACTTCCCAAATATCCATTATTTTCCTGTGGCTGTTTGAGTTTTGATGCACAGAATCAAGCGCTTTGTTAAAATACTGTGCAATGTGTAATGGGCTGGTTGTCTTGTGGGGAAAAAGACAACAACAAAGTTAGGTTTGCTACCAGCTAAGAGATTCTCTATAATTCAAGTGGCTGGGTGGTGGTAAATGTTTCAGTGCTGCAAGTGACAGGCTTTTGGAGCATCCTTGGGTCACTCTTGAGAGTACAGAAAAAGAATAAAAGATTTCAGGGACCAGCGCAATTGCTTGCATTTCTTCTGCTTGTTGGCAGCTTAAAACTGCAAAAATGAAGGTCACTTTTGCATCCTTAGAGTTCCAGTGTGCTTCAGAAATTCTTCCCTGAGACAGCCAAAGTAATTGCATAAACATATTTCAGCCCAAAATAAAACCCACCGTTCCACATTGGAGTTATTTCTTCTTGTTGAGCCTTCATAGACAATACATTTACTGACAAAAAGAGTTTATCCATTCGAATTGAGAGAGCTGCAACTCTGCAAGATCCAGAGACTCTTCATTCTCGTCTTAGATGTACTGTGGGGCACAACAACAGGTATAAATGAAAAATCTCTTCCCTCAAAAAGAAAAAAGAAAAGAAAAAGGAAGCATGAGAGATTTGGAGTAGTTTATCATGGAAGAGTTGAGCTACTTTGCCCTTGGGTTAGTAATCTAAATAAGTATCTTGTGGCAGTAACCATAGGGGAAAAAACGAAAAAAACCCATGAAATATTTCCACATGACCTGGAAAAGTGCTTATTAATACCCAGAAAGCCTCACTCATTTAAGAAAACTTGCTAGGATCAAGAAAAACAAACCAAAACAATAGGAGCCTAAAGTGACCTTTGAATTAAATATAGGCACTGACATTTAGGAAAGTGAGTCAAGTGATTTCTCACTGCAGGTGTTGGGGTGCTGGGAGATTCTTCCTCAGATTTTTGGGATTCAGAAAAAAGGCATCCTTAAATTAACTTTTCCTGTGCTTGTTGGACTACACTGAATTCAGCTGAGATTGCAGAGGTGATGATACAATGTGCCTTGTTATAACAGACTAATTGATCGTGAGATCTTCATGGAAGTGGGTATCTTGAGATTTAAACATTTAATTCTAGATTATTTCCAACATTAACTGAGGAGGCATTTAAATACGCTTGAGACTATCAAAGCCACCTTTTTGTCAGCCTGCTTTGTAATCCTCTAATTTTAATTTCTTGCTTGCAAAGTGTCCCTTCTCCTACTAGACCGTCAGAGTGGGTCTCCATTAGCATTTGCCATAACACCACTCTCCTGGACTTTGAAAACGGTGGGTTCAGAACACCTCCAACATCAAGTTTCCCCTTCCTGCTCAGGTGTTCCTTACCCAAAAGCCCAATGACAAGCTCAAGGGGTTTCCTTGTGAATTTTGTTCCCATCTTCCTTTCAGAAAACAGTAGCCTCGAGCTATATTTCACAGAGGTGCCTTGTGGTAGGCTCCACACCTGTGTTCCATTTAGAGAAAAAATTTCTGATATCCTTGTTCTTGACACTTCCTAGTGTTGCTAGCTCTGAGCTGCTGTTAGTTTTGTTTGGCTGTTGTAGCTCTGGCTCTGGGAGCAGAGCCCTCCCTGGTGCACAGGAAACAGCCTTGCTTCAGCACAGCAGCTCCCATTGTAAGACAGAAAGTTCAACTTTCTGGATCTGGACCATGCCTCTTAAATGTCCATAAAACTATCAGCGATGAAATAGAATGGATCTATGGACATAACTGACAGCTGCAAAAGGTAAGTCTGAAAACAGGATGGAAGGCACATAGGAAAATTGTCCCAGTTCAGTGGTGGTATTTGCGAGAGCAGCTCCTCAGTATTATCATTCCTGTTTATACCAGCAGTGTATTTGTCCTGCTCTGTGCACTGAATAGGACAACAGGGATTAGCATTTAAAATAGAGTGGAGACCTTTTCAGCTCTCCCCGGATAACTGTGTTGATTTTGGAGCTCCCGTAAAGTCTACTGTTCTGTCATATTCCCAGATACTCTATTTTATTTACTGGTACTGAATGGTTGTCTGTGTCAGCTCAAGTTACACAAACAAGTGGGATCTTTTCTGGCAGATTTTTAGGATACAGTCTCAGATTGATGTAAAGTACTAAACCGCAAAGAGCATGTGAAATGGTGAATGTGAAATGTGAATTCTCACTCTATAATGAAGGTCTTTCTCCCCATAGAAACCTTGCCATGCAAAACAGTGAATAACAAGCAAGACTCCCTTTTCAGTGGGGGAAATAAAACACTGATCACCTGTGGCACTGGCGAGGGTGAGCAAGCAGTGTGGCAGGACAATGCTTTCAAAGTCCTTGACAGAAGACAGGAAATAGTGATGATTATTTCTTTGTCATTGGTTCTTTCCTTTGTGGATGCTGGTCACTGGGACAATATTTACCAGCTGCTGTCATGAACCTTCTATGTTTCACCTAAAGCTTTTTTAAATGCCATTACAGTCTGTGTTTTCTTGGCTGCTAATATTCGTCTTGAGCAGAGTTTCTGTATTATTTGTCCCACTGCTGAAATTAATTATTTGCTATGACATTGCTCCTCAAAACCAATAGCATACTGGTTGTGAATGCCCCAGCCTTGGAGGTGTTCAAGGCCAGGTTGGAAGGGGCTTTGAGTAACCTAGTGAAAGATGTCCTTGCCAGCGGAAGGGGGAGTGGACGAGATGATATTTAAAAGGTGCCTTCCAAGCCAAACCATTGTATGTTCTATGATTCTTTGATATGTCTGCAAGACAACAATAAGAGAGGAGCCATGAGTGCTGTCTCATGTGATTAGTCCATATAGTTGCTTATAGGCTGTCTGCAACACTGGCTGTAGCTAGAGCTCCAATTATTAATGCTGTATGGTGGAAGAATGGAGCTCAGCTTCTCCGGCGTGGATATCATCTTACCAGGGCACACTTTTCCCACTCCTATTGTTAGTGAAGAACAAGTGCAGTTTTGGCCTGATCTGTGGATAGAGATCTGCTCCTCTGTCGCTGGATTGGAGACTACACCTCAGTTATGTCTCTCCCCCATGGGAGAGCTCCACAATTCATGCTGCTTAAGGATTTTGTGAAATTTTGTGGTATCTATGATGGGTAGGTCTGATCATGTTCTGAGCAGCACTGAGCTGAAAATGTAGCTATACCGAAACACCGCTTTTGGGAAGAGGAAGCTGAACAAGGCTAAATATCCCTCCCGAAAATGCACCTCATTTGTAACTGTTTATCTCTAATGAATTTCAAGAATTACAGTGGAGTGGGAAAGTAATGGCTGTTATCAGTCCACAAACACATCTAAAACCCAGAAATGTTGACAGTGGATACATTTCTTTCAGCCACTGCCTTTTGGCAGCAGATCAGATTATCTGTGTGAGCCACACAAATCACACACTTTCCCAGGTGGGCATTAGCAGAACCATCTGGCAATTAGAAGTCTCCGGGGCAGTCAATCCAACTTTGAGCTGGATTAACTTGGAAGTTTCAAACACTGTCATTGCTTTTTGATAGTCAGAGAGGTTTTTGGCCCTTGTGAATAAGACAACCATTTGATCAGGGACAGAAAGGATTATTCAGTTATTTATCTTCAGCCGTGTTCAGCTTTCCATGAGGTCAGTCTAAATCATCTCTCTTAGAGCAAATATATAGAGGAAATGTATATGCATGGCTCAAATCCATCCAATTTTGGGGATGAGTAAGTTGGCTGAGCATGCAGAGAAGATCTGTAGCAATCTTGGAGCTTTATGTGGTGTGGCAGACTGTGGGTAATTTTGGTCAGAGAGTACCCGGTGCTGTTATTTCACAGAAACTGTTTAGCTTTTGCTGTATTTCAGCAGTAACAAAAACTCCCACAGCCTCACCATAGGCCCTCTTGATAACAACTGAAAAAATCTGTATCTTCCAAATACGTTATATCATTAGATGAAGTGGACAAAAACAAAACAAGTATGTTTATGACTTAGCCTGAGGAGATAATTAACTTCTGAGTGCTGAGATCCTTGATTGCATTCCTAGCATGATCTTAATTGGAAGTCTGAACTTGTAAAAGGTTGTAGTGTTTGGAAGATATCTGAAATGGTTCACTGAGAAATTGTTTGTTCATAAATTTGAAAGGTAATCCAGACAAATACCTTTTTACTTTGCCTTTGTTGTAATTGTTGCGGTTGATGATGATGATAAAAATAATCTATTACAGCGGCAGCAAAAGCACCAGACTATTCAAAGAGAACATGTATCAAAATGTATTGAGCCACTTCAGGGAATTTCAAAAGAAAGAAGTTTTACAAAAAGGACTGAATACATACCAAATGACAATACTTTGAAATCTGTATTACTGCTCTGGAATGTGGTACAATACTTCGCTGAAACTATTGACCTCTTATGTGTTCTCAGAAAGAATTGTCACATTGCAAATTTTTGCACAGAATTATGTTATGTTGCATATGCACTATAGTAGATTGCCAGTATAGATGAAAATGCAATTCTGTTCTGCTAATTCATCTTGTTAGATGTGGAAGGCCCTGGGAGTGATGAAGTTAGCTCAGATAATTGAAATGCTGACTTTATGGTAGGGTGAATACAGTTTTTGTATTTTGGAACCATCTGTGAGTCTTTCTGTTGACCTGCTGGACTGGCCGAATCCTTTTAGGCATTGGCATCACCAGCCAGGTCCACATGGCACAATGTTTTTCCATGAAGGGACACTAAGGCTATGAGCTAATGAGGATACTAACAGTAAAGCTGCTGAGATAGAGTGCTCCAGCCACAGAAGGCAAAATTATCTCTGCTGAGACACAGACTGTAATGGCCTAGAATGACCCAGCACTGCTTCCCATACTGCACTAGACTGTTCCTTGCCCTTTGGAGACTTCTCCTCAGAAAGCTGAAATATGTATTAAAGGGTGGATTGATGAGGAGAAATAGCAAACATCTTCAAGATAACTCTAACAAAAAGAAAAGCTAAAAAGAAAAAATAATTAAAAAAATCAGGAACACTTTTGTCATGCTGTCAAAAATCTCTGCCCTTTACCCATCCCAGTTATAGGCACTTGGCTACCAGCAGTCCCAGTTCTCTGTGATCAGCAAGGGCCACAAATTGCATCCTTCTTTCTGAGAAAAGATGAATCCATACAGTGTCGGAGATCATCTCCATCTCACCTAAGCTTAGTCATTCGGAGGTTGGGAATGGAAGAACAGTCCTTGGTGTTCCCTGTTGTCAGTGTTGAAAAATGGATTGCAGCTGATTTAACATGCCCAATTTAAATTTGAGAGGGGAGACCTTATTGTAGACTTTCAATACCTAAAGGGGGCCTAAAAGTAATATGGAGACAGACTTTTCAGTAGGTTCTTTAGCAATAGGACAAAGGGTAAGGGTTTTAAATGAAAAGATGGTAGATTCAGTCTAGATATAAGGAAGAATGTCTTTACAATGAAGGTGGTGACACACTGCACAGGCTACCCAGAGAGGGGATAAATGTCTCACCCCTGGATACACGCAAGGTAAAGTTAAATGGAGCTCTGACCAACCTGGTTTAGTTGATGCCCCTGTGCATTGCAGGGAGGTTGGACTAGATGATCTTTTAAGGTTCTTTCAACCCAAAGCATTCTATGTTTCTAAATATACAAGATGCAGAATATGACTGAGTATCTAAAGAGGTTGTTGGATATGTGCAGAGCCCATCCTCTTGACCAGCCTAGACTAAAAAACCTGAGATGTTTGAGAGTTTTGATGAAATTGGGATAACGTAATGTGATAAAATTATTTGATAACTCCTTTTGATCCTTGAGGAAGAATGGCATCAGAAATATGGGCAAATATCACATTACCTGTGCCCAGGAACCTGTGTCATCAAGCCCAGCATTTGACAGAGCAGTCTGCTGTAAGTGTGTATGCTCCTGTTATCGTGCAGAATACACAGAATATGCTGAGTTGGAAAGGACCCATCAAGATCAATAAGTCCAACTCCTGTCCCTGCACAGGACAACCCAAGAGTCATACCATGTGCTTGAGAGCATTGTCTGTGGTGGTGACCCTGCCTGCCTTCTCCAATGAAACCTATTGGGTTGATTCTCCTTCTCAGGACAGTGAGCCTGAGGGGGAGGGAGAAGGTGAGGCTGGGGAATTCCCCACAGTTCCAGCTGTTTGAGTTGTCACTCAAAGTCCTGGTTTACACCCCTTTCCCCTGCCAGTTATTTCATATGTGTTAGGTTATTTTAATATGCATTAGCTTCTGGAGAGTCCTTCGTTCTTTGTACCCCCATTGGTTCTTTCAAATGTACTCCTCCCCCTGTTTTGTTACTTTGGTCACTTGCTCTTATGTAATCCTTCCCCATTGGTTAATCTGTTGTTCCTCCCCCTGGACCTCCCCTTTCTGCTCCCCTTAAAAACTCTTGTAACTGTCATTTCTTTGTTCTTTTGCCACCAGCCATCTTGTTGTTGTCCTGGTGTGCCTCCCAGGGTGGGAAATAAAGACTTGATCTCCGTGGTTACTGGACCCTTCCTGGCTCCTCTCTCTCCTTGGTGTCGCTCTTTTGTATTTGCCTGCTGCCAGACCCAGTTGGGGTCTATGTGAAGGGCTCCCTGCCAGAGAGCAAGAGCCTGTCACCAGGGACTTAAAGGACACTCGAGAGGTCTCTGCTGAGGTACGTGTGTTCAAGTTGTGAGCTGACCGCTGGGCGGTCAAGCGGGCAGCGACAATTTTCCAAGGGCTTCTTGAACTGTGTCAGGCTTGGTGCTGTAACCACTTTCCTGGGGATCCTGTTCTTCTGGATGAAGAACCTTTTCCTAATATCCAACCCAAACCTCCCCTGGCACAACTTCAGGCTGTTCCCTTGGGTCCTGTCACTGTCACCACACAGCAGAGATCACTGCCTGCCGCTCCTCTTCCCCTCACAAGGAAATCGTGACTGCAGTGAGGTCTCCCCTCAGTCTCTTCTTCAGGGTGAGCAGACCAGAAAGAAAACACTGAACTTTCAGATGAAGCAGATTAGCACCAGTGATAGACAGCTAACTGGAAGGATGGAAGCTATTGAAGCAGAAAACAAACTTTGGTGCTCTCAAGGGAACAAAGATGCTGTGAAGATTAGCTCAACAATGTATTGTTTTATAGAAATCTTAAAGCTGAAAAATTTGTGCATCTCTCTGAATGGAGCAAGTACTTACTGTCGCAAGGATGTGACAATAAGGCAGGGTCCCCCCAGAGATGACAGTAGTAGACCTATTTAGTTGGATTAACTCAAAAATAGTTAATTAACTGTAGTGTCAATGGACTGATCATCCATGGTTGTGATAAGTTCAGAAAGTCAGAATTACTGTTATAGAGAAAACAAAGAAATTCAAGAGACTGGGAGGTATGCACAATAGAGTACTAGGATAAAAGTGTTAACTTTCAGATAAGAGCTGAAGAAATCATTTTATAGGCAAAAAACTCCCATGCAAATAAAATTAAATGGCAGATACAGAAAGTATCCTATGCTCTGCAAATGTGGGAGATGCAGAGAATAATAGATGTTTTAAAATGTTACAGAACTGTGCATTCAGGGGTAAGAAACACCCTTTGAGAAGAGTCTCTAATGAATATACAAGTTTAACCTTCACTTGCTGCTGCTGCCATTGAGGCTGATGGGGTGAGGGAAATGTCGTTGGCTGGAAAACACCTAAGGGAAAGCAAAGAGGTGGAAAGACATTGTTTTTATATCTATTTACCTTTCCTACTTATTTCTCCATATCACCTCTCTTTGTTAAATTCAAGGCCACAGCGTAGACTTTAAATTAAATAGTTTTGTTTCCAGTGATGATATTGGGGTTTATTAGATTCATGTTTTGCTGCAGTGGATAGTATTATTATATTTTCCTTGAGGAGGTTAAAAATAGCTTTCTGCTCCTTAGGGTTGCAGGGGCTGCTTTTGCCTATGCTGTTAACTTGGCTTGTTGTATTTTTTAAATATAGTAAGTAAAAAAAACCAAATACAAAGGGGAAAGTTGGCCTTCTCTCTGTCTTGTCCTTTTTTTGTAATTGGACATGAAAAAAAAGCAAGTCAAATTGGCAGATAGCATTGTGTTCTGGGTGGTGTGAAGTGCTAGAAACAGTGTTTTGCCTGCACACAACTTGTTTTTTAATAGTCCTTTTTATTTTTCCCTCATAACAACAGAAGTGAACTATTAAAAATAAAATGTTGAGATGAATTGAACTAAACAAAAACATGCTGAAGGCGACAGGCAGGGTTTAACACTCTGTAACTTTTATCTCTCTGGTGTCTGTCTTTGATGGTTGACATGGCAAAAGAATTCTCACAACACTTCTGAATCCTGATCACTTTGCTAATAACAGCAAGACTGCCACTGCATCGTTTGTACTCTTGAATCCCTCTAGATACAATTCCTTGCTTACCCACTTGATATTCACATGGCACTGTTCAGCAAAGATTTAATGAAGAAAATGAAGAAATTCCTATGGAATCATCGATGTTGGTACATTATTATTATTATTATTATTATTATTATTATTATTATTATTATTATTATTACTTATTTTATCATCAGTGGTGCCAAGAGAAACCTAGAATGGATCAGTGCTTTGACCTAAGATGTGGCAGATAGATCCTCAGGGGGGTATAGTACCCTGTAAATTAATGGAACTGGGATGGTTTAAACCAATTAAGATTCTATACTTCCAACAAGCCCCAAGCAGTGGTGTGAGGTGCGGACAAGTAAATGAAAAATTGAGCATGTTTCTATAACCATTAATATAGTCTTTGCTCCACAGACTCCCTAGACACTATCAGTCCAAAAGATTGCAGGGACTTATAGAGGAGTAATGAAGTCAGGGCTAAAGAGATTTCAGATGTGCTAGTAATATTCTTAAAGGTTTTGTCAGTTTTCTCTCTGTGGGGAAAAGGTCTTTTGTGAAGGCACTGAGCTGAGGCTCAAAAGATTTGCACTTCGTTCCTAGCTCGTCGTGGACTCCCTCTTTGATCTTGGAAAATAACCTGTTTTGCTCATGTGAAAATAGGAATGCTAATAATAAGCCTTTGCTGGTCCTGCAGGACTAGGTAATGTGATCACTGTGGGCCATGGCATCTAACATCTGTGTACAAACAGAAAGGGATTGCATTTAACAGCAATCTTCATTGACTGCTGTAACACAAACCATCATCAGAAAACTAAAATCACACAATAAGAGAATAGCATTAGAAAGAGTTTTTATCTGCTACATTTGTTATATCCATTCAGTCCAAAAAAAGCAGATTTTGCTCCTGTGTCTGGACTTTTCTAAAAGTAGAAGTGAAATCCTGGTCAAAGGTAAAAGGGCTTTATGATACAAGGTGAGCTGGTATTTTCAAGCTTCTAGGAAATTAGTTGCTTTCTGGTTTTGTTAAATGCTGATGATTACAAGGGGAAATAATGTGCAGCTTTGAAAGCTTATATTAGAACCTTACAAGTCTTTCACATAAAGCAAATCATATCTTCCTGTTTCAATTTGTCACTGTGTTAGTATATAGACATACGGGTATGGTCCACAGCCTTTACATAAAATCTTCCCTGCCTTACTTGTGAAGCTGCAAGTTTTCCTACTCCTATTTCTCTGCTAGAGTTCCTGCTAGGCAGGAAAAGCAAACCTAGGGCTATATCTGTACTGGCAAGTTAAACAGAACAAAGAAGAAACTTGAGAGCTTATATATGATCACCCATCCTGCTAAACTGTGAACAAACTGAAAACACTGAGAGGGTTGTCAGGCATTGGAACAGGCTGCCCAGGGATGTGGTAGAATCACCATCCCTGGAAGTGTTCAAAAAGTGTGTGGATGTGACACCTGTGGACATTGTTTAGTGGTGAACATGGCATTGCTGGCTTTAATGATTCCATGATTTGGAACTCCATGACACATAATCAGCTGGTGTCTGGTAACACCACAGCAAATATGGCCTCAGTACAACGAGGGGTCAGCACAAGTCAAGCATCATTCCCAGCATCTACTTTGGGGGTAATCTCTTCCTTCTTGGTTAGGGTTGGGAAGTTTAGTTGTTTGAAGGTGAGCTGTGCCACACTATACCTCAGTGTTAAAGTATTGTCCTTAATCTGTTTCTTTTTATGGACACAGAAAGAGTAAGGCATTCATTAGTGGTTGGGGAGAAGAAACTCCTGAAAAATTTGAGTAGGGAAATTGTCACCTGAGCATCTGTCAACTGGTAATGAAGTCAGATTAAACATTTGTGCAATAGAGTCATTAAAAAAATAGCTGTGGGAGTGACATGGGTACACTTAATCAAAATCAAGTACAGTAGAAGTGTAGACAGATGTTTTGTTAGGTGCTTCCAGATGTTTTTAAATGTCTTCAATGATGAAGAAAGTACAGACTTCCTGAGTAATCTATTCTAGATCTGAATTAACCTTTGAGATGGACATTTTTTTTCTAGTAATTAGCAGTTGATATTCTTTTTCATTCTTCATGTGGAAAAGAAAGTTCTTGGAGATAAAAAGGTCGGCAGTCTACTGCCAGTCGTATGAGCATCCAAGATCCCTTGATTATTGTTCTTTCTTCCTATGGTAAGATTTCAGAAGAATAAGGGAACTGGAAAGTGAAAAATACTTACAATAAGGAATTGGAAGGATGGCAGCTTGTAATTTGTAGTAGGAACAATGTATTATATAAGACAAAAATAAAACTTGGACAAGGCTATATTTTGGGGTCCTAGTGGCATCATAAAATACCCTTGTTTTTTGCTTTTATGACTTATTTTGATGTCAGCAGAGCCCTGAGATATATATGTAGCCTTGAAATTCAAAACTGTCTTCTCTTTAAAGCATTTGGTTTTAAAGGGGGCACATTTGTAAGTGGGAAAAAAAAAATCTCCATTGTGAAATATCAATTATTTGTAAGTGCTTGGATTAATTTATTGGATTTTATGGGTAAAAGAAATGGAAATTGTTTCTTACATTAAAAATTAATATTTTACATCCAGCTGTGTCTGGCTGGGCAATAAATCAGCTCCTTACAATTACTTATTTGTCAGTCAGCATGTTAGTTCAAAAAACAAGGAGCTTGCCTGTGGATCCTGCTCGACTTGAAAGCAGGGAGAGTTCAGGTCAAATCAATTTGAGCCACAGTAATTAAAAACAAGATTGAAGATCCTTCCCCACCTATGCAGTAAGCATCTGGAGTTTCTTTTAGAATGGATCCACTTCTCAGCGGCAGCAGAGAATATTGAAGGCAGACAACACTACTTAGGAAGAGCTTTTTAAAAATGCTTAAGAGAGTTATATGTGAACCAAATACTCAGGCTTTCCTCTGAATAAATCTTAGTACTTCATATTTACTAAGCAGGGAAACATTTGTCTTTTCAGCTTGTCTATATTCAGCTGTACATCACACAACCTTGAGAAGATGTATTTACAGAGTCTCTCTACACAGGAGCAAATTAGACAAGGCCAGGATAAGATAGTGTCCCATGATCGCCAAGATCATGTCAGTTGCTGATGGTATCTGTGGATTTTTTGGTCACTACTCTCCCTGACAACATCTGAACATGTTTCAGGTGTTATACTGGGGACCATCCTCAGTACAGGCTTTGTGGACCCTTATTTGGGCAGGTAATAATGTTCATCGATGTTAAAAGGACATTCTACACCTTTAAATTCAGGCTTGGAAAATGGACGCAAGGTTTTTTCACTGGTGTGGATATAGCCAGAACATTTGAGTTGATGCCAGTAGAATGAAAGCCTAATAGTATCTTTATCAAAAGTGATGAATGAGGCATAAAATTACATTAAAATAAAAAAAAAATCTCATAGCTACTGATGTAAATAGAAAGTTTCCCTCAAATATTTCTTTGCGCAAATATTTTTTTATTCTTTTGATTTGGCACAGCAACAGAAAATCTTGTTTAATTTTGATAGAATGTAAGTTTTCTAAGTTTTCCTTGGCCATCAAGATGAAAAATTAACTGTAACCAGAGCTCTATTTGTACAGTGTTCCTAGTGAAGAATTCTGTCATGACAGGGAAACTAAATTAAGTCAGTCATATCCAAGAAAGATAATTAGTTGCACACTTCTTGCACATGCAATATCGTATTCAATTAGAAGCAAATTAAATAACTGTGGAAATAAGGTCACATGAACTCCTGCAGTACAGAGGAATCTCAGACCTTTGGAAGTCACAGAAGGCAAAGAGAAAGCTCAGACCTCTGCTTTCCCAGACAAGCTCATGTATTAGCATTGCTCCCTTTCTCCTGTGCTGGGATTCTGCTGTGGAAGTGCACAGAGTGCTTGGGGCTGGGGACTGAGGGACACAGGAAGGGCTGATGTTGAAACCAGGGGCTGCATCAAAAAGCACGCTTTTCACCAGCAGCACTACAGAAACTCCCATGTCAACTCACCCTATGTCTTATGTCCAGAGCCTGAACAACTTATCTATTACGAGTGAAGTTTTGTGTGTCTCTACACCCATCCCTCTCATGCAGTCATTTGTCTCACAAAGTAACATTTCTCTAACTAAAACTAGAAATAATATTTGGCACATAATGAAATTTTACGGCTTCTATAAAACTGGTGTATTTCTGAGTGTCAGTTACTGGCATCATTTGATCTCATATTTATGTGTACGCAGACAGTCATTTACTGAGCCTGGTGTAATGAGAAAAAAGCTGGCTGGTGAAATCACATCATCCCATCACCCACCTGTAAAATATAGCTAACTTGAAAGCATTTGAATGATTATATATGAACTAATTAAGGACTGAGTGAATGATTTGTGAAGTTGTGGATAAATAGTCCAAAACAAGGTGGTTACAATAAATTGGCAGTGGTTATCTCAAGGTCATGTCAAAGCTGTGCTGTCCAAATGATAGCATTAGCTAGCAATGGTCTAATTAAAAACTGTATATCGAGTTATAAAGACAGAGTACAAGAGTAAACAAGTGGCAGACTCTAGATTTATCTGCCATGCAATGGAAGCAATCACAGTATGATGCTGAGGTGTCCACAGTAAGGAATTAGGATTCATAAATAAAATAACCTCTGCAAGCCCATGTATTTCAGTATAAACAACAAAGCTATAGCAAGAGTGTTTGAGAACATGCAGCCACAAGCTTAAAGGCAGGATGATGAAGATGATTAAGAGTCATAGTTCTTTGAGAGCTCCCTATCAATTTACAGGTGTTCTGCAATGGATTGGTTTGTGAAACCAAAGAGAAATGACTAAATCAAAGTGAATTTCATCAGGAGCAAGAGGTGTGTGCAGTGGGATCACAGTAAGTGTAAGCAGCAGGAGCAAGGCACCAAAAACTTCTGTGTCACACATTCTGGGAGCAGGAAACAGCCTCCCTTGGCCATGTCTCCAAAAATTATGGCACATGTAAGGAAACACAGCACAGAGAGAAAGGGAGACAGCTCTGCAGTGGAAGTGGTAAAGGGCATTGTCCCATTGACAGCAGAAATCAGATGATTCTGAGCAGTCTCTGGTTCATTGCAATGTACAGCCTATTAAACAGAATTAAGAAGATATTACATTAAAAGGGGGTTTTGTTTCTTTGGTTTTTAATTCTATCTGATTGGAAACCATGTTATTTAAGCCCTCAAAGTTAATTCCTATTTTTTAATCTGTCTGAGAATAAAACCACAGAGATGGAAAGAAGAAAACTGCTATTCTCTTTCTGATATAAATGTACAACTTTCATTGGCATTTTGGTGCTGCATTGTGTCCTGCACACATATGATCACATATGCACACACATGCTCACATATGCACACACATGCATAATGTGACTTTCTGTAAGATGTCAGTCTTTCAAATTTTCTGATCTGCCATGTTACCTCAAACTACGGTATTATTATTTTCCTCTTCAATGGGCACTGAATATAGTGTTTCAGGTAGGGGTTGACCAGCACTATCTTAATCAGCACTTTTTTTTTTTTAATTTTGGATTCTTTTTTGCAATAAAACCATATATTACATCTAACTTCTTTTTTTTGGCTGTGATATTGGAGGTTTCCTTTTCTCCATTAGCCCTAAATAACATTTTTGTCATTGCGCTGAACAATTGAGCTATTTCTCCCAAATACCGTATTTGTCATTGAACTGAACAATTGAGCCATTTCTTCCAATATCCTGCAGACTTTTCTGTTGGCTCAAGAATAATTATTTCACAAAGTACCTGTGGGGTACTTTTGTTCCCCATAGGTCTAATCATCCAAACCATCTGAATCTAGCTGAATCTGAACACTTTTTCTTCATTATTTCTCTATGCTTCCAAGGAAGAAAGTGTGGCTCTGTGGCCTGGTATTTTTGTGCAATTTTTGCTGTATCACACATCACTGTTTGTTGGTTTTCTTAAGAGGTTCTTAATGTTTTTTTTTTTGTTTGTTTTGATTTTTTTGTTTCTTTGTTTCTTTGTTTTGTTTGTTGGTTTTTTTGTTTTTTTATATTTTCTTCTTCAAATTAGAGTGAAAATAGAGTAGTCAATTTGGAGAAATTAGTTCACATATACTTTATGAAGACTTTCAAAATTTGTTCTTTCTGTGTTGAAGAAGGTATTTCCATTTAAACAAGGGATAAACTGTGGGAAGCTAGAAGTCTGATACGATTTTTCCATATATCTTTAGATTTGACTGCCTTGGAAAATTATGGGAATATCAACAATGAAAAAAATATTTTTATAAAGGTTTCTTCACGTTTTGAGTGTTCTGTGGGACTGAACGTGTTTTCAGACTCCACAGCAGACCTGAACAAGAGAGATGCAAGACAAAATGGGTTGGTGCTTTCTGTGCCCTCTTTAAATCTCCTTTTGCCTAAGGCTGTGAGACAGGAAAAGTTTGAGCTTTTTTGACATGTATTAAGAGCCTGGCTTCCAGTTCAACTAATTCTTCCCTCAATCCTCTCTCACAAGTGAGTGATAACATGGTCTAATACTTAAGCTTTTTTTAGTAAGGTGAGTGGGTTTAAAAGAAAGCTTAAAAATATGGTAAATTGAAATTCATGATTTTTGGAACCAGCAAAATTCCCCAAGAGGACCCAAAAGTGTAAAGGGAAAAAAAAAGTTGGAAGCTGGAGGGAAGAACAGTAGTTTTTGAGCATTTAGAGCATGAAAGAAGTTGGTTATGTTTAAAGCCTGCTAGAGAAAACAGTTTCTAAAGGGAAGTTAGCAGTGGGAACTAAAGGAGATAGTGGTGGTAGCCAGGAAAGGTGCCTGAAGGCCATAGCAGGATAGGGGCTGCTGTCTGGGTAATTATCGCTCATCTCAATAGAAGCCCTGAATTAAGAAGTAAAGGAAGAAAAGACACCAACAGCGACAAGGGGACAGCAAGACCTGAAGAATGAAAGGGTCCTGTAATTCACTGACAAACGCAATATTGTTTGCTTCAATATTCCTGTCTTGGTGCAGGCAGGCTCAAAATCTTGTGTGAAGGTGGCAGAGGGGACCTGAGTGAACTGACCAGGCTGAGGTGCTCCCCAGCTGTGAGGCAAAGTGTGCCAGGTGTGGATATTCCTCATTTCTGTGTCCTCCTTTAAATACTGTTGAGATTAGGGGCTAGATGCTACCTGCATGCTTAGAAACATCTTTGTCTCTGGATATTGCACAGGTATTTGGAATTATTTTAAAGCAGTGTATTTAATGATGGACGGTACTACCCAGGAGCCTAAGTGAGACTTCAAACCACCTGAGCTAATTGGATTTCTATTATTTGAGATAATCTTATTGGGATGCTTGGAAATGAGTTTTATTCTTCATTAAAAGGACAAAGGGCTGCGTCTTTAAAGGGCAACACTAATGTATTCAGAGAGGGCAAAAAATAATGTTCTCTAAAGCTCTCTATGGGCTCCTGCCAGTTGTGACTAATGTTGGTGCAGGTATTAGGAAAACACAGGCCAATGTGATGATGAAAAGAGAAGACTGGAGATTAAAAGAAAAGTGGTTTGAAAGCTCTACTCATATTGCTGTACGAAGACTAATACATAATGTGGGTGCAATAAAAATGATAATGTGTTCTGTCGTTTCAGGTAATTAGACTGTGATCCTGGAAGATGTTTCTTGTGGCTGAAGCACTGTATCTGGTTAGAGTTCTCCTGCATTTATATTTTATGTTTAGATTGGATGTTAGGAAAAATGTCTTCACTGAAAGGCTTGTCAAGTATTGGAACAGGCTGCCCAGGGCAGTGGTTGGAATACATCCCTGGAAGTATTTAAACAATGTATAGATATGGTGTTTAGGGAATGGCTTCAAACAGAAAGAAAGTAGGTTTAGAATAGATATTGGGAAGAAATTATTTACTGTAAGGGAGGGGTGAAGTAATAGAAAAGTTTTTCCAGAAAAGCTGTGGATGCCCTGTCCCATGGATGGATGGGGCTTTTAGCAGCCTTGTCCATAGCAGTGGGGTTGGAACTAGGTGACCTTTAAGGTCCTTCCAACCCAAATTGTTCTATGATTTTATGTTTTAATTGTGGATTTAGCAGTGCTGGGTTAATGTTTGGACTCAATGAGCTTAAAAGTCCTTTCCAGCCTAAATGGTTCTATGATTTTATGATTTTCTGTGTTTTCAGAACACAGGCCTTTCCTGCTGCCTAGTTTGAGATGCAATGGGTCCAGGTCTGAGGAGACATTGATGCTGTGATGTTTCTTGGGACACAGTGGCAAAGTCCAGGTAAGGTCCCCTGATGGCTCTCAGATGTGCAGAGTGCTCATGCTCAGGCTGGGGTCTCGAGGGAGCCACCCAAGGAATTCTCAAGGACAGAGGAAGGAGCAAATGGGGCTGAGTCCTCTTAGAAACCACCTCCAATGCCCAGAACAAAATTGCTGCTGGAAGTCATGGCAGGTTCTGGTAGAAAATTGCAACACTGTTCTGCTGTCTTATTTTTGCAAGGCTTTTACACAAAAAGATCCACTTTGCGTGGCTGTCTGCAGAGGAGAAAGTGAAGTAGACACAGGAACCTACAGGAGGTCTAACTTCTGTACAAATGTTTGTCAAAATAATTCTCTAGAAGCAAAGAATCCTTTTAGTGACTTTTCAGAGGCGATTTTTCTCCACAGTAAAATCTGTCAGTTTGCTCATTTGTATTTTAAGTGCTTTCCGAGTATCTCCAGCAGAAGGAAACAGGATACTGCAACCCAGAGTATCAGAAGATCAGTAACTTTGTTCTCATCAAAGAAAACAAAGGTAGGGAGCATGTGATCTACCCTCACCATCTGAACAAAACACACAAACAACCTCACAAATAACCCAGTGCTACTAGGTGCAGACAGAGAACTCCTTGGTGTATAACTGTGAATAGCAAGTGCAGGAGATTTTGAGTCAGCCTGTGAGAAATGTCTGAAAAGACAAAGTGGGTGCCTTTAATAGACAAGGTATTTGCTAACATGCCTTGCTTTGTTTCTCTTTCTGTCAGATGCCACATTCAGCTGCATCTGAACTGCTGACACCAGCCAGAGTTGTGGCTCACTATCCCTGTACTCAGATCCGTGGGGTATAATTTGCCTATTTGGCTTGATATAGTGGTGTCTTAGACAATATATAGACAACTGGTCGTGGTAGGTGATGAATACAAGTGAGTAGAATTTCGGTCTGCAGGTTCAATATAATTAATGAAGTGTTACTAAAGTGTTTTAGGAGAAAGTGGTTCCTGCATTTACAATGTGCTGTAATGATTTACTTAGAAGTCTCCCTTTAGACTCAGTATACAAGTTACAAATGATGCAAAATGTTGCTGATCAGAGATATTGACAATCGCTCATTGGTATTGACATATTCAAGATTCTCCACTGGTTGCCAGTGCAATTATGAACTGACTTTAAGGACTTGCTTTTGGTCAAAGGCTAAAAGAGGGCCTTATTTCTCATCTCATTCAAAGTTTCTCCTATCTTACTCTCCAGTTGTTTTCTCCAACAGATCAAAATAATAACAATAATGATCATAAACAAAAAGAAAAATAATAATATTGCTCCATTCCATTATTTCAGTGGGATATTTGGAAATAGGCTCAGTTTTTACATTTTGAATACGTTCGAAAAAGCCTGTGATAGAAGAAAAAACTTCACCAGCTCTCCCACTGAGCCCAGGGGTTCTAATTGAACCAGCTGGATTTCTGCCTAAGTCCCTGTGTCCCATGTTTCTTTTGACTACGAATATCTGAAAATAATGTGGAGCCTTGAAAATAAAAGGAAGTCTCAGTATGTTGGAGAGATTTCTGAAATAAATTAGTAGAAAACATCTTTCCACTTTACTAAGACAAAAAAATTTACTTCATGCAAACAATGGGTCAGAGAAATTTCAGTGAAAGCATCTCTGAAATGAACTGAATTATAGAATCATTAAAGTTGAAAATTACCTCCGAGATCATGAAGTCCAACTATTAGGAAGGTAAATTAGGGAAAACAGGACTGCTTAAAAAAATTTAGTCAAACTGCACCTTTCACCTGTGCTCTTGCTTGAAAATCAGGGTGCAAACTCACCGAATTTTGCAGCTGAGATATATTTCCTTTTTTTCGTAGGAGTATCAGGCAGGGACTCTATCAGCTGAGGTGCGTTATTCTTGACACAGCCTGAAAGAAAGCGTTTTCTCCTTGAGAGTGTGTGACACACAGCATGTAGGCTCCTGCTTCAGAAACTCTGTTGCTCATTATAGAAATGTTAAGTTTACCCTCCTCTCTCTGGCGGCTCTGCTTTGGCAGAAAAAAAATAATGCATCCAACAAGTTATCCTAACACCTATGGACTAGCACCGATAAACAAATCTCTGTCTCCTTGTGCTTGAAACAGCTGCTGGTGATTACCCTCCTCCCACGGAGACAGAAACACATCTGGTGTCTGCAGAGCAGCGAAGAAGCAGAGAGGAGATGAGCCAAAGCAGCCGTCCCTGGTGTACACAGCTGCAACATCTCAGCACTGCTGCTCCACCTGAGAGCCATGGCTCATGCAAGTAGTGGGTCAGGATGGTACTAGGAAGAAGAGGAAAATGTAAAGGGGACTTTTCCTCCTTCATGTTTCCCCTGCTGTGATTGAATCATTTGGCATTGTTCTAGGATTTCTAAGTGGTGTTCACTGTTCCTGTTCTTCCATGTTCCTCATGATCATGTTAAAAACATGACCAAGATGGCCTAAATTATCATGTTTGTAATTTGTGATGAAAATTTCCCAATGTGAAGAAGAAAAATACGACATCCTACCATTCATCAGTTTCTCTAACGGCTTATATTGTGACCTGTAGAAATAGAGCTGTGGAGAAGTTTTCTTTCTGTCTGAAATATCATTGTTTCAATATTGTCCACGAGAAAAGCACATCAGACTGGAAGCCCAGACTCTGTAGTTATGAGGTGAGTTTTGAAGAACTTTAAGATTAAAAAAAGAAGAAAACGTAAAATGTACAATGCCCATATGTGCATTGCTTCGTATATTTTTAGCTTTATGTGGCAGGATTAAGGCTTAAAACATTTGGTAAAATATGAAAACAAAAGGTGAAAATCTCACATGTTGCCTCATGTTGATGCTGAGTTTCATAAGAGAAGTAGAAAAATACTAAATATTGTGGAAGGATTGGCAACATGTTTGTCTACGGTAGTTTGTGGCAAAACATGTCCATATATTTCAATTGTTTTTTCTCTTACACTTATGAATTATAAATAAGTTTTAAACTTGCTTTTTCTCCTTTATTACTCCCCAGAGCAAAAAGAAGGGTTAATTACAAAAAAAATGATTCCAAGTAAAAAGTCCAAGTTTTGTTTTTTTTTTTTTTCATTTGACAATGGGACCTTTGATTATAGAAAACATGTACATGAAAAAGAATTTCAGTGTTTGTTCAAAAATCTAATTTCTGTTCCAATTGGTTTGCTGAGAAGGCATTTTCTGTCACATGAAGGAAAGATCTGACACAAGTTGTATCATATTAGAACATGTTCTAGCTGGAACCAAATGCATTGATGCAAAATCAATATAGGCTGGATGCTGGCAAAGCTGCTGTAATCTGGTATCAGCTATCAGGGTGAATTCACATCTTCATATTTATCTGTTTTCTTCTCTTCCTTTCGACTTTTCTTCCCTTGTCAACATACCTTGCTTGGCAGTTGTGCAACCTTTATTATTGTAGCTCTCTCTTCTATGCCTCGCTGCTATTCCCATTAGGAAAACCCTTTTTTCTTTTGTCTTTCACTTGATTGTGGATAGCCTTGATTTTTATTGGATTAACATTTGTTATCAAGCCAAACAAAGTGTGCAAGTCAGAGAGAAAGACTCTTCTGCAGTTAATGCCAGCAGTGAGAGTGATGAAGGGTATTAAGTAACTTCATATGCAGGAAAGGGAGGAATGTCCTATGTGTCTATGCCCAAGAGGTTGTGACTACAGACAGTGCTGAGCAATAATAATTATACTCCTGTATTTCCTATGCTTATTTGAAGTCCAGACCAAGACTGGGTGATAGTGTATATTGTTACGCCATGTCTAACAGAATAATGTTTAGTTTTCATCAAGATTTACTCTGGTTCCAGTAGTTCTCATTTTAGTTCCTTCCTTCCTTCCTTCCTTCCTTCCTTCCTTCCTTCCTCCACTTTATTTCTCTATTAATGATGACATGAGGCAGAAATATCTGGCACTATGGGAGTGGAAGAGCTACCTCTGTCTCTGAGTAGGGTGAGTTGGTACAGACTTACTTTATTTATTTAAATGACTGTTTTCTCTCCAAACAAATTGCCCAAACTCCCTCAGCTGAGAATGTGATAACTGTTGAGGCTGAGTGTTTGTAAAGGAGAGGAATACAGTAAGCTCATACATTTTCTGAAGAATTTATATGAGGATCACTTTTTACAAAATTTCCGAATTGATTTCCTGTGTTATTACTCCTCTGGCTCCCAATAATGTTATTTAGACAGAGAAATATTCTGACAGCATATCTTCCCATTTATATTTTGCTTACAGCAGTGGCCTATAAATAGGCCGTTATGGTCTGGAAAAAAAATTACAAAGAGTAAAACTTTCCCTTCATGTTACTTAAAAAAATGCAGTCTAACTAATAGTTGTCCAACATGCATCTGCTATTATAATTTAAAATTCTTCTACCATGCTAAGCATACAGAGGTGGACTAATTTGTTTAATAAATAGGTAAGAATAATAAGCAGGTAATTTTATATCCCCAGTGCAGTCCTGATTACTATGGAATATCTCTGTGTTTTCAAGGCAAGACCTATGTGAAACAGCAGTAGGAGCAAGCCAAGCAGACCCATTACCACGACGTGAGTGAGTTTGAGGTCAATGAGGTTAAAAAAATCTTGCTTCAGACCAACCCAAATCTAGCTAATTAGTTTAGACAAGGTAGCCAGTTGGTACTAATATGACCCCCAATAGAACTAATGTGGTAGTTCTGGGCCAAGTTCTGCCTGTCACGTCTGTGGAAAGTAGTCCCATTAGCTTCAGTTATAATGCAAGTGCAGGAGGCAAATGCATTAGTAAATTAATCAGAAGAGCTCCTAGGAGGAGGCAGCAGGTGGCTGATGCCTTGAGGGACTGCTCTGGTTAGCAGCTTGCTCCACTTCTATTCAGAGCATTAGTCTTCTACTGCACCAGAAAATATTTGAGCCAGGGACACCTGCTGGTGCAAAAAAAAAGGAGAAGATTTACATAATTGCAAGTATTCCATGGATGAAAAGGTCCCCTTCTACTGTTTGTGTGTGTGTGTGAGTCCTGGGTGTTGGTTGTATACAGTGGAACCATATTTAGTTCTAAACCTGTGGAGCCTCAATGTGAAGTCTTTGGGCAAAGCAAATTTTAGTTCCAGGTTTATCATCGGTGTAGGGGAAAGCTTATCTAGAAGGTTACATTTATTTTTGTCATGAATCAGAGAAAATTCTAATGAAAATCCTTAATCTGCTCTAACATTCAAAGATGATTTTAGCTGTAACTACATCATTTTTCAGCAACAGCAATGAAATTACATAGGCCTGCTGGCTTTTGGGACATTAGCAGATTTACTTCAGTGTCAGAAAATCTCAGTATGTTCTATGGTGTTTGACTTTTACATGGAACTCCGGATTTTGGTATTCAACCTGCATGAATTCCCTGCATGAATTCTAAAATTTCACCAAGATTTCATTCTCTACAGAATTTTATGTGATAGACTGCCAAAAGGATGTGTCTTCTGTGGGATTCTGCTGAATAAAACCAGTAAGGGCCTAATCCTGCTCACTTACAAGTACTTTTTGCCCTGAACTAATGCCCTATTGTGTGACTTGGAGGGGAACAGTATGGCAGTGGCAGTCAACAGAAGGCAGTGATTCCTCTTTCAGGGGATGCAGGTACTACATGGGAAAAGTACACTGAGAAAATTGAGAATGGCTGTGCCAGTGAACCAAGGAAATGTCTCAAGGGCTCAGGTACAGGGAGCTTTTGAAGGAGAGGAAAAATGACTGAGCAATGACTGAGCAACAACAGTGAACTCTGTTTGCTCTCAAGCCGTATGAGACTCAGAAAGAAGGCGTGTGTTCGGATGGAAAACAAAGATAAAGGCATTGATTGTTAAACATAGGGTTATGGTAGACATTAAGAGGTGAAATGTCTGTATAAACTGATATTGTCACAACAACAACCTTGTATAAACTTGCCATGAGCAAATTAAGTTGCATATTAAAGTGTTCCCAACCACCAATGCAATGCCTGAACAGCCATCACATAAAAGTAGTTGAAGCGAGAAACCATTTTCAGAAGGAACTTGATAACAGGATTATGTGATGAGGTTACAAGATAAGACTGGCAAGATGCAATTATCTAGATCCTTTCCAGGCCTATTCCCCTGGGAAAAAAGAGGAAATCAAAAGCAGTGGCTTACCATGCACTGCAGGTGCATGGGGTCCAGTTTATAACCTCAGTTTGCCAAGGTTGGATACTAATCCAAATAGTCTGGAAGTGTTGTAATATTCTGTTCTCCCCAATAGCCCCTAGATAAGCATGTAGATGTTGAATAGACTGTCAAAAGATATGGTTTAATATGCAGTTGATGCAACTACTTGTCCTCCACTGTAGCAATGTTCCTCCCTCCAGAACAATCTTATCCTTACAAGACGTCAGCAATTTACAAATACTAAAAACTCAAGTAAGATGGCACTGATGCTGCTAGAGAGAAGACAGTATTCAGGAAATTTTTCAGCTCCTTGGCCTCTTCCAGATTTTTGTTTGCAGATACTTATCAGCAATTCATCAACTTGTCAATTTGCCCCATAATCTCTGAGTGCTCTGGCGAAGCTCTAGCCTAGCACAAGCAAAACCTTCCCTCCAGTTGCTAGGTAACTCCCGTGTCTGTTCATCGGTGGTACCTGTTATCAGCTGTTCACATCTCTATTTACTTTTCATCTGGACAATAATAATGGGATATAACTGGACACAGAGCCTCCAACATTTAAAAGACTTCACAGTTACCAGTGCCGCATCTTTGGCTGCCCTTCTCACAAATGTGTGTGATGTTCTGCTCAAGTAAAAAGGGGTTTAAGTTCTCATCTCAGAGAAATGGTTGGTTTTGTGTATATTTTAAGACTACTTTAAACTTGTGAATAGGAACCATTCTATAAGAGACTTATAGATTTCTCTAGTACAATGGATCACCTTGTAAACTCTAAATATAGCCATCTCATTCTGAGGAGGGAAATAAATAAAGGAGCAAACAAGTGGAAAAAGACACATTCCCTTTAGAAACTAGGGACCACAAACTCATCAGCACCTGCTAAAAGAAACAGCAAGGCAACATCAGTATCTTCAGAACTTTTAGACAACCCTCGGCAAAACCAACTACTTTGCACAGTTCTGCTTTGAGAGATAATGAAAAGACAGAAAAAAATATGCATAGCCATGTTGTTTACTGCATTGTTAAGAATTCCAGTGAGAAAAGTGACATGATTCTGTATGTAAACCAAAGGAATAGAAGAACAACCGACTTGCTGAATTGCAGTAGATTCTAACAGGCTTATTCTGTTCTTCTAATAGAAGAAAGCACCTATCACACACAACAGTGAAACATCTTACTCTCGAAATAATTGCTCTGGCCACAAATCTAGGTATAATGTAAGTGTGCAACAAACAGAAGGTCAAGGCAAGTCATAGACAACTGTGGGAGATGGACTAGGAAATGGTCACTCTATCAGCTGCCTACCAAGACTCCGAGGTTTGGGGGAATAAGTTTTGACACATCTTTGCTCACATTACTCTCTGCCAGAGGAAAGTTCAGCTGGTAGTGTCTTTTACATAGAGTGATCTATGTTTGTCCAACAGTCTATATCTCTGTCTCACTATAGAGAGACGTTTATCAACTAAATACATACAGAACTTATTAAATTATTTATTAAAGAATGAATAAGGAAGAAAACGTGGAATGCCTCTGGCTGGAAAGAAAAACAACTCTGCATCTCTGCAGTCACTAGCAGATGACCCTTCTTGGCCTTACTTAGACAGTTAATGTACAGTATTTAACAGATTTCCTTCACAGAATTTCTTGGCAACCAGGAAAACATTATGTACTTCAGAAGGATTCATCAAAATACTTTTAAAATCAATGAATCCACTGATATAAATATACAAATAACAGAGAAAAATTTTCAAGTGGTTTCCTACAATGTGCTCTGAGTGGTACCAGACACTATTCAAGTGCTTCATCAATTACTTGTTATAGGCAATTGGCTGAATTTCCATCATAAACAGACAGCCTTCTCTATGGAAAATGCGCAAGTAAAAATCTCTAGATAGATGAACACTTCAGGATCCTCTGTGTAGTCAAGCCCTGTTGGCTGGTGCAAGAAGTTCTCTATATTTCTGATATTTAAATCTCCTCAACTTCCCTTTTCCACACAACCTTACC
The DNA here is from genome assembly GCA_013400915.1 of Pardalotus punctatus. Lineage (NCBI taxonomy): Eukaryota > Metazoa > Chordata > Aves > Passeriformes > Pardalotidae > Pardalotus > Pardalotus punctatus. The sequence continues at coordinate 83,573 of VZTX01031411.1, read as the reverse complement.
TAGAAAGTCCATGTGTTTCTCATTTAATATGTTACACATTAGAATACCTTGAACTTTTATTTATGTCAAGGTTTCAAAGCTAAATTCAGAGCTCACAGCACATTTGAAAATTATTTTCACGCAATAATGTTTCCTTCATGATGGGAAAAAAGATTTGGAGAAAATCTATATGTTTTACCTTTAGACCATCCATCCACAAAACCCAGGTTTGCCCTCTGCCAAGACAGTATATGTAGTATCTATTTTTATTTATGGTATGCCAGATATATATGGAAGGCTAGATGTGTATTAAAAAGCAAAGTATTTTACAGTCTAAAGCCATGATTTTGTCAGATGACTGAGGCCCCCTGGCTGTGTCCACTAGGTCTATTAGAGTTGTTCTTCAACCAGTAGGTTCTTTCACTGTCCATCCTTTCATCCATTTCTATCTACATTATACACTGAACAAAATTGAAAACTAATCTGTGATAAATAAATCAACATCACAGACACAAAAATCAGAATTAAGTTGTAGAAGCAATCTGTTTGAGTTTACAAAAAACAGTTTGAATTTCAGATTGTTGGGGTATTTGGTCTTTGTGCCCTTGGCATAATATCAGTGCACTATTCTTTTACCCATGCACATGTATAGAGTATCAGAGGGCAAATAAGGCACATCTTTCCTTAGAAAGGAGACAGTTTAGGAGGTTCTGGAGAAATATTTAGTTTCTCTATGCTCTGAATGAGTAGCATATTACCTTAAAGTGGACAATGGGATTGATAAGTCATATTCAAACTATTTTCTGTAGTTGCCCAATTTAAATGTTGTTGCACCAGAAATGATGTTTCTTCTAAGCCCCTTTGCACTGCCTTGTAGAATCACGATTCCCATTGCTGTTCTTCCTTCTTACATTCATTTATTCCACATGACCCGTTTTGAGCAAGAGGGCAAACCTGTGTTTGAGATCAAGTTATTCTTTTGGGAGATAGAGCCCCAGAGGATGAGAAAGGACAAGAGTTTAGTTCTTGCACATTGTTGAATACTTTAATCACCAGAAAATGATATGGAAGAGTCTTTGCTTGGCTGATTTTGAGTTGAACTCAGTGCTCTGTAAGAGTAATAAGGATAATTTGTGTGCTTTTAAGTGGTGTTTTTGAGTTGCTTTACAATACAGGCACTAGTACAGATCAAACTGGGGAAAGGGGTTACAGATTAGATGTCTTCTGGAGCATATAATCTAATATAGATGGTAAGTACCACTAGAGCCAGGTTGTCTCTGACAGCAAGTGAGCAGAACTGCTCTCTACAACTAATGTGCTTAAAATCCATTTAAGATTATTTTGATATTGGAAGCTATGAAGAGAGACACAGGTGATTTGTAGGAAAAAAACCCAACAAATCTCATTCAAAGATTGAGGCATCCAGTCCAGAAGGATGAGAAAGAATATTCTAAGTGAGAAAAATGTGATGGAGTGCAGTTTTGTTATACCAGAAAAAAAGTAAGAATAAATTGCTTGCACCTGTACTTTTATATTACTGAATGGCAAGTCTTTAGATCTGTGAAAATGAGTGGGTTGTAGTCAGGCTAAACACAGGCTTCTAAGTATTTAGTATCACAGGAATGAAAGAAGTAAACAAGGCAAATCTGGTGGATATCTTTCCTGGAAATACCTAGGAGGAAATGGTGCTTTCCCTTGCGTGAACCCACAGCAGTGTTTGTCATACCCAGCTTCATGGAAAAAGAGTACATGGTGAGCAATTAAAAGCAAGAGCACTGTGTCTGTCTCATGAATTCCCTGAGCTACAAATCACTGGAGGCTAGGAGAATTTTGGGTAGGTGTTATTGCATGTGTTTTCTGGCTTCTCTGCCATCTGCTTGTGTTCTCAAGTTAATATGAACCATCTGAAATGGTGAAGTCTAAGCTACTTTCCTGAACTGTTTGCTTAAAAGGTGAAGACATGCTCTCCAGAAGATTTACCCTACCTCAGTCCTTTGTCAAGGATAAAAGAGTAGCTCCTGGTACTGCCTATGCTGCACTATTGACCTGAAAAAGAAGTAAATGGCTACTTTAGGTTGGTCATTTAACTTCCAGGTAGATAAATCCAGGCAAAGAGATTCCTGCTCTTAGTAACTGGTACATTTCATTCACTGGTCTAGTTTTTATCTTGCCAGAAACAAGAATAAAAGTCTAAGCAAGACTGTTCCTTCTCCCTTTAACTTACAATGCTCAGATTCTCATGATGATGCCCTGCTACAAATCACTTTGCTTTTCTCACCTGTCTTTCATAGACAGACACTTATCTTCATTGAATACACATTAGCTGTTTCTGTGGGTTTATCTGCTCAGTCTCCTGAGGACCAGCATTATTGCACCTGCTTTNATATTTTTCTGTAATGACTGAGCAAAGTCTAAAAAAAAACATAGATAGTACTCTCTGGGCAGAGAGTCAAGTCAGTATTCCAGGCTTAGTCACAGTAGAACTTCGCACATTTACATGGCAAGATTTTTACTGCTTGGGGTGAAAGATGATCTTTTTCCCTTTCATTGCAAGTCCCAACAGGAAATATTTTGGAGTTTGAAAGGAGGGTGAATAATTTTACAAGTCATATCCTTGGAAGATTCTCTGTATTTTTAACTGGAAAGAAACCAATGAGAGAGTAATGCCATTGATTCTCTTTATTGATTTGGTTAGTTAATAATATACCTAAAGAGAGGACTTATAATGGAAATGAAGCTTTGACCTTTGTTCACCACAATAAAAGATGTAATCTGATGTATATTTTCTAAGTGATTAATTTACCTTACATCAAATTTCTTCTTTTCTCACCAGCCATATGTTCAAATGTGTGTTAAAATTTAATGAAAATTCCTAAACTCATGTTCACCAGAGGCTGACTCTTGGATTTCAAACTAAATACTTGGATATTACAACTTTTTGGTGAACCTGAGACACACTTTCACACTGATATTTCTTTGTAATAATATCCTCCAAGAGAAATCCAGAAATATGGTGATCAGTCAGCTCTTATGTTTGAGTCTTAAATTGGTTGAAGAAAAAAGTGGCATATTTTTGTGTTTGTCTTGCAGACAGTATCTTTGTTTTCTCTCTGCTGTTAACAGGTAACATCTTCAAATTTTGAGTGTCAGTCTCAAATATTGACTCTTCATTACATAATAAAATGGAATACTGGGAATACTGTCATTGCCTGCTGAAGATACTTGAATCAACATAATGCTTGAGCAGAATGTCTACTCTGTGCTTATCGCACTGCTTTTCCTGTGATAAACACTAAAATGCCCTAGCACAAAATAGGGATGATTTTTTAGTTTGTAGTTAGCAAATAGACAATCTGCAAGAAGAAGGAAAGGCAGAATACAAATATGCTTATAGAAGGTACTTTATTTGGGGAGTAACCCCCTCCCAGCTCTTTTAGTGAATTTTCTAGGAACTTAGTATAACATCTTTCTCAAAGCTCAAAGTATGTAAATCTGTAGGGTCCTGGTGTTCAGAAGCAAATGAAGTACAGTCCATTAGCAGAGGAAGGTCATCACAAATGGCACCCAAAAAGACCACCATTTTCCTTCTAAAAATATTACTTTAGGTGCTACTTCTTAAAAATAGTGATTTGAAAATATTGATCAAAACTTGGCTTAGGCCAGTTTTGCTGGGCAGGCTGCAAGCCCAGTGTAACCTCTGGTTAATATTCTGTGGGTGCTCCTTTCTTCTGTTACCTGCTTGAGATCTTAGTCAGGAATCAGAAATGGATTCAGAGGGCAGGAGAATTACAAGCCTTGCCCTCGTCCTCACAAGGCTTAACAAGGCCATCCCACCAACTTCTTGCAGGTGGCATAAGGTCCCAGCTACTTGTCGGCCCTGCACAGACTCTCTCCAGTTTCTTACCATCTTCTTGAAATGAGAGGGCTCAAGACAGGACTAACTCTGCTGTCTACCCTCCAGCCTTCCTCTTGATCCAGAACTCAGGTTTCCAAAGCTTTCCTCCCCAATCCTGGGCATAACAGCAAGTTGAGCACTGTCATAACATAATTGCCACTGGTGCTCTCCCCTTTTTCCTTCCCTAGACATGAGTTTCAGGCAGAGATTCACTGCAGTGTCTTTTGAGGAACTCCCACTGCCACAGTCTTGGCTTGAACGTGTTGAGTTTATTATGTCTGATTCCTGAAATGTTTCTGGAAGTCCTCCACTGGAGCTGCACTGCTGAGCAAGGTTGAGATTCTGTTTTGGCACAAAAAATTTTATTGGTATACAATAATCATAATAAAGAAAATTTCCCCTCCTTTCATGAAGTATAAAAAGTCAATGTTCCATTGCATTTCATTAACTTATCTTTACTACTATGGAGTTTGAATTGCTGCAGGTTTGAGCACTAGTATTTCATCTTCTGATTGTCTCTCAATAAAAATGTGCTAAGTAAGAACTTAAACATTTGCAAGATCTCTATTTCCTCAAGCAAAGTACTAATTGTATCATCATTCCCACCAAAACAGCCTTGGTAACTGTGCTAAAACAGTGCTAGAGCCTAGAAATACCTTATATCACACAACATATTCTAGGAAACTCATTAGAACAATTAAGTTAATTTTGTAATAACCGTGTGAAATCGGTGGAGTGTAAAAGGGTTTTAAAAAGTCATGGATAGAACCTGAATGATTTTACATGACTTCATAGTGGCTTGAGATCCTCTGTACCTGACAGTGAGGAAAGCTGGGATATTTGATAAGCATAAGGCATTTTTACAGAAAAACGTACCCTGAAATTTCTTCCTTTCTGGCGTATTTTGATCCTGGTTTAAAAGTCGTAGCATTGCTGGGTCACCAAGTCTCCAGTCTCTTCAAGGTCAGTCTGAAATGTATCTGGATCACCCTTATATCTACCAGACTCCTTTAGACCATCTTAGGGGTCTCTATGTTCTAATTGTACACACAAATATGCTGAAAAATTAATTTTCTTTAGGATTAAAAATATGCAGTCTGATCAAAGATAAAAGAATATTGGCAAGAATATTTGTTAACAATCAAATAAGAGGGAGTATTACAGTGATTTTGGAAATATGGTTGCTAATAGAGAGACTCCCCATAGGTTGTGCTATTCTCTACATGGAGATGACAGTCATCTTCATCTTCATTCCAGACACATTTCTGAAATACATAAATAGAAATCTATATTAATGTTGATTTATAATTAGTCCATGATTGCTCTGTTTCAATGAAGTTAAAGGCATATTAATCTGGCAATGTATTGGTTTTGCATGGCAAAATTTTGATAGCATAGGAGTACAGGGATGCCTTCTGTAAAAAGCTGCTGGAAGGCTCCCCGTGGCTGACAGAGCCAATCCCAGGTGGCTCCAAGAAGGATTTGTCACTGGCAAAGGCCAAGCCCTTCAGCAATGGTGGTAGTGCCTCTGGGATAGCAGTTTTGAGAGGGGAAAAAAGGTATTGCATGGCAGCGATTGCAGCCAGAAGAGAGAGATGTGTGAATGTGTGGGATAAACAGCCCTGCAGACACTCAGGTCAGTGTGGAAGGAGGGGCAGGAGGTGCTCCAGGCCCCAGAGCAGAGATTCCTCTGCAGCCCCTGGTGCAGCCCCTGGTGAGGCAGCTGTGCCCCTGCAGTCCACGGGGCACACGGGGGAGCAGAGATTCCACACCAGAGCAGGGGGATGCCCAAAGGAGGCTGTGACCCCATGGGAAGACTGTGCTGGAGCAGGTTTGCTGTCAGGACCTGTGACCCTGTGGGGTACCTGTGCTGGAGAGTTCCTGAAGAATTGCACCCCATGGAAATGTCCAAAGTTGTAGAAGTTTGTGAAGAACTGCATCCCATGGATAGGACTCAATTGGATGAGTTTGTAGAGGACTCTCTCCTGTGGGAGGGACCCCACACTGGAGCAGGGGAAGAGTGTGAGGGATCGTCCCCCTGAGGAAAAGGAGCAGCAGAGACAACGTGTGATGAACTGACCACAACCCCCAGTCCCTGTCCCCTTGAGCTGCTGGAGGGAGGAGGAAGAGAAAATGGGGAGTCAAGTTGAGCCTTGAAAAAAGGAGGGGTGGGAAGTTGCTTTAAGATTTGGTTTTATTTCTCACTATCCTACTCTGATTTCATTGGTAATAAATTAAATTAATGTCCCCAAGTCGAGTCAGTTTTTCCTGTGACAGTCGCTGGTGAGTGATGTCTCCCTGCCCTTATCTCAACTCATGTGTCTTTTGTTATATTTTTCTCTGCCCTGCCCAGCTGAGAAGGGCAGTGATGGAGTGGCTTTGGTGGGCACCTGGTGTCCAGCCAGGGTCAGCCCACCACAGGCAGCTAGAGGAACAATAAATCTTATGATTCCTAAAAAAAAGGCTTTTGAGTATGAGTGTATTCAGGCTGTCTGTAAACAAACAATGCCTTTTTTATGTATATACTGTGTATAGCTGTTCATTTATTTAATCAAATTTATCTGGGACAGAAGACAATTTAATCAAAATACTTGGTTTTCTCATTTTTCAATATCTGTTTGTTAATTAGTTACTGAGGGTAACCATTAGTATAGTATTCTCATGAATTACATAAAGTTTCTAACAAGATGGGCAATGTTTATGAAAGTGTTAATAAGTTTCATTGTGTGTCAAGTCTGACCTACCTGGATATACTACCTTTTGTTTAACTTTTTATAAAAATGTAACATTTTATATTCATATTTTACATTTTTATAAAGGTTTTAAATTTTAATGAAATATAACAAGAAGAAAGGGGCCAAATATGCTCCTTAAGGTGACTCAGTTGTCTTGAGATAAATGTATTTTGGCTTCATTTATTTGTTCATATTAATGTACCTTGTATTTACAGTTTAGCTCTCTTGTTTACCGAGGACTTATTTTTTTCTGCTTCCTGAGTTCCTGCTGTTGTCAAGGGATTGATCTCACCAACAGATAAAATTTTCTTTTTTAATGATAAATAGATGTGACATTTTACCTTGGGAAAGGCCTGAAACATTTTAAAGCTTTTGAACTCGTTTAGGTTGCTGAAAGCCCTCAGCTACCAATCAATGGGAGGTGAGAGTGACTAGCTGAAAGCAAAGGGCTTTTGGAAGAGTCTTTGTCCTGTTATGCCCATTCGTGTAAGTGGCTTAGTTTATGTCCTGTATCTCAGAGTCACCTAGTGAACAACTGAAGATTAATTGCATGTGTCAAGGTCTTCAGGGAAAAACAGCTGATACAGCCTCATTTTTTTCAGTTAAGTAGAACGGTACCTACTCAGTGATACCTTTTCCTATGTATTTCTTCTTCTTAGAATACCTTTTGTGACTTATCACTATCTATCATGTTTCTTAGATCTTATTCTGCCCTTTGAAAATAATTCTAATGTTGGATGCTCTATGACATTGCCTTTAGAGGCTGCAGTAATTTCAAAACTTCTCTACTGGCCAAGGACCATCTGGAAAAAAACCAAGAGAGCCTGTAGCAAAAGTTGTGCTAGGAGATAGAAGGGAAAACAACCCAGCACCACAAAATGTCAGGGTGCAGGTAGGCAGCTGGGAAAAGGAATATGCAGGGTGGAGTACATACAGCTTTACATGCCTTCCTCAGTGATCCACGTGGAGCCACTTGGATGTTGACTCCCAAACCCAGAAACTACCTGGATAGGACTGGAAACAAGCAAAGCACAAGGTCTTGCCTTTCAAGACTTTTCAAAAATAAGGTTCACTACCTATCTGTATTTGCTGTGTTCTAGCCTTTATGATGGTACTTTTGACAGGCTACCATCAGAAAAATAGAACACATTTTTAATACTGATGGAAGTATTTTACTGGGTTATACTTGGTTTTAAAATGCAACATTGTGTTGATAAACATGCAATTTTCAGGTTGCAATGCTTGATATAAGTTTTACCTCAAGAGAGACTTTTTAACTGAGTGCTTTTGAAATGCCATCAATGGGCATGTTCCCATAAAATAAAACTTGTGGGAGCAGTGTAGTGTTAGTGACACTTACTATCATGTATATATATGAGGAGACTCATGTCTTTCAACTCCAAGTGCTCAATGCACTTGGAATCATAGAATCATTTAGGCTGAAAAAGAACTTTAAGATCATTAAGTGCAACATTAAACCTAGCAAGTCCACCCATAAAACTTCTCCCGAAGTGCCATATCTACACATTTGCTAAACACCATCAGGGCTGGTGACTCCACCTCCCCAAGCAGCCTGTTCCTTACACAGGCAACTACCAACCATTGAGACACTCGGAGTTCCTCTGCCTGACTTCCAGCTGCTGTCCCACATCTACATGAGTCTCCTACAAGTCCTGTATTCTGTCTGCCAGCTCCATGTAGATGTCTCAGATATCTGAAGATGCTGAAGCATTCAAGTGTCTCCGAATACCCTTGTTTAAACAAGTGAGTTGAACGCCGTGTGAGCACTTGCTGTCTACCCTGGGCTTTATGGTTGAGGTCTTTCAATGAATAATGGACAGAAATTGAGTACTTGTGAGGTAATTTTCTCATCTCATCCTGAGAGGAGTCCAAAATAAGGAGGATTAATATCTGGAGGTATTTGTTTTTAGTGTTGGTAAGTGACAGCTTTACACTCACCATCACCTCATCTCCAGCCATCTCCAGTGCCCAACATGTTCATCTGACCTGGTCACTCCAGGGTCCACAAATCACCACTAAAGAGAAATGGGAACTTTTAAGAAGAAATTGGTTTTACCTACTTTCTATTGTCTAGATGACATAAAACAATAAATCCCACCCTAGGCCCTTAAATTTTAAAAACCTTGAAAGTTAGGTGAAATTAATCCTAGATATACTCTTAAGAGAAAATCTTTCCTTCATTTGCACATACATCTCCCAGTGGTTGAGTTCAGTACAGAAAAAATGCAGATACAAGACCTCAAATTACACTGACTACAGAATATTCACATAATGACAGGTTAATAATGCAATTATTGAATATAAATTCTAAAGGTATAAGTAGGATGCTTGGGTTGTACGGTCTGTGTTCCCGCTCTGTCTACAGGGGTGAATTTCACCTTGTGGATGAAATCTTGATTATACAGCTCCACACAGCTGTGGGATGAGAATTATAAAATTAATGGTGAGCACTCAAATCCCAACATGTAGCCATGGATGCACACCTGCCATGCAGTAATGGGAGTGAATTTCCTTTTAACATGCACGTATGGGCTAATGTGGACCACACTGTGATTTTTCCCTCTTTCCATTGGCAATGGGAAAAGAGGAGTGGGAAAAAAGTCTTTATAACAATTTTTGCTAGCACTAGTCTTCATCTGCCTTCTTAATTAGTCCTGCTGTGTGGTTGAGACTCCACATAGGCTGTCATGCCACAGGGAAGACCTATATATTATAATATAGCAATTATATTATTTAACCTCACACTTTCCTGCATGAGTGACTGATTCTATCTCTCATGCTGCAAGCATTTGTATTTGGCAGGTATGTGGCTGCTGTTTTTAATGACTGAAACCTTCTTGTTTCGGTAAGGTTGGTCCACTCTCTTATCCAGTCCTTCCAGCCATGAGTGGAATAAAAAAGGTGAAAGGGGAGCAGGCAATGAAATAAATATTTTTTATATCCTTTTTTATACCATATACTTTCAGGATTCAAGTTCCTGGTGGGTGGGGAAATTATTACAAAATAGAATTGAATTTTTGAAGTTGAAGTTTTATTTCTAAAATTCAGACGTTCCAGCCAGGATTATTTGGCATGGTTTTTTGGGATATGTCCTTTGAGCTCTGTCACTTCCAGTGGTCTCAAATACACATGATATAATTGAGTATTAATTACTATTACTTTGGATTTTCTTCTACTGCAGTTTTCGCACTGAAATTACTAATTTATGGGTCTGTTTTTGCCATAGAGGGTAGAGATTTTCCCTTTGCCTTGCATATTTTGCTACACAGTTTCAGACTTACGGTGTCTCGTACTCATGGTCCAGATGCTGAACAAATCTCTTCCATGAACTTTGGCATTCAGCTTCTGACAGCATGAGAGGATCTTCATGATTGACTAGACTGTGAACAGCCACTAAAGAATTATGCACATCAAAAATTCATAAAGCCATGCAATAAAGTTTATCAGAAACTCACGGTTAACACTTTTTATCAAAACTGACTCTATAAAGGTTTCAACCCGTGCAATATTCTTAGGGGATCAGTGAAGTGTTTAACTGATTTCAGAAAGTCAGGTTTAGTCTGGGTGACTGTCACTCACATGTATCCATGTATGTTAGCACAGGATTTGTGTTTTTATTTTAAATTACTTTTCCCCTCACTAATAGAAAGTGGGATATCACATTTCATCTTCCTAAAATCCAAAGTGAGGCAAGAGAGTGAGCTCCAGTTCATATACGTAGGAGCCATGCACTGAGAGCATCTGCTTCAGAGCATTATATGTTTCTGTCTTTTTTCATTTCTCTTAAAACTATTCATTAATTTTCTGATTCTCCAGATTCCTTGGGATAACATGTGAAGCTCTGTTTTATTGCATCTGTAACAGTGTACTGCAAAAGGGTGAAGGTTGTCAATTCAATGTTAAATACCATCTTGGGTTACAAATATTCTTTCCTCATTCTGCTCCCAAATCTAAGCTTTCCTCTGTGCTTTTCAAGTTACTCTTTTATTTGGATGCATGCTCAACATGCCATCCTTCTACCAGACATGAGATACTAATGTGACATAAACAGGAGAGATCATCGTATTAGGGAGATGTACACAAGTCTAAACTGCTAAATTGTCTTCTTAGCATGTCATCTTACAGGCCTTATTCCTTTGTCCATCTTTAGGTGTAAGAATCCATTAAATAATTTTTAAAATGAAGAAAGTAAATTTGAATACTATTGAAATAACACTATCTACTTATAGAAGTACAACTCAATATCAAACTTCACTGAATTTAAATACCATTTTAAGGGAGAGAATGTGACTTTTAAAATAATTTAAATATTTGCCATTATACCTACTTTTCTTAAAGATTCTAAATAAGATGTTTAATTTTGTTTTGTTTACTGTCTTTGGCTTAAATTTTTTTTTACTTAACCTTTCAATTTACAATATTCTTTAAAAATAAATATTTTTCATTTTAATATTAGCATGAATTATTTCAGTCACTACAGACTGACCTCATATTAATGTTTCAGTTCATATAAAATTTCAAACTTTTGGTTTGATTCTGAATAAAAATTACAGTTTTTCAAATTTCAAAAAGTACATCGAGGCTGCAAATTTATTTTTTTATTCCACTCCTTTTTTTGTGTGTTGTGATTACAGGGTTACCATGGGTTCAGTGGGTTTCTACTTCCATACTGTTTCCTACTATGAATTAGTCCAGAATTACTAGCAAGGCTTAAACATCCATCTACTGAGTATCTGTAGTCATGTGAGGTGAAATTCATCCTATTCCTGTAGGAAATAGAAAATATTAAGTCTCTTGTTACCTTCTGTGGAGATGAGGAAGAAAACCGGTATGATAGAGCAGAATGTGGCCAGGGAATTTGGTTTCTGTTCACTCCTAGACAGAATTAATGGTTTTGATGTGGAATCCACCCAGCTTTCCTAGGCAGGAACAATCATTAGCAGAATAAGGAAGTTTCCATGGAAGGAACACCTCCATGACTTCAAATATCCACTTTGGGAAGGCTCCTGAGAAGGCAAAAGGAATTCAGGTGGATCCAGGTCAGTAAATGACAGGTAGAAAGAGGCTGTGTAAAGTTACAGAGATGTGGTACACATAGCAAGGAATTCTCTGAAAAGTTACCAAAATACATCTGTTTTTGTGACCTTGTGCTAAATCACATGGTCTTATACTCTTCATACAGACATTGACAGACATTGGAAGGGGATCCATAACCTGGGAATCCATGTGATGGAGGATTTAAATGCAACCCTTCACACGAGGTCAGTGTTTTATCCACCAGATATCCATGAAAGGTATTTGGTGACTCATTCCCTTATTTGACCCACAGAGGAGTCAGCCAAATTCTCTTCCATTCCTTCAGCATCTCCACCTGAGCAGCATCTTTCAGGCACCCACATTTAAAGATGAAAATCACTTGAAAGGACCCGTATTTTGTATCTTTACCATTTCCGTGTGTTTTTTCCAAAGAAAGGAATGAACTCCTTTACATGGATCATAAGGATGAAAAATACACAAAGTGTTTTTGTGTCTATATGTGTGTATGGGCAACTACAGAGGACTGAATACTAAATGAATATGAATGCAACACTACAGTGACATCTGATTGAAATCAATTCCAAGTGAGTGGTGCACTGTTCCATGTCACTGTTACTGATGTGCATGCTTGTCCACGGGCATAACATTTTGTTCATACAAGTTCCATTTGCTGTGTGTATCTATCAGCTGATCACCCAGCAGAGACTGCTGTTTAAATTGCTGATTTCTTTGGCTGGCCAGTGGGCCTTAACGACCTCGGGACAGGGGACCCAGAAAAGTGCTCTGTATTTTTTGCTGTAATTGTGCATACCAAAGCCTCATGTTAACAAGAATCATTTCACTTCCTCTCTGTAAGATGGCACACAGTCTTCACTGGCACAAAAGAAAAAAAAAAAAAAAAAGAAAAGAAAAATTTCTTCAGGGGCCTGATCCTGCAGATGTGAACATTTCCTGGGATGAGTTCTGGGCTTGTCATTCCCGTTTATCTCCATCACCTCTAAAAGTCAGCTGGTAGCGCTGTGAAGAGCACTGAGCTTTGTTTTCCAAACCTGAAAAGAACAGAGTTATTTACCAGATCCCTAGCACTGGATGATATTGCTTAATATGATATCCATTCCAACTGCTGAGAAAATTTAGGTAGGCAGAATGCAATTTCTCAAATTGGAATTTGGCCAAGACACTGGGGATATACTGTTGTTACAAGGGCAATGACATTTTTAATCCTGCCTGAAGAGAACAATTGTATGTAATAGCTGCTCACTAACATCTTTTTTCAAAAACTGTTTTTTAAAAAACACCCCTGAGCAGTGTCCCAATTAAAAAACAAACAAACTACAAGATCAAAATTAAAAACAAAACCAAATAAAAAATATTTATAATTTGTCATTTTACCAACGTATGGTTCTTACATAACACTCAGCCAATGTTATGCAATAGTTTGAAACTTGGAAACTCCATTTATGAGAAATCATGGTGTTGCCATCGTTTGTCTTCTGAAAGAAAATAAGACAACTGTCAAGGTTTGACCCTGGCCAAATGCCAGGGACCTACGATGTCTGCTCTCCATGCTCTCTCCCGATGCAGCCATGCAGAGGAGAGGAATCAAACTAACACAAACACACTGGACTCATGAGTTGAGATGAGGCAGTGGTGGGGAAGGGACACATGACAACCTGAGGAAACAGGTGAGAAACTTAAGTTACAAAGTGATTTATTAACCTAACAGAGTCGGAGGATAAATGAGAGGTAAAAATAAGCTCTTAAGACACCATTTCTTCACTCACCCCCCTTCCCTCTTAAGACACTGTTCCTCAGCTCACCCCCTCCCTCCTTCACACAGCCAACAGCTCTGGGTGGGGGGCAGGGTATGGGGTTTTTCCTTAGTCAGTCCATCACCACAATTCTTCTGCTACAAACACTGTTTCTCTACTCACCCCTCTCCTTCTTAAGACACCATTTCTCAGCTCACCCCCCTCTCTCTTTCACTCAACCAACAGCTCTGGGGTGGGGCAGGGTATGGGGGTTTCCCTTTGGTCAGGGTCAGTCCACCAGGGAGAAGAGTCCTCTACTCAGCCATGGGGTCCCNTCCCCACAGGCTGTGGGTGGATCTCTGCACCCCCCTGGACTCCATGGGCTGCAGGGGGACCACCTGCTCCCGCATGGTCTTCACCACGGCCAGCAGAGGGTTTTCAGCTCCGGCGCCTGGAGCACCTCCTCCCCCACCTTCTCCACTGACCTTGGTGTCTCCATGTTGTTTTCCCTCACATATTTTTACCTCCTCCTTCTCTGGCTAAAAAGAAGTGCGTGCATCCATTGTTTTGATTTCTTCTTAAATATGTTTTCACAGAGGTCTAACTAACATCTCTACTTGGCCCAGGTTTGGCCAGCAGCATGTCCATCATCTTCAGAGCCATCAGAGAGTGATTCTGCTGGACAGGGTGGAAAACTTCCAGAACCTTCACACAGGACACACAGGAGCCATCTTTGTGCCCCTCCCTACCCACTAGCAAAAACTGGGCCAAGTAAAACCACCACAACAACATGTGTAGCCTTCTAATGGAATGAGAAGCTCAGAGTAAAATGTTTCACAGGTATCTGGATCAAAGAAAAAATTATTATGCTCTTGAATCAAATGTAGTGTATTGGTTTCTTAATAAAAATTGGATATTTTGTTCAGACCATTCTCTGTGTCTGCCTGAATCTGTTGAGCGGTTTGAGAATACAAACTGAATCACTCGTACTTCCATTTTTGCTCAGGTTTTGAGTTAGTGCTGAAAAACACTTCTGAAAATAATTTTCATTTTTGCCTGTTGGCACCAGAGATCTAACTTGGGTTGGCTCAGCCACAACCTGTGAACTCCAGGTTTCTCCTCTTTAGCCTGTCATAGCTCCTGTTTTACCTTAGGAGCAGAAAGGAATTACTGTTTCCCCAATGATTTTTTTTTTACAATTGTATCACTTCCATCCTTTCTTTCATGGTATTTTTGGACACTGAGAGCACAACGGGGCTTTTCAGACTACAAGGAATTGGTCAGCCACCTGTATTGGTAGAACAAAGATAAAAAGGACTGAATACATCAATGTTCTTCAGTGTTTAATATTCAATATATTGATGTCTCCTTAAAAAGGGATATGAGCCAAAAGACCCAAACACAACCATAATGAATTTCAGTTCTAGCAGAAAAAACAATTGGACAGCTATGATGAATCATCTCCTATAAAAAGAGAAAAATACTGTAACTTTGTATTGTTTCCAGATCAGACACAGCACTGCAGCTCTGAGAAATCTGTGAGCTGGAGAGGTATTTTAGGGGGGCTACTGACATGTAAATAAATCCACTGAATATTTTCCTCTGTTCTGAACTTCTCAGCGTTGGAATTGCCATGCAAAAGAGCTTTTTTTGTCCTGCCATGCAGGACAAAGAAATAAAAAAGCCCCGCACTGGTATGTTTCAAGCCGCTGAATTTATTCAGGATGGAGCCAGGTCTAAAGAGATCAAGTCCTGCAGCCTGGTGTCCGTCACCCACCTGCCTGAAGAAAACAATCTGTGTGCCCTTTTTTCTCTTGAAAGCTTTCTCGTTAGAGCTGTGGGCAAAGCCTGCGGCTGGAATTGCTCTGCAATGTCGCTGGGTTTGATTACAGCACAACACTCATGGCTGTTGGGATGTGAGGAGAGATCTGACTGAGACCTTGGGTCCACCTGTGCTGCTGTGTGATCTCTGTGATGCTGCTGTGGAAGTGGAATAATGCTGGATAATATAATCAGCACAAAGTCACAAAGTGGGAAGGCATGTGGGTAAACTTTAGATATTCTTTTTTTTGTGAATCTGGACATAGGGCTCTAATGATGGACAATAAATCTCAGTTTAGTCTCCTGGTAATTCTTAACGTCTCCTGAGAGGACAAGATTGATTTTTATTGCTACTTCAGATGCATGCAATTCAAAAGTAACTCCAGCAAAGCCAAACACATAAGCTTTTAAGCACCGAAGTCAGTATAAAACTGGTTAAAGGAAGAGAACTTAAAATCTGTATACTGTGCTTACAAAGTCACATACACAGATTTACTACTTTTTGACAAGGTAATGTTAATGCAAAGAGATGATATTGCAGTTTTAACTTAAACTTCACTTTTACATAAGCTGTTAACTTATATAAGCTTATCAACCTATCTTCTTTGGACTACTTGAACAGGGGAATTATCCTCTGTAAAATTTTGTGATATTACTTACTGTAGTGAACACACTTGAAAAAATCAAGCTGTTAAAACTTTATTGAAAAAAGAAAGCTTAGCTGACCATCTGATTTGAAATCTTCAGGTGAAAAAGTTGGTATTTTTACCAGATTGAATTTGCTGTATTAAACTGGACTTTAAAAGAAGTTATACATTTTTTGTCCCAAAAGGAAAATAGAAGAATGTTACTGAAGCCTGTCAGAATACTATATTTTGTAAATCATCTGAGGGTGGGAAAAAAAAGTATTTTCTGAAACTCTGATCTCTGAAACTCACAGTTCTCTGACATTTTTATTAATACACATTTTTAATAATACTGGAGAGATCCTGTACTAGTTGGAAGCTCAGTGAAGATACGAAATAATGTTCCTAAGACATCTTAGCACTATCATACACATATAAATACTAACACTAAGTACTAAACCATCCAATTATTCTATTTAAAGTATCTTTGTAAACAAATGGGAATTCTGGAATTAGAAACTCTAGAAACAGTAGTCCCAGATGTTTTTGCATGATTTGGATGTGTGTGTGTGTATGCAGATATGAGTTTCTATATTAATGATAGCTAAAAGGTACAGGTACATAAATTAAAGTGCAGAAAAAAAAAATTATGAGTGGAGCATCACCTGCCACATTAGAAAGTTCAGTCTGCCATTTCTTTGTTTCCAAACAGATTATTAAATATCTGCCAAACAAAGATAGGTGATTTTTGGGTGCCTAATTATTTGGAAATGGAGTGTGATAAACAGGGACTTGAAATGGAAGTGGAATGAACTTCTGAGAGTTCAGAAATTTAAGAATTAGAGTTCTAGAAACCACTTTACTCTCAAATTTCTGTACCATTTACTAACATTTTGAAATTGTAAAATTATCACAGAAATGGCAAAAGAAGGGAACAAGAAGCATTCATTCCACATACTATTAATTTCTGAACCACAGAGCTACCCTTGAATTTGATGTGCAACAATGGATGGATGCACAAATATATTTTCAGGACTAAAGGGACCCATTTGCTTCCACAGTTCTGTATAGAGCTTATTCTATATATTTTTGTTTTGAAGTTCACTAAGAATTCAATTATTCAAGAAATATTTTAAACAAAATTAAATATTCATTTATTTGGAATTCTACCCAAACAAGTGGCTATCTACACACTGTACTTGGTACATAGCAATGCATGTAGTAAATAAATATAAGAAAATCAGTTAAATCCTGTTAATATTAATTTTTTCTAGTCTCTTCTTCTTCTTATGGAGTAAGTCTGTTTTTTAAAGGTTCAAAAGAGTCTATTTTGCTATTGAGATCACCTGCTCAATATTGACCTTGCTTTTTCTTTGGAGTAGTAGCAAATCAAAATGACTGTATCATACGAGGAATTACTTCAGACTAACTGTCATTTTTGTCTTTCACTACTCATCATGAGGCCAGCCTCCCTTTTCCTGTTCAGCATGTTCCTTGAAGATTTATTTGGAGTTATCTCTTCATTGAAAAATCTTGTCTTGTTGACATAGCAGTACTTCCTATAATGAAGATCAAGTATTTTCTATGTATATTCTCAGGATATTTTTAGTGGTGAAAAATACTTCTCTTCAGCTGAGAAAAAAGTTACTCTGCAAGGTAGTAAAGGGAATAAAAATGTATTATGGTAAAAGGCCACAGAAATGCCCAGGTATTACTCCTGTGAGTGAAAAAGGACCTGCATTTAGCAACCTGCTCAAGTCAGGAGACTTATTGAGTGTTGCACTAAGTTCTGATTTGGAAAGGCATTGATCAGACTCAGTGCTAATTCTTTCACCGTGCTTTATGGGAGTGGGCTAAGTTCTCTTCCCATTGAGCTGATGGTAGCTCTGCCATTGATTTCATTTGGAGTAATAGCATCAGTCCAAGTGTCTGTTGCAGGACAATAAAATACAGTTTATTTAAGTGCATGAGAGGATTTTACGAGACAGCAAAGCGCATGGGCTGCAGAGAGTAGAAGCAGCAAATAAACTAGACAAGTAAGACAAACATTCCAGGCTTTGTTCTTTGTAACCCACCAGTTTTCTGTATCTGTTGGTTACAAATCGCAGCTTTTTTCATCTCTTCTGTTGTTAACTGCGCACATCAGTATTTTATTCAATCCACATTCCTTGTCTAAAACTGCTTTTCTTCCTAAAGAACTTTGTCATGTTTTTACTCCTCAGAAGCTTAATTGGTTTTTTTTTCTTTCATTTTCTTTTTTGCCTGTTGGGTTGTTCCACTTTCTACTTTATCAGGTCATTCTACCTGAGCTTTTGAAATAAGGACTCTCTCATAGCAGTGTTCTCTCTGAGTTCATCCCCATTTCCAAAAATGGAAAAAAGGAAGACCTGGGGAACTAGAGGGAGGTCTTCCCCACCAAGATCTTGCCCAACAAGAGCATGGAGAAGATCCTCCTATAATTTACGCTAAGGCACAGGATCTTGGTGCATAAGGAAAGAGCGACTGACATCACCTATCTCAGCTATATTGAGTAGCTTTTGAAATCTTCACCTCACCCAATTATTAGACAGTGCTGGAAAAATAGAAACAGGAAAATCCTTAATAAAAGAAATAGTAACAAAAATGAAATAAAAACTCATTTTAAGAACTTCAACTGCAAGGAAACAGAGAAGTACAGTACAGCAGAGCGTGTAGAGATCTCTGATGGTATCATAGATATTAGAAATGGATACTGACATGCAAGAAGTGCATATTACTTTTCCCTGCAATGTGTTTAGATCACCAAAATATCTAATTAACATTTGAGTTGTTCCTACTTTTTTGTGAAATTCTGAAAAAAAATTGTAGTAAACCAAAATATTTTCTTGCTCTTGATGAGATGGCAATCCATTTTCTAGGGAAGTTAGATTTTTCAGTCACTATCAACAAAAAGAGAATGAAAACTTTCTAATAGAGAGTAAATTTCACCTTTGGTCTTTCCTAGTTTTAATTTGTATTTTATTCTTTCCTACAGCCTTCTGGTTTTTGGTTTGGTTGTTGGTTTTTTTAATTATTATACTTATTGTGATTGATTCAGGCAATTCTTTAGAATTGATATTGCTAATCGAGTTATGCATTTTAATTCTTTTACCATTCTTGTTTTCGTTTATACTCACCTAAATTTCTTTTTCAAATATGCACTTTGTTTTGTTCTGAAGAATGTCTGAGTGATGATTTTTTGCACTTCTCATGAAAAAGTATAAAATATTACTCCAATTAAAAATGAACAGAAACTCCTAAAAATCAAGGAAAGGATCAATGTCATATTATTTTATTTTTACATATTTTTTCCATATATTTTCCTATAAATATTCCCCCACAGTGATAGGATAAAATAATAAAAAAAAGGAAAATATCACTCCTTGTATTATCTCATGGACGAATTTCAGAGTGACATAGAAAGTAATAGAAATATAATGGGAAAAATACTGGGTGGCGTTGGTGGAAATATGAATAGATATGGATAATTAATCGTAATAGCAGTAACACAATTGCTTTCAACCTACTTAGTTGTTGCAAATATGCCCAACATTTATATTCTTCACTCTTCCTGAAAACTTTAAATTATATTCAGTAGAATATATTAAGAAAGCTATAGATCATTAAGCTGTTTTGCCTTCACTGATGTTGAGATATCAGCAGAGCTCACTATGAAAATCTTTGAGCCAAAATTATGAAGTAATTTCATGACATCATGTAGGTTACTTTCAATCCTAGAAGTAGGGAACTGTGACTAAAATTATGGTATTGTTACAACAGCTTAATTTTCAGATGGCTCATTTATATAGCAGTGGTGGGAGATTTTGAAAGAAAAGTTCTGGGGCAATACAGGTATCAGTTTTAACTAAACATACATTTGAACTGGAAAATCTGTGCTATGTTAAATCAGTTCTCTGTTTCAGAAATGATTACCAGCTACAAATGGTTTTGCCAAAAATATTTTATCCTCTCCCCTAGTTTTTGGACAAAGAGTTTCAGAACATCACAGCTCCATCTTGTTCTGTCTTAATCAGGTGTCTGTCAATTAATACTTCCATGGGGCTGTTCACAGCGATGTAGCAGAAATTCCCTGAAGAGCCCTGGGAGAATGGGATTCACACAGGTGCACACCCTGTGATACCTTCCAGCACATTCACCAAAGCACATTATTAACATACTGAAGGAGCTGGTGAACTGAACAAAATGTGCTGACATAAATCAGTGTGCTCTAATCTTCCTTGCCAAGTGACAAAGAGGGCTATGAGCAATTCTACCTTAGTGTCTTGATGTGTTTATTAAGTTCGCTTTCTATAACTGCAAAATTATTAGAAGGAACCATGAGATAATATCACCACAGAAGAAAATAATTTGAATGCATGCAGTGACAGATATTCCTTATGTTATACACCAATGAAACTCTTTTCCTCTTGTAATAGAGAGCCTGTTTGAAGCAACTGCCCAATGATGAATCAAGATAAGGCAGAAATGAAATTAGCATGAAGGAGGAAATATTACAAAGGATTAAAAAAAATTACGATGTCCTTCAATACAGGGAGTCTTCTTCTTTTTTCTCAAAACCACTCTTAACCTTGAGGCCATCCTTTTTTGTCTCTGGTTTCTGTTGTCTTTGCTTTATTTAACAACCAGCCAAACGTCTTTGCCTCAGCAACATTAATTATTAGAGAATTGCAGCCCTGGTAGCTGTGCAAAGGGTGATGATATTGAGAATTGCAGTTAGATTGAGAGGTGGCAATCCTCCTGCTAAGGAGCAAAGGAGAACAAGAGCACGTCAAGCAACTGCTTCATCTCGGCACTGGCTTTGTAATTAATCTCAGTCAAGATCAACTCCAAAGGTTTCAGAACTGGAGTTTCCATGCACCTGTAAAATAAAAATTGTAGGAAAAAAGTAAGTTTTCCTAACTTTTAAACTACTAATGAGCAGTAATATCCAAGACTGTAATATGGCAGAGGAAGGTCATGTGGCAATTCTTGGACTGAAATTTAAACAGCCCATCATTTGAAAATCCTTGCATTAATGCTTCCATACTGGGACTGATTTAAAACAAACTTGACACTAACAATGTTGAAGCTACGGCTGAGTTGGTTTCAATAGATTTAAAAAATAATTTCTTAAATAATGCACATGCAAAAATAATTTAAATTTTCTCTATGGATCATTCTGCTAGTTTAAAAAATAAAATAACTTGTCAATATTTATTATATTCATATATGTCATGAAGAATTCTTTTAACTGTTATTGTCCATTCTGAAAATAAAAACAAAATCAAGTCTAGAAATACTGCAAATTGTTTTTCTTATTATGTGCCTTCATCTTTCCAATATATTCTAGTTCTTTCTTTATTATATTTAAGGCAAAAGCAATAAAAAGCAATTGTTTTCATGAAAGATGTGACTTATATACATTTCTTCAGAATTTTATTCATGAAAACAATGCCCAGGAGATGGTTTAAAAGCCACATAATTTCAAGAAACACACATCTTCAGTTTGGCTTGATATCTGTACAGTTTGCAGACATTTACTTGATTTAACTTCTCTGCTAATGTGCTTAAATGAGCTGTGTGTATGTGTGTGTGCGTGTGTGTGTGTGTCTGTGTGTGTGTGTGTAACATTTGCTACTAATGAACAGGGATTTTTCTACTGCAACACTTGATTATAGAGAGCAATTACACAAAGAGCATATCAGAAATATTTTATACTTTTAGTGTGAATATACAGTAAATTAAAGGGAAAACATTTTCCCCATGCTGGGTTCTGATCAGATATTTTGAGAGATTCTCAAAATAGATAAATGGAACAATTATGAAGAAAGAAGTGGAAAATAAGACTTGAAGGTAAGAATGTTATCTATTTATATATGGGACAAGGCACCACCTTTTCTCCAGATAAATCAGCAGTAATTTACAAAGGATGAGCCTTTTGAAGAATCTAAGGATTCAGAGACATGTCTGATACAATTTTTAAAATCTTGTAAATATTTGACTCCCACTGATTTTAGTTGGAGCAGATGCCTGAATTTCTTTTGAGAATCCTGCACATTGCATGCTAGTGTTTTAAATCATCTTTAAAATCTATCACTGGATAAAAAATTTTGCATATTTTTCTTCAAACAAAAAAATAATGTGAGTAGGTCATATAGATATACATTCATCTTTCCAGAGCTGGGGCCAAAATTTTAATGTACACTATATTTAATTAAGAGAAATAACATACAATTCATATTGTATTCACATTGAAATTCAAGATATACACATTTGATCCACAGTTTTTAGTAGAAGGGTTGAGAGCTTTCCTTTGTACATTACTTTATTAGTTGATCAGACAGAAAATAAACTGGAAAAGACATACTTTTTATCTAATAAAATGCAAGTTTTAACAAACATTATGAAAAATTAGTTGAAATGTCATAATGTTTTATTATAAATACTTACAGATCCAGATCCTATTTGGTCAAGTTAGGGAATAAATAGCATTAAGATTTAGATTTATCTCAGTGCATGCAAACACCTACAGTATTAACAACTGTGCTTGAGTGAGTGTCCATATGTTGCCTTCGAGAGATATGGACAAAACATCTTACTAGAACTGAGGACATAATTAATTTAATCCTGAATGGACATCTAAAAAAGACTACAAAATATTTCTGCCTATGTCTGTCCACTGATTACAAAAGGACATCCATATGACAAGGGTAGAAAAAGGGTTAGGAAAGATAAGTGACAGCATCCCATGACAGGAGTGGGCTGCATTTCCTTAAAATAAATCTGACATGCATAATTAGCAACGCTTCATGGAAGCTCTCATCTTACCATTTCTTTGCCTACTTTGTACGTACCACTTCTGTAGTAAAGCTGGACTGCATTGCTTGATTTTTGATAATATGCATGTAGAAATACCTTGTAACTAAGTTTCTGGTGATGCAAGGCAGAACCCAGAATACTGATTTTTATTTTTTTTTGGGAATAGAGGACAATTTAGGAATCAGATAATTTATTTCAGAGACTTCTTTTATTAAAAACAAACACCAGTATTTGGGCCTAAAGTATTGTTTTTGGTATTTTCTCTGTTAACTTAAAGGATACCTTTGCCAGGCAAGAAAAATCACTCACTTCCAGATGCCAGTCAATTACTTTAAGAACTGCTGGCAAGTTTCACTTTTGAAGAATTAACTTTTTTGCTCTCAAAAGTGACAAATTGCCTAGCATGTAACTTGAAAGATCATGTGTGAAAGTAAAATTTAGTGCCATTTATGATTTCCTGCCTGGAAAGAATTGATTTTTTCATTGCTGTAGAAGCTGAACTGAACACCAGGTTCATGTTCCAGGTTGAGCATTCACCACATGCTCCTGTTGCTTGCTCTAAGAGTAACATCAGAGAGTCCCACTAGAGCTCAAAGATCCTGTTGTGGATCAGCCCTGCATTTTCACTGGTTCTAGATTAGACAAGTAAAGGATGGCTCTTTTTCATCATTCCTTTGGAGTTCCTGATGGGATTTATGAAGGCAAATGAATCAGGCTTCATGTTCTTCAGAGCAGACCAAGGTCTTCTCAGGTGCTTGCAGGCACTTCCTAGAGTGTTGATGGCTATTCCAAAACCAATCACAGCAGTAACCAAGAAACCAGAATAATAAACTCCTCAGTTTAGTTAATGACAAAATAGTCAGCATAAATATTGTCTACAAAGTAAAAAGTTAAATTCTAAACCCTGGAAAAGCAAACTCAAGAACTTAAAAATGGTCTCAGAATTAAGAAACTGGCAATTTAACTTCAAAATGTATATTTTGACATGTTTTTGACTATACAGCAGCACTCTCTGAAACATGAATATTATAGATTGACTTGTCTCATTTGTTATCTCCCACCAATATATGATGCACTATGTTCAGAAACAGACTTGATGATGATGATGGTGATGGTGATAGGTTGGGATTTGGAAATAATTTTATTGTATGCTTTCTGAAAAAAAATGCCCTTATTTTGTACATACTGTTGGCATTTTCATAGATGAAACAAACACCTGCATGCACAAACAGTCCTAGCCTACAGAAATCAAAGTTTATGAGTTTGGACATCTGTGTTTGCTAACAGTTGTCACCATAATTTAGAGAGTCTTGGGAAGCGAAGAGTTATGGAATTAATCTTGACACATATTTCTGAAGGTGAGTTTTTATCATGTAGACTGTCTGCTGTATGTCAGAGTGTGCGTGTATATTTTATTAAAATGTACAATATATTAAGGCATAAACTACTATAATTTAAACATGGATATTATTTTCTATTTGCACAGGTCTAAATTTAGGAAGACATTTAAATATTTATCTATCATGCTTTCAATTACTTCACTTGGTGTATGTAAAACAATTTTCAAAAGCAAAACTTTTTCTCTCTCAGGGTCAGAAGACATTGTCACTAGCTCTTCTAGGTTATTCCTTTATATCAGTTAATGCAATAAGGAATGTATATTTCCCCAAGGTCACATAAATGTTGTTATATAGAATCCAGTGATTTCATTGACTGGTTAATTGATTTTCAGGAGGAGAATCAAAAAATGACCATCTCATTAGCAAGCAGAGCTTAGCAGCCAGGATCCACTGGTTTGGGCAGAGGGACAGAAAAAGTCACAGATGGGAAAATAAAAAACAAATAAACAGAAAATATTGCAGCCAACAGCTCCAGTCATTGTTCAGTTTTCTCCAACTTGTGTTTTAAGGCCTTAAAGAAAGATTTTTAATCTCATCCCTTTTCGTTTACAGTGGCATGTAAAGTAAATATATAAAATGCTACACTGGTAGGAGAACAGGTTGTTTTGTTTGTTAAGTCAAAGTGAAATGTTGATTTACACTAAGAACATAAAAAAAGCAAAGGGAAGATGATTACAACTTCACTTGGCTGCTCAGTTTCTAATAATCTTCTACATGTAATGAGACTGGGGAATGGAGAAACCTTTTCCTGACAATGCTGGCAGCAGGATAACTTCTACATGCTATTGATTTTTCTTCATTGATTGTAATCTTCCTCTTCCTGAGCGTCTGTCTTTGCTTCTCTGACATATTGAGCACTGAATAGTCCCTGAGTAATTCTTGAACAGTTTGGGATCATTTTTATTTTCACAGGACAGTTGAGACCAATGGAGAGATTTATGTGTACTTTGGAAGGCAAAACAAAACAGTTCTTCTCCGGGAATAGCTACGGACACAAAGATTATGGGTTTTTTGAAAGCATCCCCCTCTTCCCTCCTGTCCAACCCCCCTTTACTTCCACACTCCAATAATTTCATAAGTATCTGCCAAATCATGTAGAGGAGAACACTAAAGCATAAACAGCTCTCACAGCTGTGATTTCAGCCATGATTGATGATGAAATACCACTGGAGGGATAGCAGGAAAATGAATATTTATTAATGATATAAAGTGCCGCTGGTTTAAAATCCAGCAAGATCCATCATTTTATATCCATGGGATGTATGCATTGAAAGCAGAATGTTCAATAAAAGGAGCCAAATACCTTAGTCAAAACATAAGTAATTCCAGTGGGCTGCTGATTGAATTCCTGTCTTAAAGTGAGCTAACCATAGTGGTTTTCATAAAGATTTTATTCCCACTTTAGCTGCCATTAAGATTACATGAATAGTAGATCATGTAGACCTAGCCTAGAAAAAATTTGCAGTAGCAATAGCTTTAGCATATTATAAAAACACATAGCTATCCACAACTATCATCCACATACTAACATGCAATTTGCAATCGTTTTCTGCAAAGGCTCTGCAATTGTTTGATGTGTAACAGTTGGCTTTTTCTGCCATGACTTCATTAGCTTTCATTTTATGAAGCTGATAGGTCAGATAACCTGTACCACACCGCTACAGGCAGCTTTGTGCATTTTTTTATTCACAGCAGAATTTTGCTCTGAATGATCTCAGTCTTTCAGAAGTTAAATTAGGCAATTTCTTGCTTATCTGATATGCAAAAGAGATTTTTTAAAAATTTTGTATTGCAAAAGAAAAAAGCAATACAAAGCAATCCTTGTGTCTTTCTCTTTTAAATGTAGGCCCGATTAGGAAGTATTGTCCTGTGTTGATTCTTTTTTTCCCTGTGATGTTTTTGCAGCCTGTTATATGGGATGAGCTTGTTCAGACAGTAAAAAATGTAGCTGATGTGTTGACAGCAAAGGAGAAATTGACTGATGGAATTCAGCTGCATAATTTAACATACAGCTTTCAAGTCAGGCTGGAAGTTCCAGAATGTTAAACTTTGGCTAATGGATAGTGCTGAGAAAGACAGGGTTCAGAGAAGTCTAAAAATGGATCAAAAGCATACTGAGGGCTAAAAATGCAAGAAAAATATTTATTTATGTTGTTTGAGGGAAAGAAAAAGAAAATAAAGTAAGGATCTAATTGCTTCAGTTGGCATTTGGACAGTGAGAAACAATGCACATCCTCTACCCAGCAACAGGAGGATGATTACATTGAATGAAATTATGAGGAAGCCATGGACAGCAAGTTCTCTCTCCTCTTGGATCAACACAGTGCTTGTAACAAAGCTTCACGAGATCTCTGGGTTCATTGTCATTTCACAGTCCTCAGTGGAAAGCCACCTGCCTTTCTCACTGTTTATTATTGTGTTACCTGGGCTTTACTGCATCATGAGCCCAAAGGACAAGGGCAGGGACTGGGGCAAAGAGGTGGGAGAAGGGGAAGGAACTTTGGTAGCTAATGGCAGCTAAATCCCTGGACACCAGATGATGTCTCTTGTGCTCAGTGTAAGGATTAGCAGCTCCCGCTGCCATGACTTGCAAAGAAAGGGCTGGTGCCCCTTTCTGGATCACAGCTGGAGAACGAATGAGAAAGACATGTTTTTTTAAAGAGACCTGCTATTTGATGACCTTTTGCCATATAGTCTCATTAAAAAAAAAAAATTAAATTAAAAATAATAAATTGTAGCACAATGAATTATTCTAACAGCAAATGAACTGTACACAGTTTTGCTTGTCCTGAGTGCTGAGTAAGCATTTTGCCATTGCTGCCTTCCCAAGGTATTCCCAGTAGCTGCAGTATTCAGGGAAGTTTAGAAGTATCTTTTCTGAAAAACACCAATTCCCGTGTGAAGTACAGTATTAAGATAACACTCATTCAGGGAAAAATAAAAAGATGGTGATCTGTGTTTTCATGTTAGGAGATCAGAACATTTCCTTTAGGCAAGTAAATATATATTGCAGGTGAACTGAAAGACAGGAATCAACAAATACTCATAATGACAAGGCTTCTGATTAATTTTGTCTAATGCTACTTTTGGGATTCAGATTGTTCTTCAAACACCTGAGTCTCACTCTGCCTGTATGGACTGCTGCCATGTGAAATGCCCTAGAGTATCCTTTCTGTCTTCCCAATGCTTATCCGGATGGATATATATCCTTAGGCTGCTCTAGTGGTTCTGGCTGCCCGGGTGGGGCTCTTAGAGGTCTCATCAGGGAGCTGCAGCCCCCAGAGACATCCCTCCTTGCTGGCCTGGTAGTTGCAAGGTTTACAATTCTGTTTCCCCAGGTCGGGTAAGTAGAGAGGTGCATGCACACACACACACACAAAATATAAACAGCACTGGCCACACACACCAGCACAGAGAGGAAAGAACACCTGCTGCCACACAGATGATGGCACTCAGCGCGTTTGGTCCTTTGTCTGTATGTCACATAATAGGTTTTGAAGCCCCAAAGTTTTTTTTAGCACACCATGACAGTTTATTCACAGACCAAAAGTCCTCTTCTCTTACCTCCTGTACTCAGTCCTGTAGAAAGTCATATCTTTTAGTACGTGAAGTCCTCGTGGGAGAATTGCAATGCCTATTCCAGCTTTGAAGGACTTTGGCACATATCTGAATATTCCATCAGTTTGAATCAAATTCAACTTGCATCACTTTGCAGCTGTCTAACCCTGGAAGTACCTACAGTCACATATAAGTCTTTCTGGTCAGTCAGAAGTTCCTTCAGTTCCCTTATTGAATTGTTATTTGAAAAATATGTCCCACCACTATTTGCATCTCAGCTGAGGAACTTGGGGAGCTTGTACAAAGTGATTAAACTCAAGACAATGGAACAATTCTGAGTCTTATTTTATAGTCATGTGTCTCAGGCTTTGTTTTTATTAGATGAGACATTGGTCTGGATCCTTGTACTTTTACAGATAAATATGTAAGGAAGCGTAGGTCCCTCAACTTCTCTTAACTGTCTCCTCAAAATTTATAGACTAAATTCCTGCTCTTCCAGACCTCAAACTCTTCAATTTTTGTCTGCAGACTTTAACATTGTACTCTTAGGGACAGATAATTATTTTCTGTCAGCATGTCCTTATGAGAGCAGATTTAAAAAAAAAAAAAAAGAAAACAAAAAGAAAAAAAAAAGAAAAGAAGGGTATAGACACCTTTCCAGCCTGTACTCCTGCAAGAGTGCCCCTTTCAAGTACCCTCTCATGGACCTGCAAGGAGGCTGAAACTCCTTATTGACATAGATAGGAGTAACTCTTTCAAGGCATTTCAGCATTTCCAGAAATATAACAGAAAGGGAGATGGGCAGTTGGCCATAAGGGAAATGGATACTCTAGAGGCTAAAGATCTTTAGTGGGAAAGCAGAGCACTAAATTATTTTTAGCCTGAGCAAAATGTATCCAGCTAACTTGGGATAACTCACTTTTCTATACCTATATTTTCCCACCTACTAAGGCAACCATAAGTCAGAGAAAGAGAAGTATAGAGCAAATCCAGTAGGATGCAAGGTTTAAAGGTATTAATATTTTTAAAGCTCTAATGATGAAAATTTGGCAGATTTATTCCTTATGCTTACATATAGGTAAGAAATATCAGATTTCAGTAATGAACTGGTTAATGATATCAAAAATAAAACAGTAGGGAAGTGGAAATAATGAAGCTGGTTAAGATTCTGTTGCTTCTCACAGAGGAAAAAAGGGCTTTATTGTGATTCAAGCAGAGCAGCCAGATTTCAAGTATTTGATACTAGCAGGTAATGGGAAATTACCCAGGTTTTTCCCGTATTTGTGCTCCAGCATCTTAACTTGAGCACCCTACATCATTCTATTTCATGGGCTCTGACACTTGGTAAATGGGTTTAAAATCTTTTAAAAAGAAGGAAAAAAAAACATAAATTCATTTTTTTTAAAAACTATTATAACCACAATTTTCAGAAAACAGTATCTGTATTCTGGGCTGAAGGTTTGGGACAATGGCATGTCACATCTGCATAGATCAACCATATAATATCATTTGACTTGCAGCAGGTTTTCCAGTTTGAGGAAAGGCATCTCTAACTGAGGCAGCAATTCCGAACACATTTCTCTTCCCAGTCTATAACGTGCACCTTTGCCTCTGTATTGCTCCTTTGGCTGGTGGGGGTCATAAAAATTGGACCTCAGTAAGGGAATATCCACACTGCTGCCAGGGCCTCCAGGACCAGAGCCTTTATAGAGGTATTTTATCTACCTTTAATCTAGATTTCTCAGGTAGAATCCCTGGATTGAATGTATTAAAATTGTCAGGTTTGGGCAGGCAGTATGAAAGCCGTCAGTAAAGTTGTGAAAACTACCCAACCCAAAACCTGATTGTGGAGTCCTGTGGAATCTTCCCTTCATTCTGTTCATGAGAGTTTAATATTTGCACTTCACCATTAAAACAATCTGATCTCATTGGTGCAGCTGCTTGTATTTACCATGTCCCATTCCTCTAGCACATTTCTTGCTGCACACTGGCCACCAGCATTTGCTTTGAAGGCAGGTAAGGACCATTTATGATAAACATTCCTGAAAAGAACCAGACAAATGTTCTTATAAACTATGGAGGTCACAATTACCTTTTAATCGGCAAGCTTTAAACTTGTTTCACTTTTGCTTATGAAGTTAACATGGCACATTTAATTCTAGTTGCACGTTTTGCACCACTGTAGCTAAAACAGGGATTCCTGGAGCCATGAAAATATATTGAGAAAAATGTGCCCCCAACCTCTTGTTAAAGACCCCTTTAGTCTTTAAGTATTATATTTAAGTATTTCAAAAGAATAATCTTAAAGATAATCACATAGTCTTAAAATGTATATTCTGTGTTATTCCTTTTTGCAGAAAACTCTTAAATCAGTCCTGGAAGCAGAATGAGACAATAGAATTTAAGTGATGGAGACAAATTGCTAAGAGTAAACAGTCATGTTGAAAAGTCCCCACTAATCCAGATGATGACAGACCACTTGGTGTATGATGAATAAAGTCTGCATTCCAGCTCTTAATTAACATAGTGAAAATGCAGGAAAGGTTGACATCCACTTGGGGTAAGATTCATCTCATCTGCCTTTAGACACCTACGAAGCAGACGTCTCCATCTAAATGGCTGTCTAGACTCCTTCTTTAACTGATGAAGAGGAATAAGAGGAATAGACACTTCTAGAGCTTTTTTATTTTTTTTCCTTGTCATTTTGTCTCCTTTCCAACATAAGGATGAAATTAGCTGACTTCTAGATGGGGCAATTTTTCTCAATCAGGTATGAAAGGAGTATATTCACTGGCATCATTGATGCAAATATCTGCACGGTAGGCATTTGTATTTAGCCAGATGAATCATACTGACAGTCTGTGTGATTTCAACTCTTCTCCATCCTTTCTGATGCAGAATTATTTTTACGTGCATTGACACAAAATAAGAGAATTTCATTTCAGAAAGGCATATGCCTGACACTTGTGTACTGACACAAGGACCAAGGTAAGATGCACTTGAAATGGGAGGAACCTGCAGCATTCAGTGTTACACAGTTCTTTTTGCTTTGGAGACATCAAAATAAAAGGAAATTGCTATATTTTTTTACCCTTCATGTCTCCTAATCTATGTTGCTAACAAATCAGATAGTTGCAGTAAGACAGAAATAAAATATATGTGCAACAGATTTCCAATCAGATTTGGAAATCTTGACATTTAAGGAAATTACATTTCATTTCCCTGCCACTGTTTTAAAAGTGCAGGTGAAATTTCTTGGTTTTATTTTTAAATCAGAAAGCAAGACCTTACAAATATGTTTGAAACAAGGTTAGTTTTGCATCTAAATAGTAAAAACTGATGAGTTAAGACAGCAAAAATAACTGGGGTTCAGAGGTGAGCCCTCAAAATTACTAAATGCTTGTGTTATCATTTCTAGACAAACCTTATTTTGACCAACATATATGTGCATCATAATAACATCTTTATTAATGTCAGCATATTTGTAACTTTTTTTAAAATAAATTTTCTTTCCTTTTCCTTCATGCATTTTATTGGATAGATATTGTGTTTCAAAGACATTGATAAATCTGCAGTTTGCTAACTTTTAATGACCTGCCTGGGAAATTTTAAGTCAGTCTGAGTATCTCATAATTAATAAACATTTTCTGTAAATTTTAATTACAGATTTGATGTTCAGCATGCTTAAGTTTCCTTAATGCCAGTGTAGCACCATAAACTCGTCCCACTCTTTCTGTGCTGAGCTCACACCATGTACACCTGTGCCTCAAGGGACTGTCTGTACTCATTATCACAGCCTGGTTCATAAAGCACATTTTGATATGTGCCAGAATCCCCAGATTTAAATTTTTGACTGAAAGCATGGAATTTCAAGGACTTTACTTCTGGGTGTTTTTTATGGCAGAGGCTTATTTCTGCTCAGAAAGTGAGATGAGTCTCGCCCTGTCCCCTCAGATGAGCAGGGCCAAGCCAGAATGCTGCAGCTTTCTTCTCCCTGTGTGATAAGTAGAGGTGGTTAATAGGAAGATGACAATTATAGCTGCCTTATGGGCAGATATTTTATTTTAATGCTTGCAATGTGGTCAGATGCCATGGTATAAATAACAGCACGAACAAACAGCTATAACAGCACTAATGACCTTGTGAGACAGTTTGCAAATGGAACGGAATTTCAGCTTGCTCCTTATTCAGTCTTTTTAAGAAACTGCACTTACCTTCCTCCTGTGAGGGAAAGGAGACAGCAAGTGTGTTCTTTATAGGCACCAGGACCCTCATGGGATGTAGAAAATTATGCATAATGGATCTGTCAAGAAACTTTCATATTTAGACAAGTAGTTGACATAGCTTTGGCTCTTTGCCAGATCTTAGGAATTCTATCATTTGGAAGGTGAAAAGTATGTGGTTTTTCTTTATATCCAATGGCTTTCCTTTTCCTTGACTGATCATAACCCTTTAAATATTAACTCAGCTGGGGAAAAAAAGAAATATTTCAACACAGGTTGGACCAAAACATCCAGTAATTTTCTTTCGACAACACAGAGTAAAACTCAATGCTTTGTTCTCCAAGCTATGTTTAAGAGCCACAGCAGAAAAAAAAAAGAAGTGTCATGCACTTTTGTTACCAGTAAGCTGAAGAAATGATTAATATTTTCAGACTGTTTAGCTCTCACACATCTACCTCAGCTTTAAAGAAAAACATTGCCAGCCCTTTTCATACTGAGGGGCTGCAGGATGGCTCTGGGCCACCTTGCAGCCACACTGCTGAAGGTTGTTATTAATTGTCAGTCTGTTACCATGCTTGTGCTGCTCAGAAATGTCTGATGGCTGGAACTTCATCGTGCAAATAGAACTAGTAAAGGAATATCTTGATAACTACAGGGCATAATGTTTCCTCACAAAGTTAGAAACCTCAAGGCATTTTCCTTGGGAGGGTGCACACAGACACTCTGTCATTATGAACTGACTGCATTCACAGAACATTTCTGCCCTTGCTTCATTATTGAAGAACACATCCTTGGCTCCACAAAATTCCTTTCCCTTGGCTGGCACCTTCCTCCTTCAATGAGATCCAAATCTGGTGCAGGTACTCTAAAGCAGTCTGAAATACTCTGATCCTCCTTTCCACTCTGTGTTAGTCTGTGGGGACAGCAGTTGGTGTGCTCTGGTCCAGTAGTCCTGGATTGTGCTGGAAGACAGAGCTTGCTCTCCATTTGCCCTTTGAAACGAAGCAAGAGCACTGTAACCATCGGTCCCTTCTCAAATATGTTGTTCAGGTTTCAGCCACCAGCTCTGCCTCAGGGCTGTTATCTAAAGAAAACAGATTTGGGATGGGCCTTACACGAACTTCTATTTGCAAAATAGATACTAAGAAAACCCTTAATTTGGATCAGCACATGCTTATAACCACCACACACCGAGCTGGTGGTGGCAACTGCTGAATGAAGGACCTTACTATATTTTAATTGATTGTCTTTCTGTGAATCACATCTGCCTATTATTAGTTCAGCTTCATAACAATATTTGTTTTCTACAAAAAGAAAGGAAGATGTCATGCCACACAATTAACCCTCAGAAAAGACCTACACTTACAGTCCTGCACAACCGGAATCAGAAAATAAGATCAATAGTGCAAAACATTATCTAAAATAAAAAAAAATATTATGGTCAGTGTGATTCAAGATTTTGCCCAGGCTATTTCAATTTTTCAATAGGATATATATGGTTTTGAACCTTTTTCTATTTATATAATAGTTTATGATAGAGGGGTTTTCCTATCAGTAAAATTATATAATATTTTGCTCTATTTATTCCAAAGGAGTAAATTTACAGTACTTATTTAGTCTAACTCCTTGAATGATTCTGTGATGATGGGACATGTGGTTAATGTACTGTAACTGGAGTGAGACCATTCCTGAAATAGCTGAAAGGCTTTGTATGGACAAAAGGGAAATTAGTACCCAGTATTACTACTGTCACCACTCACAGCAACAACGGAAGGAACACAACAGTAGAACAAATTTGGAAGCTATTTCTTTAAGGTATCTGGAAATATTCCTTAAACATGTTCACTTCTGATGCTTCATTATACACAAGCGATTTAAATTGCTGCTATTCATATTTTCTATACAATATTATTCTCTGATCCTTGTCTTCCTTGTGCAGTTACTATCCTTCCTCTGATAAGGAGGTATGTGTTATAATTCTGTGTTTAATATATTTGCATTCTTTATAGTTCATGATTGGTAATTATACTTTTCCTATTAATAGAGTTCTTTCGTCTTTCAAGCATTATCTCATTGGATTCCAGCAAATCCTTTTAGGCATACTGAAACTTTCAGGCTTCTGTTACCTAATCTGTCTTCCTGGTTAGTTTTAAAGTACTCTTTTTATTTTTTTCTTAATTTTGTTCTTTTCTGTATTTCTGGAGTGGTGAAGTATTTGAGATTACACTTCCCCTAGGTAAGATACCATATCTAGCTATCGACTTTTGCTTAATGATTGAGTTTTCTATGTACACAGATTGTCAATATCTCATAGCCACAATTTCACATTACATTTTTTTCATGTGAATGTCCCTTTTCTGTACAATTAAGAAACCAAAGATATATAGGCAACTGAAGGAACAATGTGAACTGTTTAGGGCTATTCTGAAGGGCTTTACGTACTGTTTGGAGTCATTCCTATGGTCTGCAGCTGTATGTTATTGTGGGTTGAGACTATTGCAAGACTTTCTGGAAATTGCCACAAATAAATTGTTGGTACAAAGAACTGAACACACCTACTGCTGTTCTGAGAGAAACAACCATTACAATTGGTCCTTTCTGGTCTGTGAACCCCTGGGAGCCAAGGACTTTCTTCTCAAAAGAATTCTCTAACCTGGGGGCTGTGTGTATGTCATGACATAAAACACAGTCTGAATTAACTATTTAGTATGGTGCAGCCCACTTTGACTTATAAGCTATAAAAAGCCCGCCTGAGAGAGAATTAATTATTGCTGGAAATAACATATAATTACAATGTTGCAGGGAAAAGATAAGAATTAATGTGCCAGGTGTAAGTAGATTAGACCAGCTTGACAGAAATGAGCAACTAAAAAAGAATTTATAGATGAAAGCTTACAGCCTTGCATCCATAGTGACTGGAAAGCATTACCATGTCATGACTGCTTAGTGGCTTATGCGAAATGAGATATTGGCTTCAGACTCATTGCTCAGAGACAGGTCTCTATGTCACAAATCTGACAACAAAATGGAGTGAATTGAACATCTCATCAGAGAAACAAGGAGAGAAGAAGCTCAGAGGCTAAATTAAACTTATTTGCCTTCTTGAAATTATCTCCTTGGGTAGGAGTTGAGGAGCCCTGTGGCAGAGAAGGGCGTTGTGAGGATGCACATTTCTGTTTGTGTTTATGTCCTTGTCCAGTGGAGCAGGACTGTGAACTCCAGGATGGAGAGCCAGCTGAATTTTATGAGGAAAAATGAAAAATACTGCTTTTTTCATGGTCTATCAAATAGGGATGAATGAAGAGGAAGAAAGAGAAAACAAAGTTATCGTGGCTTACCACCTTTCTTGTTTTAAGAAGGAACATTTATAACCTTGTCTTTGACATCGATGTAGGGTGTTATGGCGACTTTGAAGGCCAAAGTGTGCAAGAAGTGATCTTTGCCCATTGTGTGGAGTCAAACCAAGAACACCAATACCCTGAATGAACATGGAAAACAATTTTACTGACGGTTTTCTTCTACTGGGGTTACAAGATAGCTTCAATGAGTCACTACAGGTAAGTCAGAACTACATGAAATCAAAATGTTGAAGAATTAAAGAATTGTTGTGAAAGACAAAAGAAGAATGACTCAACATAAACAGTCTATGGAACATTATGATAGAAATCCATATCTCACTGGAATGGTATGAACATCCCTCTAAGCACACCTGATTCCATCTGATGGGCACAGGACTTTTGCAGATTTGTACATAATTTTTGTTCTTAAATTGTTCAATTATTGGCCAAATGTCACTAGGCTCTGCAACTGAGTCCATCGCCAGGATGAAATAAAATTGGAGGATCTTTTAAGGATCATTCCTTATCTTCTTCCCTAACTTACTTGCAATAATGATTTTTTGTTTTTTGGTGTTGTAATAATGTAATATCAGGCACATGGTTAACTCAGCAACTGATCACAGTGATTCCACTTTGCCTATCACTTGCCATCTTTTGTTATATTAACAATTAGGACTAGGGATCATTGCAACTTCTCAAAAAAATTATAGTTTAATAGAAATTCCACTGAAGTTACCAAATTTTTTTTGCTGTTGCTAGTAATTTGTAGATAAATTTGAAGCTTAACCTTCATTTTTCAATAGAATTCTTTGCTGCAGAATTTGTTAAGCATATTTCCAGGACTGGCTGAAATAAATCACACCCAAAACCAAAAAAAAACTCCACCAAAATGTTATTTAAAACATCCACATCACTGCTGATAGTAGTTTGTTTGTTCCCCTTACTTGAAAATGGCATATTAGTGGTTGAGATAAAGTAGTATCATCCCATTCCACTTAGGAAATTTGTCTTTCAATTTATATGGAACTAAAACTAAGACTTTCAGGAACATACTTTAGTAGAATAAAGTGTGCTGGGGTTTTTTGTTTTTTTTTTTTTTTGGGGGGGGCTTTTTTGGGTTTTTTTGGGGCTTTTTTTGGTTTTTTTCTGTTTTTTTTCCGTTTTAATGAAAAGATGTTCTGGCCTTGTGGTTTTTAGTTTAATTCCTAGGAGTTTTGGGGATATAAGTCTAAAATCAGTTAATCTGCTGATGTGAACCTATGTGAAAAGGACCTCTGGAGGTTTGCTTACTATTGCCTAATACTTAAATATATAAATGCTAACATACAGACCTAATTTTTGGTTGATTGCCTCACAGAGATTGCTAGAACTAACACACTTTACAACATGAATCGATCCATTGTTTTGATTTCAATTATATTGGGCCATGCATAATTATGATTGACTCTTATGAGGATTCACAAATTCACATAATGAAGAATTTAGTATAGCAATAGAATCAATACAGAGTAAAGTGTTGTCAACATTATTTAAGACTTTACAATTAAAATCACAAAAATATCTCAGAGAAGTTAATGTTTCAGTGTCCACATTAACGTTCCCCAGTTGCTGTTTCATTGGCATTCTTTTTATAACAGAAAGAGACAAGAATATAAATAAGAAGAAAATTGATATATGCTCATGCCTATATGGTAAGTGTCCTAATTGCCACTCAGTGTCCTAATTGCCACTCACGTGGAGTTGTAAAGTCTGCAACAGCCCTGTTGCTCGGGCCTGAAAGGGAAAATACCTGGGAACAAGCACACAGAATCCATATGTAAGATCATAGCTCATCTGTGCTACACCACCAGCTAAGACCGTGCTGCTACTCGTTGTCTTTCTTGGTTGACTGGGACACCCTTGGGTCTATCCCTGTGTGATCCCTGTGTGTATCCCTGTCCCTTGACATGTGTGTGTGCTTGGTACAGACCACATGTATGGGCTGTATCAATATTGTGTCCAATGTTCAAGCCTTAGAATTTGACTTTCTGTAGTACTGAAAGATTGCAGTTTTCTCTGGCATTTTTTAATTTGTGCAACCTGCCTTTTCCCAAACACTTCCAAGCCACAGTGCACGAGTCAGGGAAGGACAGGGTCTCACCTGGTGTTTTCCAGTGGCTCTCATATTTGATAAGTTAGAAGAATTCATTAATATGGATGTGGATCATTCAATGCCTTGCTGCTGAAATACCATAAACATGTTGCTTTATTAGAATAGCTGTAGAACATCTAAATACCAGCCAGTTTGGCTTTCCCGACTTAATCTCTTACCTCATTTGGGTGTGAATTTTGCATCTTCATATATTTTGCAAAGTATGACATTTTGTTTTCTCCGTACTTCTTGGTTCAAAAAGGGGCAATTAAAACCAAATAACACAAACAAACAAATAATGTAGAAAAAACCCTGTGTTTAAACATGCTTCACTAAAATAAGACCACACCACTGAAAGGTTTCTGATCATCAGTTCCATCCTCTGCTGCCACTGGCACAGACACACAATCCCTCCCATAAACTGATCAAGCTTCAGTTATTGCAGTTCGTCTCTGAAGTCCTCAGCTCATTGAGTTGAACGGGTCGGCTCCCCGTCTCGTCACTGTCAATATGTGACAAGACTGTTTTCTGAAAGTTCTCAAAGTAAAGGAAGGAGAGGAGGAGGAGGGAGGGTAAAAGCACATTTTAAAATGGAAGATTGATTTTGCAGATTATCACAATTCCAGGAAGTCACAGGGAGATTTCTTCCGCAACAACAATTAGTATTTTCTAATCATGCAGGGGTATTTGGGGATGGATTTTGTAATACATACTTTGGTGAATAATATGTTCTTTTCACATACATTTTCTAGGCAGGAGGCTAAAAAGTATTAGCTTCTATAAAACATATATAATTTTGAAATTCTTTAATGATGACTGTCAAATGAGAGGTAGGATTCATCTTCGAAATCTGTGAGCTTCAAATTCTTATTGAGAAGTGATATGTGTGTATCTATGACTTGTATTTATATTGTTAATAACAGGTAGATTTAAAAAGGAGTTGTGATCACAACAATACTGAGCATCCTGGTAATGCCATGTTTACTCTGTTTTAACATTTCCCTTGGCTTGTGCTCATGGTCACAGTAGGAGACAGGATTTTGGGCCGTACAGATCTTGGATTTGTCCAAGTGAGACTATTCTTATATTCCTCCCTACTTTCATTAAATTCTGCTAAAAATCTAATCACATTCTCACTGCACAGTGACATTTTCTCATTTATTACCTAATTTGAAACTGCTTCTAACTTTCAAGAAACATTTATTTCTACTCCTAATCTCTAAATGAAGTTGATAGGGTGTTTGGTTCAGTTTAAGATTAAGAAATCTAAATTTTGTTATCTAGCACAGATGTCTACTGTTACGCTAGGTATCTATGATCCTGTTACAATCAATGAAGACCTCGTCAATACCAATCATAGAGTCTCTGCAGCTCCCTGGTCTTTATAGATTGCATTGACTGCATCTCCATTAATGATAATGGGAGCTTATATAATGATCTTGATTCAGTTTCCTAAACATAGGTGCCTTTTGAAAAGCTATACTGTATCCCCTGGCAGCTGACTGCTGCTTCAAAAGGATGCAAATCTGCTCCAGCAGGTTCCTTGTCAGATCTATGAACCCATTTGTGTGTCTCTTGAATAAACTAGAGAGTTTGACAAGGGCAGGGTTGGGGCAGTAGAAAGCAGCATGTTGTGCACAGGTGGACACCTGAGTTTGGTATGATAGTGAGCGTCTCCTCTCGGGTTTTATTGCCTATAGGTTGGTATTGCTGCTTTCAATTCAGTAGAATTCCTTAATGCAAAATGAAAAATATATCAGCCCTTCTTGGGTGCTGAATGAAATCTGAGATTTCATTTTCTCAGTTCTTTGAGTGTCTGCAGTTCTGTCATAGTAGCAAAGTGATAATGAAGATAACCGAAACATGAAGACTAAGAAGGACTTGGTGCATATGTTGTCTTGCTGCTTCATTTAACTGTTTCCTTTTTAATGTATTATGTTTGCCTGGGGGTTTTAACTGGCAGGGTAAGCAACGGTTCTCTCTAAATGTTTTTAGATTTTCCCCAAACACTAGACCCAGAAACCTTTTGAGTAAATCATTTTAGTATGTGTTCAAGACTATAATAATTTAAATATTACCCTTCAACACAAGACCACTTAAAGCACTGGGAACAAGTCCAATATTCAAATATAAGTGAAAGTCCAATAGTGGCAATCTCACTGTTTGGGAAATGAGAATCAGGAAATGAGAATAAACCTGGAATTTTGTTACAGAATCAAGCATCTTATTACTTGTCTGATTGTGCATCATCTGCACTGTGCACCTGCGCCACATTTACAAGGTTCTCTGTAGCCAGAGAACTGAAACTAAAACACATAGACACCCACAACAGAAAGGAATCTGAGATTTCACACTGCTGGTTTCTATAGGAATGGAGGATTTAGGTTAAAAAAAGACAATTGCTATGAATATTACAATAAATTTGCAGACTCTTGTGACACATGTGGTTGCCCAGCTCTGTCCTGGGGAATACAAATCAGTATTCATTCCATCTGAAGCCCCTATGGCTGACATAAGGGTCCAGCTGAGGAATTTCTATATTTAATCATAGCATATGTCATACATTTTGTTTCTCAAGTGAGAAATGTAGAGACTGTAACAAAGACTTTCCCTATGAAGCCAAGGAACTCCATGTGAATACAACCCCTCTTGCTGAGTGGGACTGTGAGGCCAGAAACTGAAGGGTTAACAAATAGAACTGGCTTTGCTTTCCCCCATCATTTTAAAAGGTACTTATTTTTCAGAAACTGGCTAGCAGAGTCTGAGAAAGCCATCCAAAAATTTTTGAGAGCATTTAAGCACAGAGAATTTCCCCTAAAGGCTGGGAGAGTTAATGCTTAAGGAGATGGGTTGCATTTCCTATTCCACCTTGTTACTGAATGGAGG
Organism: Pardalotus punctatus; assembly: GCA_013400915.1. NCBI lineage: Eukaryota > Metazoa > Chordata > Aves > Passeriformes > Pardalotidae > Pardalotus > Pardalotus punctatus. Next base: position 43,335 of record VZTX01031411.1, on the reverse strand, counting down.
GGGAAAACCAAGATATCTTCTAAACAGCAATGGCCTTTAATCCTCAAGATAAGAAGTCAAGCATTAAGAACAGCAGTTTTAGAAAGGATGTAGGATTAGTTACCTGAAAAGTAAAAGTGATTCTGTCAATGTGCAAAAGCTGGGTGAGTTTGCTGCTCTCACAGCAGACAAGTAGATTTTTTTTTCTTTTATTCTGAAAATTGACCTTTCAGTGCAAATAAAAAAGTAGAAAATGTCCAGATAAAAGTTTATTTCCTGAACAGGTTTCTGAATCTTCATAACCTCTTTAAAATGAAAATTCTTCCATTAACAAAACCTAAAAGACAACAGAAGTGGTAGTAGATACCTCTAGTATTGACACTGTGGTATGGAGAGAGATGAAGCAAGTACACATTCAGATGAGCAAGGTTAGTCCTTGTAATAATCTTCCTCTTGCTTTGGATCATTACAGTGTTTCAGACCAACATCTATCCTGCCAAGTGAGAACAAATCTACATATTCAATGGTGAAACAAAAACATAGATAAGTTGAGCAAACTCTGACAATATCTAACACCAACTGTTTCCAGCAAGAAGCCAGGATCCAGACAAAAGACAGCAAGACATCAGTTTTCCTCAGGACACATTTCTACTTATCTTATGGTGGTCCAAGACTGTTGAACAGCTGAATTAGGATTTAAACTACTAGCAAATCTTGCATTTATGGTCTTAATAACTTATAAGAAAAATCCAAGTTAGAGTAGGAAAGCACTTCTTACATATTTTTCTGCCATTCCATATAGAAGGGTTCAAGCTTTGCTCCAGGCTGACACAAAGAATTACATTTAATAAGTCCAGTCAGAAGCAGGTAGTCAGTCATTAAGATCTGGGAAATGAATCTACCTTGTCACATCATTTTCTTGGCTGTGAGGACTGGTACACCCTGAACATCCTAGTCTGCTGTACTGACAAGTGTGGGACAGACTATTGATTGTAACTCTGACCATTCTTATTTTCTAGATGAAATGTCCATTCCTGCTAAGCTCTTAATCTCAATGTGGATATGGCCAGTTTAGCAGGGTAATTGTAAAGAAGTGACAGTGGTATAGACAGGAGGATGTGATGTCTTAATCAACAGCAGACATAATATTTCTAGGAACTGCTGATCAGTGTGGGTTAGTGGTGGAAAACGTATTGAGAGGATTGTGGGAAATGTCTACAAACTCTCATGGGCTTAGAAGCACAGGTGAAGAAGAGTTTTAATAGAAACAGAGGTATGATCAGAACAGATAGGAAATGACATAAGGCAGCCTTTCTCCTCAGAAACTTCATTTCTTTTAACTAGCTCAGCAAAAAAATATGGTACACAATGTTGCAAAATGCCCCTCTGGTAAACAGCAAAACAAGCAGCATTAACAAACAGCAGTGTAAATGTCCTTAACCAGCTGCAGCCTCAGTTATTTTTCCAAAGAGGTAACTGAGGGGGGTCACTCTGAAACCCTTATACTGATGACTGGATCTCCTACTTCCAGGACTTCACAGAGCCTTGCTGATCTCTGCTTGCCCAAACAGCTCGCAGTAGAAGGGAAGCTCTGACAAACAGCCCTTGCTTTGTCCCAGCAGGACATCTTCTCTACCATTGAACCGAGGTTAGACCATGGAATGAATCCTGGTTCAAACTCGAACTGTCTCTTTTGAGTTTGAACAAAGATTTGTTTTTCTGGAAATGCTACAGCTGCATATAATAACACGTAAATTCATTTCTACAGAAAAAGGAGGAAGGAGCAGCTAATTATTCAGCTCGTGGTTATAAAGAAGTCTATAACTGAATGAAAAGGAAAAATTGGAGAGTTTTGTCCCTATGGCTCTTATTTAATCATTGGTTCACACATGTTTTTCCTTACCTGGATATTTATCTGACCTTGTTTTCAGCTGAGTATTTCAGCATTTGTCTTGAATGTGCTGTGAATTTTGCACAAGAGGATGCATATGATGCACACAGAGGAGCTCTGTCTTCTCATTGCCAAGATTTTGCCCACAAAGAGGAAACATGGAGCATTTGACAAGTTTTCCCTATGGTGCCAGAATCTTTTTTCTATACACTTTTGTGTGAGATCACCTTGTGAAGAAGAGATGGAGAGAGGCAATTCTGAAAAGCAATAAACTATGGTGTGATAATGACAGGAAAAAGAAGAGGAGTGGGTGGAGGAGGCTCTTTCACTCTTCAGACTTTAGAGGTCTCCTTTAAGGTGTGTACGACTGGTGGATAAAGAGACAAACTTGCAGTGATGTGTCTGTCAGCACTGCTTAGAGTGAAGAAGCAAGGTAGAAAGAAATTGCACAAGAGTCTATTACTGTTGCTTTCTGGGTAGGCTGTAGGAGACAAAGAGTGAAAAGGAAGAGCTGCAGTTTACAGTCACAGTTTGGCAGCTATTCCCATCCTGTCTTTACATATTTAAAGTTCATTTTACTGCAAGCATATGAAGGATCCCTCTCTCTCCCTTACCACTGTGACAGTTCCTTTAAGGGGGAAAAGAAAAAAAAGTAAGTAAATGATGCGTTCTGCTCTGTATCCACTTTAAATGCTGGGTGTTTTATTCCCTCTCATTTCTGCATGTACAAATCTCACATGCTTTTTAGATTTTTATTTTTATTAAGAGAAAAATGGAAGAATCAGTCTATAAATCTGGACTACATTCCTGTTAACAACTTGTTCCTTTCTGTTTACTCATTATCCCTGCCCTTCTCACGTGTTTCCATCACATTCAATAATGAATACACCCCTATAAGTTCCTTAGATCCTGTGAAGCTACAAATGGCAGCCCTGCTGGAGAGATGACCATCTACCTATGAAAAGGTGAAGCTTTATGTATAAAAGTAATTTTTACTGGCTTATGAGTTACTGACTATACAGCTGTTCAAATGACATATTAAATAACTTAATAGAATTAAAGGATACACTACAGTTTAAGGCTTATGGCAGGTACAAATGTTGAGGGTTTATTGTGTTTTGAGTGCTTTTTTATTTTACATTGAATTCAGAAGAAAAGTTGAGATTTTTGGAATTAATGAATTTTAAATCCTCATATTTTACAGTCATACTTAAAAGAATGGAGAAGAAAATTAAATCTAGCTAATAGAGTGTTACATAAATAAACATTAAACAGCAGGTATGAGGTGAGTTCACTGGTAAACAACGTGTGGGTGATATTATGTTCAACAGCTTCCCTTTTTTGGCTTGAACTCATGCTTTTCTCATCTGACTCTCACTATGGGATACTTGGCAAACAGATAAACTTCTGGTTCAGTGAGCTGCTGTGAAGAAGTTGTACCTTTGCACCAGCTTGGTATGCAGCTGATGTCAGCAAAATAATACCAAACTGCTGGAAATTTTTTTATAATGGCAAAAATATGGTATTCAAATCCTCTTCTATCCAAACATTTGTATGAGAATTTGGAAGCCTTGCTAGAAGCTAAGAAATTACTTGTCCAAGTAAATTATAAGGCTTCCCAGATTAATACTGAAGCACAAAGTGAGTGTGAGCAGCAAGTAGCTGGAACCCCTAACAATCAGGGCATTTAGCTGTGTTTTGAAAGGGGCAAACTGAAAAATAAATATTGCCTAATAAATAATGCCTAATATTGCTGGAAATGTCATGCTCTTCTCTGTCCTAGAAAGAGACGTCTGCAGTTTTCAATCATTCATGTTCAGAATCATTGTTCATGTTGGAAAGGGCCTTTTCAGAGCACCTGGTCCAATCCGCTTGTTTCAGAGTAATTTGAGGAGTTTTCAAGTGAGATGAATGGAGAAAATGTGCCAGGGCAAAACACTGTCTTTAATTCAGTTTGCCCTTGAATTCTTAATTCTTAAAAAGACAATGCACAGAAAATTCAGTTCTTGACAGAATAGCTGCTCATAATATAAATATACTGGTTTGTTTTTTTTTGTCATTACATAATTCCATGACTTTCTGAGTAAATTTCACACTTACTCAGAAAGTCCTGAAGTTATGCAAAGACAAAATTAATTTCATGTGAGAAAAGATGATTTGTGATTCAGGCTGAACTGGTGAGTGTTTAAATAATTTTTCAGGACAGGGTAGGGGAACATACAGGGTATCACAGTCCAGTTTTCTTCTCCTCCAAATAATAATTAGCTTCTTCCCTTCTTCTGCTGGTGGTCAGTAATTGCAACTTATGAACCTGCCCTTCATATTTTGAAAGAGTAAGATACATGTCCTCTCACTTCTATCCCTCCCCTGGCGTACTATCACACAGGTCAAATACCAGTCTATGATACAGTAATTGCATTTCTGGACTGTTATGTAGACACATGTTAAAAAGCCCGAGAGTGCAATAAACCTTAGTGGGATGAAGAATCCAAATGCAGAAAGTTAATTTAAAACATGGCCAGCTATCTGCCTCAAAATAGACAGCAATTCTTCCACCAATTTATCATAATATTTATACAGCCTCTAATAGTCCACTAGTGGATTATTTCACTGCCCTAGAAGAAATTATAACCAAAACACTTTTTTTAAGTTAGGAAAATATTATTATGCCTATTTTTTAGGTAGGATAGCAAGGCACAGACAAAGTGAAGGTTATAGTTTTAGAAAGAGCTGGGCACATATAAGAAGAGAATAGATGCCAAGCTGAATGTTCAGAAACAATAAAATTATACCAAAATTCCATCAGGAACTTATTGTCATCATTAATTGCCTAAACACCTCTAGAATTTTGTCCTGCAGCCACTGTGCCATGTGCCAATACAGTACAAGCAGGAATGTACCCCTTTACAGGAGGCAGCTTTCATGAATTGGTCTGATACCTCCACTGCAAATAGAAACAAATTTGTTTATCTGTTTTTAACTCCCTCTCAGACCCCTCCCTAAACACTTTAAATGTCACTATTTCCACAGGAACTGAAGGTGTGCCGAATAGCATGTCCTGCACAGAAATATGATAATCTCTCTTCAATGTTTGGCAACTAGTATCTATTAATTAAGAATCCATCATTTGTACTCTGTAATTATATTTATTAAACCCTAACTCATATCCTAACTATAATTAGTTCCTGCTAATTAATTTTATCAAATCCCTCTAGATTCATATCTAAAGTAAATATTGAGTAGCCCTACGCTAATTATTTCAATCAACGTGAAATGCATTTCAAATGACTGTGAATAGTTTCTATTAATTAAATTTAGTATAAAATAAATGTTCAATACAATGTATTTGTAAATGTTAAGATTGTAAGATAAAAGAGAATAAAAGACTGGTATAATGTGAAATACTCATTTACATATTAGACCAATTTAAATAAGGCAATTCTGTCTAAGTCAGAATTTTACATAAGAAAACAATTTTTTATATGTGAAATATATGAAGAATTATGGCTGAGTACTATAATGATTTACCTTGAAAAGCTTTTTCATATCTTTGAGGTAGACAGGACTCCCTATGTTTTAAAAAAGTCTATTTTAATATTTTAAAAAATTATGAGAAATTCAATAATATTTTTGTAACTAACTTTGCAAGTAAGGACAAAGCTGATAGTGAAACACTTTTGGATGAAGTGTAACATTTTTGTCAGAATGGACTGGGGAAACTTCCTTACCTACCAGCACTGAGAGACAACCTGCTTGAGTCATAGAATCCTGGAAGAACCTGATTTGGAGGGGAGCTGCAAAGACCATTGCCTCCAGTGCCTGGTTCCCTTGCTTTGATAACTCAACTTGTTCTATACAGCAAATGAAATTATGATGTCAATTTGGGTTCCTAAAAGCGAAATGAGGTAGCAACAAGAAGTCAGAATTTAGGTTACAGCCGTTTTGGACTCCCAGGGTTATTCCTGACCTTTAGCTGGAAGGATCCTGTAGACACTGCCTTGGACCTTCCATCCATTTACAGATGCCTCAGATATCCCAAGGTATCTAAAATGGTCCTTCACTTAAGCTGCTGCAATCTGCTGAAAGTTTCTAGGCTACAACCCAAGATGCTTACTGGAGTTAAAATACTAAAGATTTTTGTTGGTGCTTTAATCCAAATGAGCTGTATGCCATATCTCCATATCTCTGTATTTATACACAAGGGTTAGAAAACTTTTAAAATACCCCAGAACTCTGCTGTTCCAGAGAGAGGCCGAGGGGGTATTCATCTCTCCTAATATTAGAAATCCATGCTGTACTTTCTGTTCTCATCTTCCCCTACATGAAACAAGCACTTTCATCTACTCTATTATAGACAACAACTATAAACCAGGAAGAATCACATCCATAATGTGTTTATTTCTTTCTGCTGTCTCTAAAAGGACATGGTGTGACCAGCACAGACAGGGCCATTTCTAATGCAGATGCCTTTGATAACATTACTCCTGCCTGTTGAGACAGTGGAGGCTTTGAGCAATGCTGAGTAAATAAGAATGGAAATAACCTGAGTTTTTTTATTGTTTTGTCAACTGTTTTGGCTTTCTGGAATTACACCTTTCATAAGATTTAGTGACTGCTGAGAAGAGCCCATATTATTTTTGAAGGATGACAGTTTGCTGTCATGGGTGGTTACAGAAGTTGTAGCATTTGGTGATGAAGAGAAAACAGATTTCAGCTCTGTATCTGCCATGGGTTAGTCTTGATTTCAACTAATATAACACAGGTCAATTGTGTAAAGTAGCTTCCATCTGTGGATATTTGATTTTAATTAGCAAAGAATACAAACTAGCAGAAGTGAAATCCTAATCCAAGCAAGAATATGTAGTACTATGTTTCAGATATGTTATGCTATGCAATTTTAATCTTTTGCTAATAATTGCAGCATCACTTACTTTTTGGCACTATGACAGTCATTTTGCCACAGAGATCATGACAACACTGACTTTTTTTTTCTTTTAAGTTTACAGAGAACCTCAAATATGTCTTTAATTTTTAACTCTTATTTAAACATGCATGTACACACACATAAAGAAAATTTAAATATTATGGTCTGTTTTGTATCACTGTGCATATTGGTATCAATGATTTGTTTTTCATGTGCCATTTGACACCACTTCACCACTCCAAATATGCTCCTGGGAAAGCTTTACAGATTTCTAGGATAAAGAAACCATTAGTACAACTCTTCTGATGACGTATATTTTCACAGACTTTAGATTTCCTGCAGCTGCTTCTGTTTTGAGCTCAGTAACATGTGGTTGTGTAAAATATTTATTTTCCAGAAAGATATACAATCTTATTTTTGATAGTATCAGCAGATGGTGAGTCTACTTCCTCCCTCAGTAGTTTATTCCAGTGGTTTATCATTTATGCCATATGCTTAAAATTAATGCCACATTTCCCATCTGATTTTGTCTGACTTCAATAAAGCTACATTAATTTCCTTCAGTTGTTTACCCATATTCAGGCCTGTTGGGTTATTCAGGGAGAATCCAGATTGTCCTTCACACTTGAAACATCTGAGGTGTGCCTTGTTGCCGGCAACCATCTTCTGCTCCAGCAAGCAACACTAGTCAACCCACCATCAGTCAATAACTGTTTTTATCAGTTTCAGTAGTGTGTGTTTAACTTAACTGGTTTTCGCTTCTGGATCTTTCAGGTATTTGTCTGTCCTTCATTTGCTTCTATCCTCCAAAAACTCATATTTATACTGTTTCTTTTGCTTCACTCATCCAACTCGTCTGTTTCTCCCATCTTCTTTTTGTTCCAATCTACCTATATTGCAAAAGTCTTAGTTCCCTTCTGTTAGCATTGCATTCAATGTACAATTGACAAAAGTCAGGCTGCACAAAAATACCTGAACGATATTGCCTGTTGCTCACTCTTTTCCCTTTACCTTACTGCTATATCTACCTTTATATTTGCAGCTCTTCCTCCCCTTCATTTAGCTATTAATTCTCTGGGTCTGTTTGTTTTATTTGCTAATTGAAGAATTTGGTCAATTTGTGACTTTAGGGGAAAAAACTTCAATAATCAAAACAGATTAAGCCATAATCATTTAATTTTCCTTGGTTGGTGACAAGCATTTGTAAAAGCTTGGTCTCTAGACAGAAAACTTTTGTTTTTCTTAATGATTGATTGAAACACTTAGGATTTCTTCAGACATTTGGTGTTTTGTTTTTTTTTCACTGACATTAAATCTGGGAGCCCAGAGTTTCTGTCCTGAAGAAGAGGAAGTGAAGGAGGAAGACTGTGATCTCTATGAAAGGAAGCGTGAAAAAATGACAGCGATCTTGCTGGCAAAGCTTCTGGTCACCAGTTTTTTCACACCCAGAGATTTTTCAGCTTTTTCACAGCCATTTTTTTTGATTAGCACTCGGATGTGACTGCATACAGAAAGTTTTCCTTCTTTGCTAGCCATTCCTGACACATTGCTGGCAGTGCTGCCCATTGGCTACAGCACTGCTTTAGGTCAGTCTAACTGTAAAAAGGAAGTAAAAGAATTTCAGAGAACATGCAGTCAGAAATGTTCATTTCTTTACTCTGTCTTCATTGGTGGCTGATAACTTTGTTATAAAAGCATCTTCAACCACTTGGAATGACTGCAGTTTACAATGTTTTTTCCATGTCATACCATCTTCCGTCCAGCAAAAGCAGTCCCATCAAGACCAATTGTCAGTTTGAAACAAGCTTTACTTTTCTTTGGTAGGTTTAGGACAGTGTCACTTTTCTACTCTTATTGTTCCATCATCTTTTTTCAGCAATCAGACTATAAAATGTTGGCTTTATACATTACAGAATTATTTTAAGATACAGTGAATGATTAACAAAAGTATCACTAGTGAAGGAGGGAAACCTATTGAATGTCATTTCACATGTACAGCACAGATTCTGGAATTCCCCCCAGTTTGACACACTTGGGAAAATGACCAGAATGATACTGAAATTACACAGAACTTCATATTGTCTAAGAGTTGAGAATTGAGTGGGCTGTGCTAAAGATATGCGCAGAAAATGCTGAAATTGCATAGATGGTATTTGCATGTTTCTAAGGAGGGTGATCTATATGCCACTCAGGAATAATTCAAAAGTACTTGTGCACTTCAGAAATGTACTCACACTGCCTTGACCACCTATATAAAAATGCAGGTATGGATGTATTTGTTGCAAGACCATTTCAAATTATGGTGAAATACATTCTTTCTTTTCTTTCTTTAAGCAAATTAGATTTTTGTGGTGGTACCAGGAGCCATGCCTGAAGCCTTAAAGACAGGAGTTCTGCCTGCTGATGGCTGAAGTAAAGATTGCACATGAAAAACTTGTTGCTTGAAAGCTTGTCCTTTTATTTTTTTTTAGGCTGCTGGGTTACACACACGTTGCAATGTCTAAGAAAAAAACTGAACAAATCTGTTCCATGCCCTCACTCCATCAGACATGGAATTTCAGCAGTGCGTTACTATTTGAACAGATATGGTATAATCCATTACTCCTCAAAAAAAGAAAAATGCAGTATTCATTAACACAAGGCACAGAAGCTCTGACTAATATTATATTTAGCTTGCTGCTTGTCTCTTAATTATGATTACTGTTCAGCACATTTCCGTAACAGTCCTTGGGTCATTGGATATGCAACGCAGCCCTTCTTGCAGCATCTGCCCATATCACAGGAAGTTCCGTCTCCTTCTCTATTCCTACCTTTTAAATAGTAATGGGGCTGCAATAAGCAAAAAGGATCAGTGAAGCATTTCCTTCCTGACAGTGAGCCTCTTCCTGACCTTTTGCTCACAGACTTGTTTGCGTCCTTGTCCCTCCTGATGCTCTGCTCATGGTGGTGTGCAGACTGCGCAGATGTTTCTGTCATGCTATTACATGGCTATTTTCAACCTGTTTCTTGGAACAGATGTTTCCACGTTGTGCTCTCCCTCCTATCTCTGCTGACACACTCTGTATAAACAGCAGTGTGCATTTCTGTATTCCTGGTTTGTGGAGAGAACGAAAATCAAAACTGGTGGCAACATCTCTGTTTCTACGCTGCCCTGTAACACAGCATGTTAGCCTGGTCTTCTTCTAGCCTTTCACTAAGATGTTTAAACTCTTGATTTGTGTGATTTTAACCCACTTTTTTCATGTCATGGGACAGTGTTTGGAAGTGCCCTGTGTTTTGCCATGTAAAAAGCTATCTCCTTCAATGTGCTGTCCAGTGGTTGTTCCTTCTTTCTAACCACAAATGGCAGGGTAAATTCAACAGTATGTATTCTGGGATTTAATCTAAAAAGAGAAGGATCACAGTAATAAAATCTCATCTCCTGCCATCTGTCTCCTGCATATTTCTTTACAGTCCAAGTGCATTATATTTGAGCCCAAATGCTTCAGTGTTGGCAACAGTGGCTGGTTATGGTAAGAAATCCCCCATGAGCTGAAACGCAGAAAGAAGATGGCATATGGACAAAATACACCAGGGATAGTAAGGGCTGGAGTTTTACTTCTAATGTGCTCGAAGTTGTTAAGACTCCTGAACAATGGCATTGCTGGTTAATAGCAGCATTGATGTATTTTGCACATTGTCTTAGTCCTACAGCCCTACAACTAAGAACAAGTGGGGATAATAAGAACAACTTGGGAAAATGTAAGGAAGGAAGAGAAAGCAAACCTAACCTCAAAGTAGATTATGTTCCAGATCCTCCTGAGAACAATTAATTAGGAGCGGACACAGACAAATTGATTTTCTTTCACTGAGGAGGGATAGAGGACATTCACTTTCAAATCAGGCTTGTTGTTCCTGAAACGGTGACAGTGAGCAATGTATCACTTAGAAATGACATGACTGTACTTTCCATCTTGCTCATTTATTTGGAAGATATTGCTTTTCTCTGTTGGGATATGTGCTTTCTAACATATAAAGTGGTTTAGAAACTGGAGATTGGTCAGCCTTTGGTCAAGTCTTAGAATGTCCGAACATTCAACCATATGATGCAGCTGCTAGGGATAAGTAAAATTAGAAATTCAGCACACATCAATTACTCAGCTAACAAATACCTGCAGTATTTGGGCATCATCTTTCAAGAATAAACATACTGAATCTAGTATTTAAGGCATTTTTTTTTAAAAGCAGGCTGATGGTTGGTATAAACAAAGGAAGTACAGCAGATCAGCAGTGGACTTTTTGGTGCTGAGCAGTGAACTTCATCCTATCATGAGAAAATGCACTGGAAAAAAAATTGTAAGAGTGCTAACAAGGTATTAGTTTATCTATAAACATACATTGCAGAAATTTATAGTGTACATAAGATAAGACACTGCAGGGAAGTCACATGAGGGAGGACTGGTTTGCTCTACTTCAGAAAACTAAAAGGGAGAAATCTAACCATGCTGCCTGATGTTTTCCTTGGTTAATACACAAAAGAAAATCAGCCATCAGCCCTTGGGATGATTAAGGCATTTCTTTGTCTCTTATGGCAAGAAGATCTGAACTGCTTTGACTGTTAGATATCTAAAGTAAGATGAAATAAATCACATTATAATTCTTTCTTTTTGGGAGTTCAGTTGGGTGACAAACTTGGTCAACTGGGCCAAAAATTTCAAAATTGTCAAAACATGTGTGATTCATCTCTTTTTATCCTATACTTTAAAAAAATCTAGCATGTAAGTTTGTCTCTCAGTCATAGGAAAAAGACAAGTTTGTCCAGAGGGCATGTCAGTCTATATTGCTGTTAGGCAACATGAATTTTCTTTAGAAAATGAATATTTGGGCTGCAGAAACAGGCTTTTCTTCTTAACAGAGAAGTCTAATCTTTAGATGGCCAAAAATAGCTGAGATAAATTTTACCCTGTGTGGTTTTATTAATTACCGTTAGCTGCAGAGGTGATTTCTGTGGTGGTAAAGTGACATGGCAGGACACTTTAGAGTCTATTTGAGAACCAGTGGGAGATGACTCGTGGTGTAAACAGGCTGTGCAGCCATACTGAAGTCCTTATGAACACAGAGACCTATTGTAAAGATTGTTTTCTGGGGACTTGGCTGATTTATGTGATTCTGACAGCAGGTGCCTCTGCCCAATTGGAAGAGAACAAGAGGAAAAGAGGATTCAGCTAACTGCAGATTAAAGAGAGATTGTTCAGCTACTCTTTTTTTTCCCTGCTTCAAGAAGCTGGCGTTCCTTGTGGAGAATTTGGAAGTTGATCCATTGAGATTGGGAAAACTAAATCCTATCAAAAAGAGCTTTGAGACAGTTCATGGAGGTGTTTTAGCACAGTGATTGTTGCATTTGAGATAGCGCAAACACTAAACACTAAATCCTTGGAAAGAGAAGGAAGCAGGACAGGAGACCCTGAGAAATATTATCTTAGCATTACCACCGGCCAAATTCACAGGCATCTCATGGCTGTAGCTGAATACATGTGGTTTCTGTGTTTAGATCAGCAAGGGATAGATAGTTCTTGCAAGTACATTTTAAAATCAGAGCACAGTTTTGAAGATATTTTCATGTGTCTTCTGTCCATGCTTAGCAGTCCAGTGTAATTTGCAATGAGCTGGACTATGTCAGGCATTACAACAGGGCTGGCAGGTATCACACAGGACTTATGGGAAACCTTGTGCCCTCCTGGTGCAGCAAATGGAAGTTGTGTGTAGCATTACAGCATCTCATATAGCTCTGGACACCACTCTCTGAGATACTGAATGAACATTCTAGCAATTAAATAGGTTTCTAATGTTCTGCATACATCTCAGTGCTGTTATTCCCTCTCAAAAATAGCATCTGCAAACAATTAAGGCTCTTAGAATCATAGAATGGTTTGAGTTGGAAGGGAACTTTAAAGATAATTTGGTTCCAACCCATCTGCCATGGGCAGGGATCCCCTTCACTGGACCAGGTTGCTCAGAGCTCTACCCAACCTGTCCTTGAACACTTCCAGGGATGGGATATCTACAGTTTCTCTGGGCAACCTGTGCCAGGACCTCACCACTCTCACAGTGGAGTTTCTTCCCAATATCCAATCTAAATCCCCCCTCTTTCAATTTAAACCCATTACCCCTTGTCCTGTCACTGTCTGCCTGTATAAGAAGTCCCTCTCCCTCCTTTTTACAAGCCGCTTTAAAGTATTGAAAGGCTGCAATGAAGTCTCCCCAAAGCCTTCTCTTTTCCAGGCTGAAGAACCCCAGCTTCTCTCAGCCTGTCTTCACAGGAGAGGTTCTTCATCCCTTGTGGCCCTCCTGTTGAGGTAGAGCCCTCTAACTGTGGTGGAATTACTGTAAATGGATGTGACCTCTTTTGTGCAAATAGAAAAAACATTCTGTTGAAGGGTGCTAAGAGCTTCCTGCTCAGAGGTCTCGGATCCACAGACAATCACAGGTGTTGCTAAAGGCTGTCGACATGTCAAACATTCTGTGTTAAACACAAAGTGCTGTACAGCCCCTTTGGACAGTAAAACCCAGCTGCAGGCAGCAGGAGTGACCACCTGGAGCAACAAACTCTGTCAGACAGCAGAGCAGCCAAGGTAACTCAGGCTGACAGTGTGTAGGCTGCCCTTGCTTGTAAATGCCCAGGTAAAGAGAACTGCATTTTAGAGGGGAAAGCCAGGAGGAGGTGAAAGCTGAGCTTTGTGGTTTTTGTCTCCAAAGTCTATGACTAGAACTGATGAAACCACACTTTTTTAACCTTTGGACTTCTATCTACAGCAGGATTGAGCCACCCTCGTGCTGTGCTGAACCTGAGCTGACAGCCCTGCCTGCTCACAGGGCTTGTTAATTCAGCTAGAGCTCGACTAGTCTCAACTCATTGATTTTGAGTTGGAAAAGAAGTATTGCTCAGTATACTCTGGCATTTCCATGAAGGAAAAAGACTATTGCTTTACTCTTCTGTCCTGTATGAATTAGGATTTCCTCTAAACTCTTTATGGACAGGCAAGAAAATACAGTGTCCTATCTTTATTGCCTCTGCGGAGGTAGAAGTACAAGAGAGACCAATATAAATGGGAGGATTTCATGACCACAAAATGATTTTAAAATCAATTCCCTGATCAAATGATGTCAATTTTTGTATGGGATTTACCAAGCATAAACCTGTGCACATTTGGAATAAGCAGAGGGCTTGCACTCTAAACTCTCACTGAACGGAACATCTTGCAGATATTGCAAGTCTGACATGTTCTTAAGACTTCAGATTTGATGAATTTTAGGAGCAGAATTTAGGAGCAGGGAGGCCAAAGGCTACCTCTCTGCATCTGTTCTCTAAATTTGCAGTATGCATGCACAAGACAGGCTGTGAGAGCCTGCACATTCCTGGAGCTGGTGCTGCAACCAAGCTGACAGATGTCAGGAAATGCTGGAGGAAATTTAATCCAAATTCCTTGAATTCCAGTCACATAAAAATTTAGAGAGACAAACAGGAAAGACCAAGGTTCTGCTAATACTACCTTGACTCCAAAAAATGGGTTTTTCATAACCTGATTTTTAGTTTGCATGATGTTACAATCTGTTCTACTTCAACTCTCTTGCTGAGCAAAAAATTTAGGTACCACAGATGTGACCACATATGTATAGTTACAATAACTATAAGCTGGGAAGAACTCTGCCCGCACAGACAAAATGCCATTTTCTTATTTATCTGTCTAAAGATGGTGTCAATCTGATTATAAAGTGTTAGGTATTTTGAAATACTAAAAGAAAATTAACCTCTCAGAAGTTAGAAAATGCATATTAGGTTATCTAATGAAAAGATAACTTGCAATACTTGATCTATGCAGCACAGGTACAGTAACATGGGGCAGAGTGGAAGCAGTAACAGCAGTAGCAGAAATATCAATGGCAGCAGCTGCTGGGGTGGCAGCAGGAAGAGCCTCACTGACAGCAGAAGAGAAAGAAAAGCTGTTTTCCAAACCTGAAAATATGAGGGTAGATGTTTACCTGCTTGATTTATAACTGACACAATGTATAGATGCCAGACTATTTACATCTTGGAAACTGCTAAAGATGTTTGGTGGAAAACCTCTAGTCAGTGTACCATGATGTTTTCCTTGGATATTTCAAGCATTGTTTTTAGAAATGTTACATATGTGCTTGCATGTTGGACTATGGAATAATAATATGTGCCAGGTTTAGACAGCAAGTTGGTCTAAGAGAGAGAAAAAACACTTTACAATTATTTTCCATACACATGGTTTCTGAAAACCAAACAAACCAATGCTTTCAGTCGTATGTTATGTAGCAGACACACAGAAAACTCAGATGGTTCAATTCTGCAAGCTGCTGAGTACTCTCAGCTCAATTCTGTATTAAAACAGCCTTGTATTTACAGGTTTATGCTCAGGAAATGCAGATCAACATGAAAATACGCATATAATGGGGAGCTAATATTTGTCTCCTGAAGTCCCTCCTGCCTCTATCAGTGACTCTTGTCATCCCACACCTCATCCCAATGAAGTCTGGCCCTAGCTGTCCAGTTTTGCATCCTTGGCTTCCACTGACAATAATGAGGATTACAGATGTATGCTGAAGGCAGAACAGCCTTTCAAGTGCCAGAGAGCCCTGCTGCTGTTCAACACTGCCTTTAACCTAAGCAATATACAACAAAGTGCTGTAAAGTAAAAGCAAAGTTCCAGGTAGTTCCCATGTTAGTAATTCTTTGGGATTTTTCAGGAACTGCAGGTATGATTGCCAGACTTTAAAACATTCATTCTTCAGGGTCAGACATTTATTCTTGCAGAATGGAGGAAAACCAGCTGTTTTTGTATGGTACAAACACAGGTTTCTTTCCTTCTTCCCCGTCCTCTGGGAAAACTGGAATCCTGAATTCCTCTCCAGCATAACATTTGGGTAATTTTCATCCAATACATTTTTGAAAGATGACATAGCCTGAAAGAAATCAAAGACGCCTATCAATGAGTTTTGTGGAGAAATGTAACACTGGAGAAATACAAGGCCTGTGCTAATGTTGAGGTCGGGGGTTCGATCCCCGTTAGCGGCCGGCAACGCAGCAAAGGCTACCGCAGCGCCTGGTCACGGGGAGCTGGCCCTGGCTCCCAGCTGCCGTATTGGGCAGCGGAGTGGCGGCAGCGGCTAGCCCGGCTGCGAGCGGCCGTGCAGCGCCAGCCATGCCACAGGATGCGGCCGGCTTCGTGTGGCGGTCGGCGAGGGGCTCCGGAGAAAGGGCCTGAATCGAACTAGTGATGGAGAAAGTGGAGTCTGACTCGGGGAAGAATCTCAATGCAAGACTGCAAAGGATCTGACCGTTGGGTCCAAGCAGGAGCAGAAGAAAGTCGAAGAAAACTGCTCCTGCTTCGGAAAGCCCACCGAAATTCATTGAACAGCTTCACAGATAAATCTCTTTAATTCTGCAAGGCAAGACTATATCTTCGACTGTAAAGGTTGACGCTGTCTGCTGGACTGGCCGGTCGTCCGCAGGTGTCAAGACACTCATACCTGGGTAGGCGAGGCCGCTTGTGTCCTTAAAATCCAGATGTTCGGTTTTCCCAAGACCCCAGCTGGGGCTGGCAGCAGATGATGTTACCAGAGCGAGCACGGCGGAGGTAAAGGAGAGAGGGGCTCAAATGTTCCTGTATTTTGTGTCTTTATTCTCTGTCCCCAAAGGAGCAGGAAAATTCCACAGCAAAGGGGCGCAGGGGACTCGGAATACAAAGAGCGGGGGTGATGGTTGGTGAGGGGTTTTAAGGGGGACAGAAGGGGGAGGCTCCAACAGAGAAAGTCCAATAGGGAAAAACTGCATAACTGCAAATGCCCAACGGAATGAAACAGGGGGAGGAGTACTTTCAAATAAACCAATGAGGATACAGAGAACACAGAACTTTCCAGCACTTAATGCATACTAAAACAACCTCATGCATAGGGAAATAGCTGGGAGGAGAAAGGGGTGTGGGGTAGGAGAATAAAGGGGTGTAACCAAAGCCTTGATGGACAATTCAAAGGGCGGGACATGTGGGTAATTCCCCAACCTCGCCTTCTACTTTCCCTTCTGACTCACTGTCCAGAGCGGGAAAGTCCGCCTAGCTGATCCCGTTGTTCTTCATAGAGAAAGCAGATTGGGTCACTGCCACAAAAGGTCATATTATCACACAAAATATTAGATCTCTACATCTTAGATATTTAGATCTGAGATAATAATCTAGTTTCTTTTTCTTGTCCTTTGAAGAAACAAGCACTTCTTTGTTACAGTTCATCTCAAGGTAGATCTTTAAACAGCCTAGATGACTCATGCTGTAGAAATGCTAATTTTTCTCCACTGGCTATAAAAGGAATCTAGCTCTTAGGAAAGTTGAGGTGGTTTCCATCCATATCCTGGAAGGCTTTTAGCACTACAGGAAATAAGCATTTTTATCTCAGTGGAATGCTGTGGCACAAAGAGCTCCAGTAATTTCCAGAGTGTGAGTAGGAACAATTCAACAGGGGAAGTGCTCAGAGATGTGTGTAGTACAAACATTACCAGGACTGGAGCATAGCTCTGGTTTTGTTCTCTGAGAAAAGGCCTCAATCAGTTGCTGAAATGTATTTGTCTTGTACTACTTGAGATGCCTTAGGATATCCAAGACATAGACCCACAGCTGATGCCGGATGGTGGAGGCCTCTAGCCTGCCTGGTTTGGCAGCTGGAGGCCAAGGAAGATACCCCAGGATGTCTTAAGTGGCAATAAGTGTCAGTGAGCTCTTCTTTTGAGACCCTGTTCAATAGTCATTAATCTAAGCAGTGATTCATCTCACCTATTTTCAATTAGCTGACTTTTTCTCTAAGTGCTGCTGACTACCTTGACCAGATTGTTATTGATTTTAAGGGGAGTTTAAATGGGTATGTGAAATACACGTGCACATGTAAAATGTATTTTACACATGCATGTGAGGTTATGAAATTAAGTTGACTAAGTCTGGAACATGTGGCATGATTCCTTTGCCTTAACTTTAGTGTCTATTACCATTTGTGATGCTCTAGGATAACCTCCCTGGACTCTAATTTCCTGTCAGAAGGGCCACATGTTTGAAAGTCCTCTTCCTGCACTGTTATGTCTTAACTGCCTGTGGATATCACAAATTGTGCTAGATATTTATAAAAATTAGTCACATTTAGCTGGAGATGAATCCTGCCCTGTCTCCTATTTTAAAAGGGATATTGAAAAATTGCAGAGGTGGCAGAAACAGGTGGCAATCTATTTTTGAATTAGAGAAAATACAAAAGAAAATTATTTTTTCAATCTATTTAGTTTATCAGAACCATGACCAAGATAGATGTAATTACAGAGTAGAAATATTTTCAATAGATAGAAAGTACCTTGTACTTCAAAATAACTTTAAAAATAGAAGAAGAATCAGCAAGGTGAAAGCAAAGAATTGTCACTTTCAGTTTAGACATTAGGAGGTAAATCTCATTAACTAATGGGGAAGAATCACCAAGGGAATTGATGAAGCCTATGCTCCTTGAAATCTTCAAATTAAGACAGGATACCTTCCTGAGGTTATGATTTGCTGAAAGCAAGACTGTGAACTCAGTACAAGGGTAACCGAGGGAAGTCAGCTGCCATGTGGTAGGCTGGAGATTAGACTAGATGGCCTGTTGATCTCTTCTGGCACTAGGTGCCACAAATTGTGCCAAAATAAGAAGAGTATGACATGAATTCAGCTGTGCTTGCTGCAAATCAATTATTTTTTTCTCAGCAGAAAATGGCAAGTAGGTTTAACTTAGATAATCTTTATATCACTTCCCTCATCCCTCTTTCCATTAATTATATAATTTTGAGGAAATTGCAGAATTCTCAAAGGTATTTGTTGTTTGCAGTTATTTGAATGCTATGCATTGACATCTGTATTTGTTATTAACATTCTTCAAACCCTTTTTGTTGCCTTCTGTACCTTTTTCTTTGTTTATTCACCTGTTGCACATTATCCAACTCTCAGATTTATGACTCTCTGGATAAATACTATCTTCATGCTAGTTCTTTATGTCTAATACAGGGAAGCGAGGCATTGATTTTTTCTTTTTTTTCCTTTCTTTTTTTTTGCAACTGTACTTTCATTAATAATAGTAATTCAATTCTTTTCTTTCAAAGTAATTCTTCAGCAAATTGGAGAGTGAGTATGAAGATTATTCACAAACAATTGATTGATGATGAAATCCTCTATGTGTCATTCAGCTGTGTTAATGAGTGCAGAAAAAGAACCTCCATTAGCAGATGAAATATGCAGCTTTGTCTCTGTTCTCAGACTGTTAATTTCTTATTCAGTGATGCTAGTGGGAAATTATGTTACATCCCCCTAAAGGGTTTATCTTACTCACAAGATTCTTTATTTAGGGACCTCAGCCTGTGTTTATCATCACAGTAGCATAAGAAACTGCAAGGTCCCCATTATGTGAGGTACTGAGGGTGAGTTCATATTGCCTTTTTGGTACCATCATTTATTCTCATACAAGTCCCCACTGCCCACTTTGCTTTGTGCTGAGGTGCAGCAGCTGTTTGCCTTGTTAAAGAATCTCAAATATGTGTTTAGGTGTTTGCACTGCAGATAGTACAAATATCTTTCTAGAAAATTCCATGGCATTTATACTCCTAAAAATACCATTGGGCTTCATGTGAGGCTTTCAAGAACATCAAGGGTTCTGGATCCAATGAAATAAATTTGGAACATGAAATCTGCTCTTTAGTGACAGAATGAACAATTTCCTCTAGTATCTGAGCACTCTGAAAATGTTAACTGTTCTTCTGATATTCCTATGGGGAAAGAGATGGTACTATTCTTATTTAATGACAGTCAGTAAGATCCAGCATTGAATAAGTTTTTGAAAGACATTAACAAAAGTCCCAGTTGTTTTATTTTCAAGAAATTTTGCATTTTACAGTACATTTCTGTTCCACTTAAGCAAAATAATTTCTAGTATTCCTAACTTTTGAGTGATCAGTTCCACAGTGGTACTTTGTCACCTTCTTCAGTTGATATTTGCTTTTAAACTACATCCCAGCAACATCCAGACCTTTCCTCACATACCTATGATCCCATGTTTTATGTCCTGTTGCCCTGGCCAGTTTCACTATTTTCCTGTCTCAACTCAACTTCAATCTCTTTTTCTCCTCTCTTTTATATCACATTCTCCACTCTTGTATGTTATCTCCACTGTTGCTATACCTGTCTTCCTCTTATCAAGGCTGAATCCTCTAATCATAGTGTCCCCAGACTGATTCTTTGTCTCAGTCTCCTCTCTTTGCCTTATTGTACTTTTCCTGTTTTTCTGCTGATGTCCTTTGTGTTTTCTGGTTTGTGCAGCTGAAGAATCATTGAAGACTCATAAGACACAATAACCCTGCAGCCATTTCCTCTGGATGACTTTAGAGGGAAAATTGCCATAATTTCAGTGAATCCTTCACCTCCTCAATGTGCTCAGAGCCATCAGAGTTATTTGTAGGGAAGTTTCAGTAAGTGTGTGGTGAGCACTCGTTTTTTTCCCCAAGCTGATTGCTGACTTGTGGAGTTCTGTTATGGTGGTAGAAGATGCAGTTCTAGTATCACAATCACTGCAAAAAGAGTAAGTGCTGGATGGAAAACACTAGACTAGCATAGTGTTTTGGGTTTTTATAAGTAGCTAAAAAGGTCACAAGCTTTTTTTGCAAATAAGCGAGAAAAGCATATTTTGTATCTGCCCTTATCTGTTTTAATTCCAGAGCAACTAAATGCATAAATTTCACTTAAGATAGTGAAATTTTGGCAAATAAATATATTCACTTCATTTAAACCTGTTAAATTTTGGCAAAGTTTTCAGCCAGATTCTGTAAACAAAACCTTTAAATGCAAACTGCTGAGAAACCTTCCTAATATTCAATGTCAGCAGTCCTGTCTATAACTTGGTGTGTGCAGAAAATCTGCATGATTTGAGCCTAAACTTGTAAACTCTTTGTAGACAGTAGCCATTACCATTATCTGGCATTTAACTTAATGGGAAACATCCTGACTAAAATATTTTCACAGATCTTTAAATATGAAAGACCACAAACTAATGAGGTTGAATAGTTTAAACTGAAAAAAAAAAATCTGCAAATGATAGAATAAGAAAACAATACAATCTCTACCCACTCAGCATCTGATGCGGACTCAAATGACTTGTTCTGATTACAATACAGGAAAATTAAAAAAACACATGCTCTTTGCTTCAGACTTACTTGCTGAGTTGTGCTGGGCAGAATAGATTGTCAGAAGCATGTTTTAAAACCCTTGGCAGCAATGGATTTTTTGTAAAGGAAACAGATATACCTGGCAGCATTGGTAAGCCTTTTTACACTCAGTGTGCTGCAAATTTCACCATCTGCTTTGTCTCCGATTTTTCAGCTGAATAGGCAGAATTTCTGATACCTAGAACCTTTTCCTGTGAGTCCATACAATTAGGTAAGAAGATGATTTCTGTGTCACACATTTAATGTGGGTCCTGTGTAGCTATTTTTTTGTTGTTAAGGTAAGCTAGAAGTGAAATCTCCATCACAATGGGTGTGAACAATACACATTACATCTGACTTGCCAAAACCAAAACTAAATTTAGTACAAAAAAGCCCTATATAATGAAACTAAAGATTCCGTATGCAATTTCATTGCACAGTTTTTGCACACTCCAAGTTTAAACCTGAATCTTTCAATGTATAATAACAAAGAGCGAGCATGAGCTAATGGCTGCTTGACAGTCTTCTCCCTGCTTCAAGAGCATAGTCTTATTTCCTTTGCGTACATATCATTCAAACATCCATAGGAGTTTGAAATAAGGTGTAAGGTGCAGAAATCTCTCTTTTGGAAGCCGGTGTGAGGCCAGTGTTTGCCATTAAACTTGACACCATTAAACTCATGAACTCAGTTTGAAGCCAAAGCACCAACATGCAAATAGCCACATGTGGCTACGAATTATTTTTGAAGCCAGTAACTCTGAGTTTTATACCTGGAGATGGAGTGACAAAACAGGTAATGAGGGAACGCTAACATTTCTGGAAGACAGCGGGAGGTCTGAGCACCAAAGGGGACTTCCAAAAAGGCTGCAACTCTTTTAAGATTGTTCATCCAAGCTATTCCTTATCCACTGAATGGTCCATCTGTCAATCCATGTCTCTCCCTTTAGTGACAAGGATGTTGTGTGGTTCAGTGCACAACTACAAACATTTCCAATGAACTCTGGTGTCTATAGCTGTCTCCAGAAGGCATGTAGATTCATGTTTCGTGTAGATTATGCAGTATATATGCCAGCCCCAAATGGCTTTCAGGTATCTGAGGGTCCCTAAAATGCTGTTAGATGATCCTGCCAAATATTTTAAATAGAAATAAAACACAAAGTGCACTCAGTTATCTCTTGATATGTCTTGTCTCCTTTTTCTTCAAAAATTATCATGATCCTCACCACTAACTGGCTACCAAAAGAAGGTTTTAATTCGAAGTGTGATTTATAAATATTTTATATTTTTCAATATATTTATGATGATGTTTGTACAAAGGGTAGTCCATAAAGAACTGGTCAGAGTCCAGCAATGTATTTTCAGAAATAAAAATGCCAGGGAATGGGCTTATTTCACCTTCAGCACTTTCATATATATCTGGACATGATGGTTTCATCAGTGTTGCTGCACTAGCCACAGCAGGGATGTTGATAACATTTTGGTCTTCTGCTCTTAAACAGAGAATGCTGTCTCAACTGAGATGAGTGAAAGAGGCACAATATCAGACCACTTGTTCCCAAAAGATACCATGGAAAGAATAACCAACAGACTTTTCCTCATCCGTCAGCAATCTCTGGATCATCCTTGGGTATGTTGGAACATGAGCAATACTGTGGGAAGACTAATTGTGTCTGCACAGATTTTATTTGGCTTTTTATTTTCTGTAGAAACTGCTTCTTCCTTTTTACTGGTATTCCTTGGCTTTCGCCACCTCACTCTGTCTCCCTTCATTTAGTTGGTGGCATCACACACTGCAAACACAGAGCAAGGAAGAAAAATGAACTGCCACGCTCATGATGCCCTCAGGAAGCTTAGGGGCGGACATGCAGCGTTCACAGCAAGAAGGCAAAGAAAATGTGAGAAAAATGTTTACACTTGGTAAGAGCTTCCCGAAATAGTTTTGTCCTGTGCTGACAGAAAAGGGGCCACAGACAGGCATCTTTGTTATTCCTCTGGCTGCTGTGGGAACAGGTATTTGCATGTTCACCTTCAGGATGGGCAAACATATCACACTCAGTGAGTCACTTCTTGCACTGTCCCCGATGGAGCTCTTGTTTTGCAAAAAAACAGGTTTGTTTTTCTTGCAAGTCAAAATGTATTACAAATGAATAATAGGAAAAAGGAAACAAACCAAACAACAGCAACAACAGCTAAGAAAACCCAAACCAAAGCATTCATCTCTTTGTACTTTTAGTTCAGCCAAACTGGAGACTCATCAGATAAATTATAATTTTTCCTTCAAAAGGTTTGATCTTGCAGACTTCTTTTACAAAGCCTTTTCCATTATCCCCTTCTCCAACAGCTGGCATCTCATTCCACTGTTAACAGTTCCAATTAGGGTAATCACTCTAAAACTTTAGTAGAAAAAGACACACTGAAAACAACTGCTTTATCTCTTTCAGGTATTTCTTCTTTTGCATAAATACTTAAGCAATTTAATTTTGCCTGAGTGCCTTCTCAAAGGAGAGTTCTGTTGAATGAGGACAACCATAAATCAATATAACCCTGCTTTCTTTTGTAACCTCTTCTTTTTAGTGCACACAATAATGAGATATAGCTGAATTACATTAACAGTGATTTTTATTATTATACTCCTCTCTAAAGCATCTGTTGGCATGGTAGATGGTCATTCTACAAAGTTAAAAATAGGTCAGCAAAATCCTATGAAGAATTGTCTCTTCTCTCTCTTATTGTGTCCAGTTCATCCTTTTATACTGTTGAGATAATGCTGGATGTATGAAGTGATGTGTTGAGTAATCTATTACATGGTTTATTACAAAAAACAACCCAAAAAATGAAAATAATTATTATAATGTATTGCAAATACAAAACCTGGGCATATGAATGTCATTGTAGTGGCCCTTCCTGGGAGAAGATATGATATTGAGTCGTGGAAAATTGAACATGGGCCTTTCCAGCCAAAATTTATCTTGTTGGAAGCAACTAAAGCAGCAAGAGAACCTGACCAAAACATTTTAGTCTCCTGTATCATGAAAATGTTAATTCAGAAGTGAACATATAAAAAGATAATTTTTGGTTGCTCAGAGCAGACCCAGAGCTAAAGATACCAGAAATGTAGACATTAGGAAGCACAGGCCATGATTATTTACTTGATGGATTAAGGAGCTAAAAAGAAAGAACATGTTTTATCTAGGTCCAGCAAGCCCAGATGAAAGACTTCAGTCTATTAGTAGGGATATTATTTACAAAACCTGATTTTACACAATGGGGTAGGATCATAGGAACTGATTTATTCTCTACCCTTTAGCCCAAAGCATCATTACTTTTTGCATCTTTACAGAACCTTGTGGTTTAGTTCTGTTTATCACCACAAACCTGTAAAATAAGTGTAGAAGGTACATGTAGATATCACCTGTTACAACTCTGTTCTCAAAAAAAGGTTTTGCAATGCTTGAGAAAACCCTGGAAATACAGGCCTGACAATCTCACCTCCACACCCAGCAAGATCATGGAGCAGGAACATGGAGCACATCCTCCTGGAAACTACGCTAAGGCACATGTGAAATAAGGCAGTGACCGATGACAGCCAGCAAGGCCTCACTGAGGACAAATCATGCCTGACTAATATGGTGACCTTCTGCTAGGGGGTTACAGCACTGATGAATAAGAAAAGAGTAACTGGACACCATCTGCCTGAACCTGTGAAAAGCATTTGACACTGTCCCACACAAGATCCTTGTCTCTAAACTGAAGGGACTTGGGTTTGACAGACAGACCACACGGTGAATGAGGAATTGGCTGGATGGTGGTACCTGAAGAATTGTGGTCAGTGGCTCAATGTCCAAGTGGAGACCAGTGAGGAATGTCATCCCCAGGGGTCTGCATTGGGACTGGTGCTGTTTAACATCTTTGTTGGTGACAGGGACAGTGGGACTGAGGCACCCTCGGCAGGTTTGCTGATGACACTNGTGGGACTGAGGCACCCTCGGCAGGTTTGCTGATGACACTGAGCTGTGTGGTGACAGTGACACGCTGGGGGGAAGGGGTGCCATCCTGAGGGACCTGGACAGGCTGGAGAGGTGGGACTGTGGGAACCTCATGAAGTTCAGCAAGGACAAGTGCAAGATCCTGCACCTGGATCAGGGCAATCCCAAGCACAAAAATAGTGTGGGCAGTGAATGGATTGAGAGCAGCCCTGAGGGGAAGGATTTGGGTGCTGATGGTCAACATGACCCAGCAATGTGCACTTGCAGCCCAGAAAGCCAGTCGTGTCCTGGGCTACATCAGAAGCAGTGTAGCCAACAGGTCGAGAGAGAGGATTCTGCCCCTCTGCTCTGCTCTGGTGAGACCCCACCTGGAGTGCTGCATCCAGCTCTGGAGCCCGCAACTCACGAAGGAGATGGATCTGTTGGGGTGTGTTCAAAGGAAGCCATGAAGATGTTAATCCAGGGCTGGAGCATCTCTCCCTTGAGGACAGGCTGAGACAACTGGGGCTGTTCAGCCTTGAGGGGAGCACTTGAGCAACCTGCTCAGATTGAAGCTGTCTGTACACACAGCAAAGGATTTGATGTAGATGACCATCCCTTAAAACCCAAACAGTTCTATGACTCTGTGATTCTTTGATTCTATGACTTGCCATTCCCCAATACATTTGTGTGTAATCTGTTTCTGAAAACCTCCACTAATATAAAGGACTGAAATGAATATTCAAGCCAAACCCTCCCAGAATGCTGAAGTTCATTTTTAGGGCTCACCACTGTTAAACAACCTTGTCTCAGATCCCACAGTAAACAGCTCTTGCTAACAGGTTTGCCACTTGCCAATCAGTCAGCAGATTGAAATCAGTGTCAGAGAAGCAGCAGACAGAAGGAGGTCACACGGCTCTCCTCCCCTGCTCTGCCAGTTAGAAACACAAAAGTTTCCTATTTGAGAACATTTAGCAGGATTTTAGGACGCTGTTGCTGACATGCATAGTTGGTGCTTCACTCTCACTGCATCTGGGAGAGATGATGTGTCAGAAAAATATGGAAGAGTAAGGGGAATTTTGGAGTATTATGAGTAGTCACTGTCCTAATTTATGTCTTATTTTGCCCTTGTGCTCATTTCAAACCTTCTCCTTCTAATAAAAACATGCACAAATTAGATATTATAAAGTCAAATGAGTCCTTTAAGTGCTGCTTTGTGACAAACACTCTGAACCACGGCTGTATAGCCAATTCTAAAGGTTTACAGAAAAAGTTCTCCAGGGATGCAAAAGCATCGTGGTAGTTATCCGTGTACTGTGTAAACTTTTCAGGTCCCAAAGAGCACTACAGCTCCACAAGTACCCATCAGTTATTGAACAATGGGCAGAGAAACAGCTATCTGTAGAAAACCAATTATCTTTTTTTATTTCATTCCAAATTTTGGGAAATATGGAAAGAAAAATCAGTAATAATAAATGGACCTTAAAAAGAGCAATGATTGAAGTCTCTGTAGTTCTGACATTTGAGATTAAGAAATTAAAATAATTTCTGATCTTCTTTTTTGTTAGACTCCCCTACCCCTCTCCACAGACACAGAGAAAACTTCTCTCTACAGCAGTATGCAGCAGCACAGGTAGTGCTAAGTCAATCACAGGTTCTCCAATTACTACAACCTGTCAAGTCTAGCAAACATCAGTTGATGCTTGAAGACATCAGTGCTGTTATTTATATCACTGCTCACTAGACTTGTATAATTTGGTTATGCTAAAGACTGGAATCTGCATTTTTTTTTTCCTAAGTGCAGAGAGCAACTGTACTAATAGAATTCATGAACAAGCTTCTCATTGTTGTGAACATAAAAAATTTATATACACCTTACAGGTCTACCTGAGAGGTTATAATTTAAAAGGGCAGATTTTACCTGGAATATTTGGTGGGTTTTATTCAGGTCAACATTCTTACTCACAAAACTGTCTTTTGAATATGTGTATGTTACTGGGTCAATTCAAATGTTAGAAAAAAACTACATAAAGCCAAACCAATGAACAAATGCAACCAGCCCAGAAAAAGTACTAGAAAAACAAAACAATACGATGAGAGGCAAATACATAATATGACATATCTGAACTGCCTTGGCCTTATGCCTTGATACATTGAAATAACAATGGGGAAAGAGATCTGTTGAACCAGGTAGCCTGTAAGTTAATGCCCACAAATATGCAGGGCTCAGAAAGTCATCTGGGAACAGCCACACACTGGCTGCTTTGTTCTAAATAAATCTGCACCTAGTTCAATTCCTGGGGGAGGGTCCTACTGAGACCAAGGATATATTGATCAGGCATCTTGGTGATAAATCTAAATTTCAGAAGCTGTGTTCTTCCCTATCCTGTGGAGTCTTTGAGAAAAAAATGGGGAAGGAACATAGAGAAGCCTTGGTTATGATCTTCATGAATCATCTGAAAGTGTTTATTTCCATCGTTCTTCAAAATAATGAACAGCAAGCAACAGTATGAAAAGCCATAGAGCTAAAACCCAGATGAAAGCAATCCTCCCCTGCCCAAAAAATTAGATAAAAAGTATCTTTCTATACACAGCATATGTTAAAACACACGGGTTTTTTAATAGGAAAAGGACAAAGAATTATTTTAAGCTCTTATCCCAGGACTTTACTTTTTCCAGGTTCAAAGTGTGAAACAATATCCACAAAAATACTTATCTGCAGAAACTATTGTCATGCAGCCTGAACTAAAAATGCTGCCAGACATTCCATACACAATGTCACTGACCAGCGACAAGTGCAAAAGTGGTCTTGGGACCTTTGCAAACCATTCAAATCTGACCTAATTAGAAAAGACATGGTTTACACCTCCACCCAGATAGCTGCTTTCCTGTTCACAGCTTGTGAACATTGTTCTCTCTGCACTTTTTCATATGCTGGTTTAGAACGCAGGTGTTGACATCGCTGTCCTATATTGCCTGAAGATTGTGTTCACCAAACATCCTCACACTGAGAGGCAAGAGCAAAGCATGAGCACAAAAACAACCTCCCTTTCAACACCATGGAGGTTGTGGAATGGTTATGGTGGTTCATGAGCTAATCAGGTACCAGATTCACTCCTGCAGAAGCATATACATAATGTTATATTCTGATTTTTAGTGACTTTTTCCATAGAGTTAATTGATGCTGCTCTTGTACATGAAGGAAGGATATATCTAAATCAGATTGTATGCTATAGAATTTCAAGGACTTTTTAAACTCTTTCAGCCTTGAAAAAATCATATAATGCCTACAACTACAATATCTACAACTTCACTACCTCACAGATGTTCTAAGCATGAGACTTGTGAAGTGCTGAGATATTAAACCTCAAGCCCTGTGGTTAACTTATGACAGAAAGCACAATAATATGCTTTTCTATGCCCTCCTTTCAGACAAGGAAAATAATGGAGATACTGCAAATAGTTCAAGCTACCAAAAAAAAAAAAAATTAAGACTAATAACAGTACAAGTATTTTTTTTCTTCTGCTAGCTTTGAACAAGAAAGGTTATTACAAAGATGGGAGTCAGAAATAACGTTTCTAATGCCACATTATTATTTTGCAGAGTTTACCCCTTCAGACCACTCTAGTCTGGCTGTCTAGTTCTCTGAGGAAAAAAAAGAATACATTTATTAGCAATATCATATGAAGTACAATTGGAATGCTTAAAGAGGTTTTCTAGTTTATGGTAGGACCTTGGACATATCATCCTTCAGCTCTCTGTGATATGTTTTAATTATATAAAAAATGGATGCATGTGTGAAATTTGTTGCATATGTTTAACAGTGCCTTGAGATTGGTGAGTTGTAATAAATATACTGTGATGAATTAAAATTCTCTAAAAGGACCATAATTACTTTATACATATGGATAAGAACCTTCTCCACCACTACAATCTATCTCCTCCCAAAATAAACACCAATTCTTCAGACAGCACAACCCATTTTCAAATAAACTAGAAATATTCAATACTGCTTGAAAATAAAGACTGGGGTTTACTTGGTGTTTTAAAGAATTTTTCTCCACATGTGCTTGTCATCTACCTTCAGAGGACCTATACATGATATAATGGGAAGTATTGAGGGTGAGGAAAATGCCGGAGCATCTGTCAGTGGATCACCTTGTGACAGCAAGTGATAAGCCTCCTAATGCTGAAGTGATGAATGTGCCTGAATATGGATGCTATGCTCATGTGAGACAGCTGAAAAACACAAATATGAACAACTAGACATGAGGACATGCCTCTGGGGAGACCCCACTGGTTTTGCAGTACTTGGCTGATTCTGGAAAGCAGGACATTTTTACCATCAAGAAAGATAAGTGTGCTTATCAATACAGCTCCATGGCTCAGAAGAGGAGCAGTTGGGATGCAGGGAAGCATTAATCCTATCTAAGTATCAAATGCAACCTTTTGTATATGTTCTCCTTGCAAATGATCTTTCATTTCTGTACCTTCAGTTCTCATAATGCTTTTGGAGTGCTTTATAACTGAGCAGTAATATAAAGGCAAGGTGACACAGGCTTGTTCAAACAAAAATTGCATACATTGAAGTTAATAAAATTACCAAAGTAGAAATTTCTTCATTTGCAGAAAGGAAGCATAGGAATCCTGCTTGTATTCACAAACAAAACACAGTGTGCAAGTAGGGTATTATTTACAAAGTGTGAAGGTCTCATGCAGACAAACATGTTTACATAGGAAACTAGAAATCTATAAGGGAGGAAATCTGTTTTTGATATATAGCAAAAGGGGGAATATGGCTGGGAAAGACAAAAATATATTTCCAAGCTTAGTGAGTCAAGAACCCGTAATATATCTTCCTGTTAATTGTTTTTCAAAGCTTTGGAAGGGCCTTAATACTGATTTTATTAAGCTGTTTCACAGGATATACACACGAGATTATGTATCAAAATTATTCAACAAATTTAATGACAATAAATATGATAAAGGAAAACCTACCAGTTGAACACCCACAAGAATAAATATTAGTGTATTGGAGATGGATGCAGAAATCTATATTACAAATGGATATAAATAAATTCATTTGTATTTCTTTGAGCAAGATGTTAAAGAAGGGAGCAATCCATATTATTGACCTGACTTTAATAATTTCTGCTTTAGATTAGCCCAGTAAAACCACACATCTCAGCAACACTTCACAATAAGCATTCTAACTTTTGGCTAAATATTCTGATCGATAGCTTCTTATACACTAAACAAACAAACCCACCACCTGCAGTAGTCAGGTCTCAAAAGGTAACAGGCATTTTCTCAGTTTCTAATAAATGAATAGGGTAGTATTGACTGGATGGTCATTAATGTGTTTGAACAGACAAAGCTTATTCTTTGTTTACTGCTGCGTCTTATTGCACAGAAAAAGGCTGCATCAAGGAGGGGGGTGCTGGGAAATGGGCAATGCTGAGAAGGCACATGTGGAGGATTCTCTCTCTCTTGTCAGGTGGATGGAGAAGAAATCAGGCCCCTTTTTCAGCTATTTCAAAGCTAAAACAGAAGAGGAAGGAGAGAGGTGAGCCTGAGGTTGTGTCTGCACTGGAGGGTGAAGCGGATGACTCATCCAAAGCAAAGCCAGGAAGGAGGCACCTGGTTAATCTACAGACAATCTTCCTCTGCCAGGAGACAAGTAAGTGGTGTTTCCAGCTGTTGCAGAAGCAGCATGAGGAACAAGAGGGCAACTTTGGGAACAGCAAACGTGCATGCTGTGTCTCCAGGGTTAGGGAAGGGGGAGGCCAGGGAGGGAAAGGGGACAAACCTCTGGGATGATGGAGGGCCAGGACATTATCTGAATCAGCACTACTGTCCTTTCTCAGTTTGTGCCACAGTTCACCCAACAGCTGCTGATAGAGCACCTCCCTCATGTCAGTACACAAATCATGGCAGAAATCCTGACTGTGACCTAGGACAGCCTCAGGTGTCTCCTAGGGCCTGTCCATCACATAACCTTCATGGACTTAGGGGAGAAGCTCCTTTCCCTAAATTAGTTTCTAGCCAAATGCTGCCCTGCATGAATGGCACCTCAGAACCTGGCACAGGCTGTGCAAGCCTCACTAGACGTGTGTTTTCCACCTCATGCCCAATGTAGAGCTCAGCTTGGAAACCCACCCTCTCTTCAGGGGAAGCAGATGTCAGGGCAGTTTGTCACTGCTGTACAAGCTCAGCACTGTTATCCAGGGCTATGCCCAAAATTTACAATTAACATGTCAGAAACAGAACTACCCAAGCAGGACCAAGGTGACCTCTCTCTGTGCACAGACATGAGGGGTTCTTTTATGCAAGCCTGATCCTGAGGGCAGACAGAGCATTAATGGGCCTTGTTTTGCCCCATTCATCCTGGGACTGCTTTTCCTGCTCACTGCACACTCAGACTACTATTCAGATGTCTCTAAGAGTGAAAATCCACTGTGGAAAGACTGAAAGTGGACATTCCAAGAGCATTTGGAGGGGAAAACCCACCAAAATTTAGAAAGAGGTTCACAGGTTTAGTCACCATGCTTTCCTTCTTCAGTCCCAGTATTATCCCTGATCCATTTAGTGCTTCCCAAGTCATTCTCGGCACTCAGGGAGACAAGTTTCTCATCTGCCTGAACCACATTTTTCACCTTCTTGATACTGATACACACCAGCTGCTCAGTCTCTGCTCTCATATGCACTGAAGGCAATTAAAAGTAAAATTTAAAAATCCCTTCCCCTTTTTTGCTCATTATCTTAAAAAAAAGTGTCTCACTGAGAATAATATGAACAATTTCATCTTGAAAAGTAACCCTCTCACAAAGTTATAAGCCAATTCTGAATGTGACCTTTCAAATGGAAAGCTATGCAACTTTAACCAGGCTTCATGCTGGGTCCATAGAATATTTCAAAGACATTTCTTTCAGTCTAGCCCATTTTTGCCCCAGTCTGTGCCATGGTTTGGTTTCATATTTCTTTGATCTGTGCAGCAAATACTTTACATAGTTTAAAAATAGATCCACGAAGCTCTAGCTCTACTCTTTAGGACTGAAAGGAAAGCGAGTTAATAACCAATGTAACAGTCTAACAGTAGTGTACTCCTTGTGATGCTCTCATTGGAACAAATTCATTCCCACTGTAACTCCACTGACATTAACAGAGCTACCAGCTGAGATGAATTTGCCACATTTTTGTAAAGTGCTTTAGAATTTGATGTCATAATTCTCGAAAGACACCATAGGAAAGATGTCTCTTTGCCTTTCTCGGCGTGTGTTCATGCACATGCCAGTTTTCCCAGCTTCTTGTGTTCCTTACATTTCTTTTCACACTGTCTCCCCACACTCTTTGAGACTCTCCTGTTGAGCAGATATAATGCACCAGATACTCTTTGAAAATAAGTGCCTTGAGGTAATTATAACTCTGTTCTTGCTTTTCATATGTGAAGGTGAATTCAGCAGTAGAGACTGAAGACTTGAAACCTGTTTCAAAGACCCTCATGTAAAATTGTCTTTTTTTGAAATGGCTCCGGTGTTCTGTTGCTCAAAATAGGTATTGTGACACAGGCTGGACTAAGAAACTGTTTTTCAAAATTTTCATTGCTGAAATACCGATGATTTGAAATGAATGATGTTATTACAGATCAGAACACATCACTGAAGCAGGTTAGAAAATTTTCGACATCTTTTATTTCCTAGAAAGGGCTGATTTTCTGGAACTGAGTACATTTACAGAAAAGTAGTTTGACTTAATTTCTTTTTAAAAACCTTCAAACCTTCCACATTCTTTTAAAAATCTCCAGTTTTGTGATTTAAATTCACCTTCTGGATTTTCACTTTGAGTAAAATGCAGCACTTTTAAAGTTATTAGAACTAAGTAAACAATTTCAATCAAAGTGAAGATTACAATTTAAGTTTTTAATTTTTTTTAATTCCTGCTTTTTCATTCTAATTTGGGAAAGGAAAAGGATAAAAGAAAAGATAAGGTGAAGAAACTATTTTTACATACTTTTTTTAAAAAAAAATACAATCTAGTGTTTAATCTTGTTTCTCTCTGTGATTGGAAGCCACAGCTTTTTGTTGACTTTCTAACTGCGGCTCTCATCATGTGGCTGTGGCTGCAGCATATAGAATGTCTCCTCAAACAACTGCAAAGGTCAGTAGCTTTTGAAATGCCACTTAGTGCATGTTTTGCTTATTGCTTTTTTTCCTGTTAATTAGACCATTTGATGTGTAGCTGTGAAAACTATTTTGAAGACATAGTGTTCCTGCTAAATCACTAAATAATCATTTAGACTACTAGAAAGATCTCCTTTTTAGCCTCAGAGGATTGTATGGTAGTATCCTTAAGCAACATGGCTGAAAACAAGGCTATATATTTCATATACTGCAGGCCTGGAGCAAATATTTTCTGACACTACACAATAAATCATGTTTTCTTCACCAGCAAATAATAGAACTGTACAGTACATTATATCTGCAGCAGCAACAAACAATTCATCATCTCTGACCTTTCCATAATGACAACAATTTGAAGAATAGCGACTAATTTAAATTTTTATATAATGTTTAAAATTTAAGGACTAAATCTCCTTTATACTAGATCCCTTCACATTGTTCTGGTAATAAAAAGCCTCCTTAAAGTGAGCACAAATGCAATTCTTTTTTCTCTTCAAGCTCTTACAAATCAACAGAGCAGAGGTTTCTCAGAGGGCTTGGACCTTAATGCAGCTCAGGTGGATGCACCCAAGCTAATTTTTAAATGATGAAATGGTAACAAATACAGCCTGCAGGACCTGAGAACCTTGGGTTTGTACTCTGTAGTTGGCTGTGCTGTTTCAGTCACACATCTGTGATAAAAAAATACCCTCACACTGATTGTGGACTCCTTTTATCAGCTCACACATAATCCATATGTTGCTTGCTTTATTCCTGGGAAGGGTGGGGGACTTTCAGCTGGCAGATGAACAGCAGATTATAAGAAACTGCCCCTCTGACACTAAACCCAAGAAACCAGAGGTGCCAACTGAAATAATGCCCCTCACTGCCAGTCCTTCCTGATGCACATCACCTCTGACCTTTCTGAAAGCTTGGGTTTGAAATGCACACTGAGTCTGTTTCTCAGAAACTGCACAGATTTGGGCTCTTTCATGTCTAGGGTCTAGCTGTTTCCAAAGAAATCCCACCACAATCCCTTTACCATCAACTGGCCTCATCTTTTAACGGAAAGAGTCTTCATCCTGAACAGCAGATATGACTCATGTTCTTTGTGGAAACTGCGGGAGGGCCCACAAAAATTTGTCATGAGAGAGATTTTGCAAAGTTCCAGTTTTATAAACAATTGTGTTCCTAATAGAACCATAAAAGATGAAGCAATGTATCTCAGGATCTCCACAGCTAAATGCATATTTGGGATGAGCTACTGTGGGACTGGAAATATTAAAATTGCTTCTGATCCTTAGAAATTACCTGTTCAATACTGAAGTCAAAGGGCGATGGCTGCTCTGCCCCTCACTGTAAGGGCATCATCCCACCCTGTACCTCACTTCAACCCACAAAAGAGCCGCGAGTGTTTAAGGGAGCAATCTATGCCTTTTAGAACAGATTTGAAACTGTCTGATACTTTAGCTTGGTTTGAGGTCAAGTGAGATGATTCTTACCATTAAAACAGAAAGAAATACTTCTGGCAGCCTGAATGAACTAATATTTTTCATGTCTTTTTAAGTCATCACCTCAGGATATTTTATGGATGCTCTCTACAGATGGTGATACACATGGCCCTACCTCGATTAGCTCAAATTCTTTCAAGTACTCTACACAAATAATGCCCAAAATACATCTGATGTCTGTAGCCTTTTCTCTAATGAAAGCTCAAATGCCCCTATTCCTCATTATTGTACGTGTCCTTGTGCAAAAGTTAGTTTCTTTGACTGCTATAGAAATAACCCCAGATACTGAAGCCAAATATTTAATTGTCTTTATTGTTGCAAGAAAACAGAGATCAAACCCACAGTTATTCAGAGAACTTTGCCACACAGAACATTCAAAAAAGAGAGAGGAAAAAAGTCATCCTTGATTACTGTATCTGTAAAATTATTTGGAATGTATACTGTATAATTAAGACTGCTTATCAGCTTAAATTTGTTGGCTTTGCTTTTTGAGAATACTGTCTTCTGTGGACATGAGGTTACTGAAACTGTACACTAGTGAGGGAACAAAACAAAACAGATGGTGCATTAATAATGGAAGTATTAGAAAAAGGGTACTCTTCCAGATTTCAATGTATTCATTAATACATTTTAGACAATTTAATTGCTTCCTGAAACACTAATTGAAAGAGTTTCATTTGCAAAAACCTAGTCCTGGTAATACAAACTAGGCACAGTGCCACAGAGAGCTTGAATGCTATAATAAGGAAATGAATAGAAGGGTTTGGGGTTTTTAATGTGTGTATGTTGATTGCTTTTAATGAAACCTTTACAAAAGCATACAAAGCATCAGGAAAAGAAAGATTTACAAAGAGAAGCCAGGTTTAAGAAGTACTGAATGTTTAGAAAATGTGAAGAGTATTTTTGGTTTTTTTTAGTGAGCCCATGTCAAGGGAGTGTGAGTTGGAATTACTGAACATAAGAGTCTAATGCAGTTTAAATTTATCAACATTATACACTCCCAGACTTAGCAATGATCTACATAGAGGACACTTAAAAAATATTTTCTTGTGAAGATGTCTGCTTAAACTGCTTCAGTTTCTCTTCTAAGTACTGATGGAAAGGTAAATTTTGCCTGATTTTGAACCTCCTCACCTGTTGCATGTTGGAAAATTTGGGTCAAGCTTTACTATGATCAGTCTCTTATGCATCTCCAGGAGACTGGAGATGAAGAGTGGACAGAAAGGCAGAAGAAAACAAACTAAATAAATGCACTGAAAAAAAAGCTGAAGTCTGTCAAAGGGAATATATAAAGCAAAAGACCAACAAACATGCAGAGAAACCTGAAAGAAAAGATCAATACTAAAGAAAGAAAAAATCCAAACAGAAGAACACACAGTTTCTAGAGCAGCTGCATTTCAAAGTCTTGTGGGGAAGGGCCCAGTCAAATGATGCAGAGGGTGGTATAAAGTAGTTTCTCTTGGCGGCTGCTCTGACAGTTGCCCACAAGAAGTGCAATTCCCACTCATATCATACTTGGGTGCAATTTTAATTTCCGGTTACCAAGGATCCATGGCTACTCACCTGTCTAGTTGGAAGGAAGCTAAATAATTCTTCAGAAGTTTAATCTGTATCAGCAGCTGGGGGGATAAGCACATAGGCCAAGGCCAGACTTGCTGCACAGGTTGCACCTGAGCTGGAAGGAGGTGTTACAATCTGAACATCACTCTGCCCTAGGCGGGCAATAACTGCTCCCTTAGACCTCCCTGATAAACCATGCTTATGTCACAATAATACAAAAAAGCCATCACTGTTGATATTTGTAACAGTGTCACTGGGTTTTCGCTTACAGCATTTTAATGAGTGGTAGCCAGACATGAGGCTTTCTTTCCAAGGGATTTTGTGGGTGACACTCTTTGTTGAGGAAGTAAGGGAGAGCTGAGAACAAGACAGGAACATATTTCTCTTATCTTGACTCATCCATGCTCAAAACCACATCTAAATGCAGACTCATTCTTCAATAGACCCTGTCCACTCATTGATTGTGTGTTAATATAATGATATTGGTTAGCTGTGGGACTTCAGCTAACTATGTAGTTACAAGGGAGCAACTCCCTTTATGGATATCATTATATCATTGCAAAAGTGCCTCATGTTATAACAGATGGCAGAATTATATGAAAAGGTAAGAGGGGACCTGGACCTACATCTTATTCCCTGCTAGGTGGTATCTGTCCTCTCAAATATCATAAGATGTTTGTGAAAGTCATAGAAAATGTTTTTCTTTCTCAAGAAAACCACTTGCATCCTAAATATTCACACATACTTGACTATATAATAGTGATATTTGTATATATGACATAAAGGTTCCTTACATCAAAATTCCTTTTTGTCCTGGAGTAGATTCCAAAATCAATATGTAAAATTATTTGGGAAAGATATTATTCTAAAATATTGCTGAAATAGTAAATAACAAAATGGTTGCTACATGTTGCTGGAAAATAAACATTTTTTGTTTCCTAAGTTGAGTGGCCTTGGTATGCTGTGTGAGTTCTAACCGATGGAGTAGAGGACTCCTTTTTTCTTTTCAGTCAGAAGCCAGGAAGTGAACTTTCTAGACATCAAAAAAAGACAATATGTATAAAAAATTTAGGCTAGACCTGAAAGAGAATGAGGATGTGACACATCTAAATTACAGCATTCACAAAGTTCCTGTGGTAGCTCAAATTGGAACTGCTTAGTATCACACTGATCTAGGAAAAACAAACAAAAAAGAATCACACAGAAAAACCCCCACCTCAATAAACACAAATACCCCAAAATACTAGAATTTATGCTGTCAAATTTTAAAAGATTTAGCCTAATGCCATTTTGAAATATCTTTGAAGTTTGCAAAAAGTTAAACATGGAGACCTAGTTCTACTTTTACATTTGAAGGAGTCATTTTTTCCAGATTTGTTTTCATCTGCCAGAATTATCATCTGTAAGTAAATCAAGGTAGAGAGACTGAGTCATTAAAACCTGCACCACAGTTTAATTGCCCACAGTAGGCTACAAAATTACTGGCAATTTTAATATTTAGTATCTGATTTTGTATCTATAGAAGCTAAGGGCTTATCTACCTCATCTAGAAGAAATTACAAAACTAATGCAAAAACATGTCTATGCCCTCCAGAGCATTAGTAGCAGCTTGTTTTATGAATCATTACCGTCCTTTCCAAATTACCGAGAAAGAAGCACTACACTGACAAATGCAGCATTTTAAAATCACGGTAAAGAAATATAAAAGTTTAACTGTAAATACTTTTTTTCCCTAGGTTCCTTAAGGACGTTTGCTACAGTTAAACTTACTGGAAAGTCAAATCCTAGTTGAACCAGAAAATTTATTCCAAAGCAACGGCTTGTTCTTGCTGTCTTGGAGCTGTCTCCATACGTGCTAAAAGCCAGCTGAACTGTGTTTTGGTTGTTTTTTGTTTGGTGGCTTGTTTGTTTTTTTGTTTTTTGCAGAATATTGTAAAGTGTGATGAATTTGGACTGTTGCCAACGGCCACATTTCCTCAATAAGCCAAATCCCAGTTAAGGGCCGCTCTTGGCTACTTAATTTGTAGGCATGGTCCCTGGAGTCTGACTAAATGCCAAGTCTGATGTTTGTGTGAAATGCCTTAAACCAGGCAAATAAATAAAGTATTTTGTATTCTAGCTCTTAAACTAAGCAAATGGAATGTGTTGGCTCATAATAGTTCAAGTAACACGTGGAAGTTGTCTGTTGGTTGTTAGATAAGTGATAAGAGATGAGGAGACCTCTGAGGAAGGCTGCAGAAATGTGGAGGTAATAAACTGCTTGCCTAACATTGTTTTAGATAATGAGAGAATAGAAGAGGAGATTAACAAGAACAAAAAGCTGCCTACATGCAGAGTGCCTGCACACAGTTAAAGATACTGAAAATACTTCTGTTGTAGATCTGGTGAATGGAAGGTACATTTTCTGGATGTCATCATTATCTAAGGCGGTCTCGGTGCACCCTGTATGTGAGTAGAACACTGTGGTAAGCTAAAACAAAGTGGAAGAAATGGAAATAGCATTTTATAATGACACTTCAAATGGAAAGAAAGAGGAAGGACATTTCAGCATTCCCTAGCATTGTAAAGTTGAGCTGTGTAATTCCTGATTGTTATTACTGACCTTCAGGTACTGAAACTAGGTCAGTATATGTTTGGAAAGGTAGGAAAACTTTCATGAAATGGCAGAGTTGCCCGTACAGCGGAAAATGCTAAAACTTCAAACTGCAGAAAGTATTAAAACTAACAACTTAGAATGCACACATTCAAATATATTTACATAAAAATAAGTGAGAATGAAGAAATAAGGTTATTACTCAGGTTATTACTGCTCAGGTTATTACTACTAGTATCAAAAAAGTTGTGTGTGGGTTGCGTGATTTGTGATCTTTCATCTTCTGTGTGAAGTCTGCCATTCCTATCCATATCTTTGCTACTGTAACCTGGATTACTGTGACATACTCTAACTTATGAGGGCTTTTTAGTAATGCAGAAAATGTATCCTTCTGACTGAAAACTTGGGATGCTGGTTTCTGATGGCATGAACTAGCTTTCTTTGAATTTCTGCCTTTTGTTCACATTCACCTAATCTCTGATAGAGCAGGACTTTAATTTAGATTGCATTTTGTAGATATTTTATATGGAAGGTAATGAATTAAAAAAACCTAAAAAAAGACTTTTAAAAAACCTACCCCTTAAAATAATGAAAGATGAATTGGTGGGGTGGATTAATTGAAGCACTGGGTTAACCCCAGCTGAAAGTTGGGCTCTGCACAGCCATTTTCTCAGCCCTCCAGCCAGTGCCAAATCCCTGCATTATAATTACCACTTTGGTCACAAATCCAGAACACAGAACTATTCAAGATGCAATGAAGAAAATTAACTCCACTTCAGCCACACCCAGTAGAGTTGAGCATAAAGAGCTGATTTATTTAGCATTGTCTTTGTACCTACTAGTCTGTCTGTAATGATGATAGTGGGTTGCTGCACTGAAAAAAATTATATATATTTTTTTCTTTTCAGTAAAATGAGAAATTAGATTGGCTCAAATTAAAATTAGAGATTAAAATATTAGGAAACAAAGACTTTAACAGATCTTTGTTTAGCAGTTAATCAAAAGTTTCCTCTTTCTAATCCTCTGTTGAGGTTTTGTCATTGTAATTAATAAATGGGAAATGACTGAGTGACATATATTGTGGGAACTACTTAGCCTTTTGAAGTGTTAATGGATCAATTTGGCTTTTCACATTTCTTTTTATTGTGAACCTAGTTGTGAGGAGGTAGAAAGTTTCAATAACAGTTATACTGATTTTTAAATTAAAATACTTTTATTCTAAAAAGGAAAATGTTGTCAGTGTTAATAACTTGAAAGATACTAACTTAATTTTTAAAGAGAGGACAATTGAGACAGAGAAAAGGCTTAACTCAGAAAACGCTGCCTGGATTTAATGGCATTTTAAATATAACTGTAACTTTGAGGATAACAAGAAGCCATAGAAATCCATATAAGCTGTTGCAAGAATGCAAGAATGGGATATCTCAGAGAATTCCGTGGTTTTTCAAATATTTTCAGAGAAATTTTGCTTGAGAATATGAAACGGATTAAATTGCAGTCTAAAGATGATAGTCTTGTTCAGCTGATAACACACAAATAATTTTTCATTTGTGGTAAGTCGTTTGTGGATACCTTATTTTAATTTAGATAGAACACAATGATAGAGTTTAAAACTGTCGTATATAGAGATACAGGCAACAGTATAGACAGGCAGGCATTTCACACAGCAAACCCCCACTGTCTCC
This sequence comes from Pardalotus punctatus, assembly GCA_013400915.1. NCBI lineage: Eukaryota > Metazoa > Chordata > Aves > Passeriformes > Pardalotidae > Pardalotus > Pardalotus punctatus. The sequence continues at coordinate 2,813 of VZTX01031411.1, read as the reverse complement.
TCGTTCACAGCGGAGCAGGGTGACACAGGGTACAGCCGAGAGCTGGGGTAAAAGACTCTTGAACCACAGCCTCCAACAAGTTCTGTAGTCACAGGTGATGATGTTTAATGATGAACTGGCTCAGAGCAAACATCTCACCTGAAAGTAAAATATTTCACATAGAACATTTTGTTTCACTGAGGATTTCTGCTTTTCACCTTGTTATTTTCTTTCATGCAGAAATGAACAAAAAGACTTAAGTGCTATTACAATGGAATTTTCTCTGGGAAAGGTTTTCTTATTTTACTTAGCTCTACCTGGTTATGTTTGTAAAAAAGCCCCATTTGTCAAGCAAGTTAAATATTCTCCTAATTCTTCTCCTTCCTCCTCTTTCTATATTGAGGTTTCCCCACAGCTAACAGAATAAAAATTATAATTTGATTCACTCTCTCATATGCTTTGCTTTGTAAAGTATTTATTTACTGTACTTAGATTTCTATTTATTAAACATAGAGATGTTTACTGTATAGTATGTGACAATCAGCACTAGTTAGTTTTTTCGCTATTTTCAGGCATTATTAAAATGCTCTGAACACTGAGATACAAGAACTGAGCAGTAGTGAAAGATTTTAGTGTATTCTGTATTTTGTAGCCTGTTGGGGTTTTCTCCTGCTAAATGATTGGTTATTTCAGGAATATGGATATGAATACTACTCTTGCTATCTCCTTTTCTTTTTATGTCACTAGCTGTCTGGCATTTGTACTGCTTTCAATTTCTTCCTTATGTCCTGGATTTTTCTGCAAGCTGCTGAGATTTGTTTCAGTGGATGAGGATGTCTTTGGAATGCTGGCTCCTGGAACTTGGGACTCCAAGACCTCTTTCTGTTCCAGGCTGCTACCTCACTGCTTTCCCATCTCCCTGTGTACAGTGGCTGTCCATAGACAAATCACTTGGTTCAGCGCTACAGTGATGAGCTGGCCAAAGTTGGATGGGGCAATGAATGTACACGACTGCAAGGAACCGGTTTCAATGATCCAGTGATTTCTTCCAGTCCCAGGCTTCAGTTTCCCAAGGCAGTATTTTAGTTCTTAATTTCTTGCTATCAGCTTTTAAGCAGACATCATTTCTTTAGTATCATTTTTCTCTTGTACCCAGCTTATTGCTATCCCAGTGATTTGCTTTTCAGCAGCTACTGCCCCTGCCTGCACTATAATACATTATGTAGTAGGAGATTCAGTTCCTAGGAATTTTTTTTTGGGGGGGAAATGCTATTAATTTTACAAATGACAATTAAGAGTATTTGGGTATTTTTTCCTCCACTTTTCTCTTTCTCCTGAAACTAGCAGAAAGTCAAAAAGCAGTTCTATGGGAAGCTCTTATCAAATAAATGAGTTTTACTTTCAGAGCTGGAAAGACTTGGAGACGTACAGACCTATGGCATGAGCACGGTATTTATCTGAATTTTAGTACTGAGAACATTCTGTTCTATATCATCATGTTCCTGGGTTTGACCAGACTTCTACATGTAGGTGGAGAGCAACAGTCTTGGAAGTTGAGGAGCAGGGCTTTTTCCTCTCTCTCTTTGCTTATTTTCTGCTGCCCAGAACTAGTTTTCCCTCTTCTCTACAGTTATAAAATCATCTTAAATTAGATTGTTTCCAAAAAGGAATTTTAAATGTTCTTACCATACCAAAGTCTCCTCAGGACACTGATGAAGCAAGAAGCTGTTTTCAATAAACTTTTTTCCTGAAGTATAATCAGTTTTGAACACACATAGTCCAATGATTGTACATAATTTAAAAACAAAAACCCAAACAAACAAAAAAAGAATGAACAAAGAATGCACGCTTCCATTGTCAGTTTCTATATTTGTAAAATAAATCATGCACCTGGTTTACAAGCGGTTTAACTTTATTAATGCTGTACTAATTAGGATTGAAATGAGCATTCACTTTTAAAATAATGATGAAACTTGACAAAGCAACAATAATTGCAAAGCATTAATTCCTGGTTTTCATAAGCTTTCTCTTTGTTGACTAACAGACAATTTTATGTTTTAGTGTCACAGATTGATGTTGGATGCTGAAGTATTTGCTTTAAACTGGCCTAATAAATTAGAAATCTGTGGCCTCATTTAACATAGTGTTATCCCTGGCTGAGGGGAATATGTCAGTCTTTATCTATGCATACAGAGAAAAAAAAATCAACTTGGTGTTCCCAAAATTTTCTATAGCATCAAATCTGTGTGACAAAATATATGTAGTGTGATCCAAGATCACAAAGCTATATTTGAAACTGATATATTGAAAATAATGAAGAAAAAATCTATAAGGCATTCAACTTGCTGACTACAGTTGTATGAGCTCTCAGCAGCCAGAAGTGAAAAAAAAATCTGAAATGTTAAGAAAATTAAAAATCAATTGAAATTTCAAGAAAATAAAGGTCAATAAGATCAATACCTAGACCAAGCCTACCTGATCTTAGCTATTCTTCCATTAGTTTAATCAATATTCAATTCGAAAAGATGCTGTTATTCCTACGATTCTGAAAATTGTAGCCATAGACATAATTACAAAAGCAAGAGAGTAATCCTCCTGAGTATAGCTGAACTAAAGTCTTGCTTAATATTGAACCCTTAGGGATAGATTCAGATGTATGAATATGTACATTTTGCAAAAAGAGTAGAGGAATCTTCGTAGGAACTGAGTGTCTAAATACATAACTCATATTCTTGACATTAATTTGTGTTGTGACTCTTGTGCTGAACATTAGGAATCTCCCTTTCCCAGTGCAGACCATTATATATTATTTCTTTCCCTTTTCCCTTTTCCCT
>VZTX01031410.1:257214-322050 GCA_013400915.1 Pardalotus punctatus | reverse complement strand
GGCCGCGGCGGAAGCGGCCGGCGCGGAGCCACGTGTCTGCGGGGCCGCTGCCAAGCGGCGCGGCCCGGGCTGGGCGCCGGTGCTGCCGCTGGGCACGGGGAATCCCCAGCCCCGGCAGGGAGGCGGGAGGCTCCGGGCGGCTGCGAACGGGCCAGACCGGCTCACCTGGGGATTGTTGGCGGCGCGTCCCGGCAGCGGGGGAAGGGACGGCCCCACCGTGGCCGCCGGGCTGTTTCCGGGGTGGGGAGAGGCAGGTGCGTGGCAGGAACATGGCAGGAACAGGGCTCGGGGCGCCCGGGCTCGCCCTTGTGCCGAGCGGCGCCGGGGCGCTGTCCCCCTGCACTCCTGGCGGGCACTAGCCGGGGCCGGGAGCGGATCAGAGAATCACAGAGTAGTTTGGGTTGGAAGGGACCTTAAAGACCATCTAGTTCCAGCCCTGCCTACGGCAGGGACACCTTCCACTGGACCGGGCTGCTAAGAGCCCCCCATCCAGCCTGGTCTTGAACACCCCGAGGGATGGGGAGGGAGCCCTTCTCCCGCGGAGCGCTGCTCTCGCGGGGGTCTCGGGGTGGGGGCCCGAACGCGGGGTGATGTGAGCTGTAAGAAGGGTGCACCCCGGGGCTGACAGGCGCCTCCTCGGGAAGTCGCAGTGTCAGGCGGGGTGGGAAGTGTCCCTCTGCCGAGCCGGGCAGCGCAGCTCCAGCCCGGCCGAGTGCCCGTTCCGCTGCGGGACCGTGTGGCTTTGCACGGAGAAGTGCCGTCGGTGAGCGCAGGACGGCCGGCCCCGTCCGTACCCGCAGCGCTCTGCAGACTCCGGAATCAGGGGCGCCTCGGGCACCTTTTCTAGACGCAGCTTGGCTGTTTGAGTACAGAGCCTGCAGGCATGACTCAGCTTTGTCTAAATACAGCTGCTGAATAAGGGAATATTCTGGAGAACAAATTCTAAATAAGCATAAATTGCCTTTCTTCTGGGGAGCTGCAGACGCTTTACACACAGTCCAAATAGAAACATACTTTTGGAGGCTACAGTTTGTACGTACATGATCATGTTCTGTCTAAATTCTGTGTAATTACACTGTAGGTAAAAATGTGCAATGAGGTGGAGATGGAAGGTTTGCAAGAACTTACTAACAAAATCTGTTGTGGCCAGTAAAAGTAATTTCCCTTTTACATGTTAATAGGAATAGTGCTTTTCATGTAGTGTTCTGCAGAGGGGAGGTTAAACTGAACTCTTCCTGATGGTATTTGCTTCTCTTAACCACAGCTGAAGTCCCTGAATTGCTTTCTTCAAGGCTACAAGTCTATGATGAGATGCAACTTCTCCTTAGCATCAAGCACCTTCCTGAGAAGTGTTTAATTTGCTGTTTCTTATAGTCCTTTCAAAGAGGCTTTTAAGAGAAGACTTTAATCCAGCTTGTGGGAGAATTATCACTGCACGTGAATGAGAGCAGGGGGAGAATGAGGTTCAGTGGGTTGTTGGGTTTATTGCAATCCAAGATTAATCTAGTTTGAATCTCAAGTTTGGGTTGTCTCTCATAAGTGAGAAATGATCAAAAGATGCAAAGTCGTTCTTGTTGCCATATGTTTCTGAAGGTTGAAATGAAGTATAATTGCTGATGTTTCAAAGTTATTCACTAAATAAAATTCAGTTAATTTTGTTATACATGTGGAATGAATGATTCTGTTGGTCTTAGAACCTTGTTAATCTGTAACAGCTATAAAACATCCCCTTTCAGGTGGTTTATAGCCAGACTTCTTGAAAATAGAAGAAACAATAAAATAGCTTAAAATTAGTGAATAATTCAGAGTTTGCATAATTACCAGTCCTAGTCTGCATGGCTAGTTTGAGTGTAAAAAAATGCTGAGAGAAGGAAGAGGGCTGGACTCTGTTACATGAAACCATATCTTCCCTAAGAGTCACTTGCAATACTGAGGTCTTTAAAAGGTAGCACACACTCTGCTTAACAGCTTGATGGAGAATGCTGTCATTGTGTATTTCGAGTGAAAGGATGGCCCATGGATTTCTGCATGGATGGCAGAGGAATGTTCTTTTGTTCTTGTTCTCAAGGGACATTCTACTTGGCAGGTAGATTTCTGTTAGCAATGAAAATTTGTAATGGACTGCTGTAAAATCCTCTTCTCAAGCGCTAATTGGGATCATTGTTAAGACTTTGTCTGCAGGTCAGAGTTACAAACCAGTCTCTAAGTGTGTATCTGCCACTCATGACAGCTGAGGTTTTCATGTAGCCTGGAGGTCATGAGTAGAACTGGGAAGCTCTAACTACCAACAGAGCAACTTCAAGGAAAGCTCTGTAGTCTGAACTGTAGTGAGAATCCAGATATTTACCTGGCTTGGACCTAATGAGAGTTGTTACTACTCCAAAGTCAGTAACATTCTTGGATTCTGTTGGTAATAACAGGTGAACTTTCTTCTGAAACTGGTGGGCTAAAATAGTGCTTCAGAGTTCCTTTAAAAAAAACAGTGGTAAATAGACGCTAGTTATAGTATTAATAGCTCTGATGTAGAGGTGAAGGAAGAGACAGCAGAAACTTCCAGGGAGCCAGATTAATAATATCTGACAGCATTTATTTGATTGGTTTTTTCTTTGAGTAGATTCATAACATCATACTGTTGATGAATAGAGAACTTGCCTTCCAGATAGCAAGATTATTTTGACCTGCCTTCTTGGTTATGATTACATTTGTTCTGTCATTATGCAAGGGTCTAATCTATGCAGCTATTAGTGATCACTGGAGGAGTTGTAAAATTGTAAATGATATGAGCACAATGTAGTCGTCACCTAATGACTATGAATTCAAGTGAAGCATTGAATGTAAACTATATGAATTCAAATGAAGTAATTAACTTTTTCTTTTTTTTTCCAGCAGTTCATACCCAAGTCCTTTCACATAAACCTGAAAATCTTGGAAGTCATGAGTAACTTCAGCAAAGAAGAATTTGAGTTGACCTTCCTTGATGAAGGCTTTACTGCCAAGGATATCCTTGACCAAAAAATAAATGAAGTGTCATCTTCTGTGAGTATGATGGGAAAACCACTGCATTTCATGATGCCGCAAACTTATAAACTAATAGAACGAGTTGTCCTTGCAAATGATCTGCAAGATAGCCCCCCTCAAACACTGACCTCTAGGCTTATTCTGTTATCTGTTGTTTGTAACGTTAAGATGTGTGTTTGCTCTAGGATGATAAAGATGCCTTCTATGTTGCTGACCTTGGGGACATTGTGAAGAAGCACGTGCGATGGCATAAGGCCCTTCCTCGGGTGACCCCCTTCTATGCTGTAAAATGTAACGACAGCAAAGCTGTTGTGAAGACACTTGCAGTTCTTGGAGCAGGATTTGATTGCGCCAGTAAGGTGAGATTTCGACTGTCTTCTGATCTGTGATATTAGTATCTGTTCAGCCTTACAAGACATGTTTATATAAAATGAAGCATAACCAAGTGGTGTTGCTTTCATTGTTCTGATTGAATTAATCATCCATCTAGAAATATCTTTTACATGTGTAATTTGTTCTTTCTTCAGACGGAAATACAGCTGGTACAGAGCATTGGTGTACCTCCTGAGCGAATAATATATGCAAATCCCTGCAAACAAGTGTCTCAAATCAAACATGCTGCCAGCAGTGGTGTACAGATGATGACATTTGATAGTGAAGTAGAACTAATGAAAGTTGCAAGGGCCCATCCAAAAGCCAAGTAAGTAATGCTAATTGTTTTATAATTCTTCCTTGGGTTCCTAAGATACAGAAATATCTGCTTTATCTGAAATGTGTTCTTCATTAGTTTAAAATAGTCTGAAAAATTGTGAGATAATAAACATATTTTTAACCAGTGAAATCTAATCTTGTAGAGTTTACTGGTGGTTTAGGAAGCAATACGCAGAGCAGCTCGTATTGTTAAGATCAGTCTTATTCTGAGGTCATACCTGCCTAGTGATGATGATGATGATGCCTGTTGTACTGATACTTAACTCCTCATTTTTTGCTATTTTTAGGTTAGTCTTGCGCATTACCACTGATGATTCCAAAGCAGTCTGTCGTCTGAGTGTTAAATTTGGAGCTACACTTAAGACTAGCAGGCTTCTTCTGGAGCGTGCAAAAGAACTTGACCTTGCCATTGTTGGAGTTAGGTGAGCTGGCAATATCAAAACACAGTCATATTAAATAAGTTTTCTTTAAATGATCTACCTGACAACAGAGATGCCTTTGTATGTGGTGACATGAGTATGTACAAAACTTTTTGAATTATTTGCCAAATAGCGACTGATAGTTTGTATCTTTTTGTAGTTTCCATGTTGGAAGTGGGTGTACAGACCCAGAGACCTTTGTTCAAGCCATTTCTGATGCCCGCTGTGTGTTTGATATGGGGGTAAGTCTAGTTCTACTTTCTCTGTAACTACTGCTCAATTTTTGTGACAAAACTAGATGAAGTGTACAACTTTTATGAGGTTAAAAGCTAGCTAAGTCGCTGATTTCATGTTGTTGGAATTTTTGAGGTCCTGGTAGCTTACTTTGACCAGTTTGGGAAAACTCTTCTACAGATGCACTAAAATTGGCAGCTCAAACTCAGATGGCTATTACTTGAACACTACGAGTTAGCTCTGTTCCAAGTGTTAACGAAATTACTTCACATTACCTTTTAAGCTAAAATGATAAATTATAAACTGATTTCTTGACAGTGTTGCTGTTAATCTCATTTTAGGCTGAACTTGGCTTCAGTATGTATCTGCTTGATATTGGTGGTGGCTTCCCTGGCTCTGAAGATGTCAAGCTTAAATTTGAAGAGGTATAGCTTTGCTAACAACTTCTCAGGTTGTGGAGTTTGAGTGTTGATCTGATTAAATAAAATCTTGTTTCTTCTGTTTGTATGTGGACACATATGCAAAAATGTGTCTGTTTGGTCAGAAACGTAATTAGGAGAAAAAGAGGAATTAATCTGAAAACTAAAAATTAGATTAACTCATTAGATACATAGCTAAATGACTGCCTAAACATGCAGAAGTCTCAAACAAGTAAAGCAGGTTTTAATTACAGGCTTGATTCTTCCTGGCATAAGGCTTGTTCCAGTTGATGCCGTACTTCAGACTAAATAGATTGGCACTGCTCCCAAGTAGGGTGAAAAGGTAGTCCTGAACCCATAGTGTCCTTATGGGTGGCAGCAAATTAGGTCAGTGTTCAATTTGATTTAGAGCTAGCTTTTGGATAATTTTTTAATTGTTCAGTGTTTTCCGGTCTGCTTTCGCTCAGGAATAGCACTGTTTTTAGAAGAGACAAGGGGGCTTCGTATTAATAGGACTTCCACTTAAAGTAGTGTTGTCGGAGCACCTTGCCTTCTAACCCAAGGTGGTGTTAAATGTTGTTACATGTTAACACAAGGAGACAGTAAGTTACATAAAAAGTTTGTTTTTAATAATGTGAGCTAACATTGTGGCACTTCTGATAATAAAGTCTGGCTTCTCATAGTGCAATATGGGCATAGGTGAGGTATCAGGAGCAATTGATATCATTGGGCTCCATGGCATGATACAGTCATGCTGCAGTTGGAGGCAGCTTGATGATCACTTCAGAACTTGGAAATAACTGTTTGTGAAGGCAACTGAATTTCAAGTATGATAGTAAAGCCTTCTGTATTCTTATGATCCCATGGAATGACCTGTTTAGGATTCAGTAAGCTGGAGAATAGTGCATGAGTAGCAGCACTACAAGTGGACTATAAATCAAATTTGAAGTGCAGGGACTTGCAGGGCATTAATGTTAGTTTAATGAGCCTAAGAGGGATGATTTCCTTTGGGCTCAGCTATGACCTGTTTTGTCACTTAAACTTTAAGCTGCAAGTGATGTCTGGTTTTGTTACTTTGTGTAAAATTAGTTGCAAACAAGATTTTGAATGGGGGGAAAAAAAAAGCAAAAGCAGTCAACAGAAATTACAACAGATGTTAATAGATGTTACATTTCACCAGTATATAATTTTGAACTTGAGGGTCTTTCTTCTTCTCAGACTTCTAAAATAGCACCTGAGTAGCTGCTTAAATTATAGTACTGGCATCTGATTTTTCCCTAGATCACAAGTGTAATCAACCCAGCACTGGATAAATACTTCCCTTCAGATTCTGGAATAAAAATTATTGCAGAGCCAGGAAGATACTATGTTGCATCAGCATTCACACTGGCAGTCAACATCATTGCAAAGAAAATTGTATTAAAGGAGCAAACAGGTTCAGATGGTATGTAAGTCTAGACCTAGTCTTAGTTCTAGCCAACAGTGTGTTTCTTTCCAAGCATTTTCTCACTGGTGTCTCAACTTCTTCCAGATGAAGATGATGCAAACGACAAAACTCTTATGTACTATGTGAATGATGGAGTCTATGGATCATTCAACTGCATCTTGTATGATCATGCACATGTTAAACCAGTCCTGCAAAAGGTATGCCCATTCAGAAGTACCTTATAATGGTCATGTATCATGGGTGTAGGAGATGTAGGACTGTCACAGCAGTCACATCTCAGTTCACGGCTCCCTTCATGTTGCCAGAGTTTGGCATTTAACTTACAAAGCATGCAGTGGAATTAATTCAAAGCCAGAGGTGAAGAAGAAGCTGCAAGCAGCTCTTCTTCCTCTTCAGCGGTGGAATGTTACACTAACCATGATATTACTTCTGGAAGCTCTGTTTTGATAGTCAATTATACTCCACTCTCTTCTTTAGCGGCCTAAGCCAGATGACAACTGCTACTCCTGCAGCATTTGGGGACCAACCTGTGATGGCTTAGATCGGATTGTTGAGCGTTTTAATATGCCAGAGCTGCAAGTTGGTGACTGGATCCTGTTTGAAAACATGGGTGCCTATACTGTTGCAGCAGCTTCTACTTTCAATGGATTCCAGAGGCCAACAATACACTATGTGATGTCGAGACCAGCATGGTTAGTAACTAAATATCTTGATCGATCAGTACTTTTGAGATCACTGTAATAAATAGCTCGTATCAGTTGGCTACCCCTTAACAAGTAGGGCCAAAGTTTTGGTGCCACGGCTCTTGTAAAACCTCCTGGTGTGGAAGAAGGCAGTGCTTCTGAAGGTTTTTGCTGTGTGCTTAGAACAGTACTGATGCTACTAATTACTCTTTGCTGTTGTACACACTTATAGGAGAGGTCCTTTTAAAGGGATGTTAGCAGTCTTCATTAATCTGGTCTTCTAGCTAGTGTTTTCACTTTTGCACAACATACAGAATCATTATGAATTCTTTACATTTAGCTTCTGTGACTAGTAATCAGAGACCAGTCAACCACAGTTCTAATAATATGTTGTCTTCTAAATTAGTAGCTTACTAAATCCTGACTGCAGGATGCAGGGACATTCAACAGTGTTGCTTCACAGTATGATCTGTATGTTTGTTTGTGAGCTATTCCTTGGTTTAGGTTGCGCTCTGGCTCAGTGCTCAGTGCAGAGTGCTAGATCTCCATGGGAAGTTATTAAACAGGTAAGCAAAGAAAGCAGGACTGCCTTTTAAGTGCAAGGATACTGTGAAATTGCAGCTTAAACAGCAATTTAAAGTAACTTGGGTGCTCTTCAGTGCAACACAAGTTAATGGATTGTACCTTCTATAAACGTGGGGTTTCTTGTAAGGGGAAGCCTTTACCTCTGTACTGGCATCTGCCTACTGAACTGGCAGAGGGCTTTGGGATAGAAGTGTTACCCTAAAGCATGATTAGCTCTGCTATTGGGTTGTTTTCAAATTTATTGAAAATCTTCAAGTTCAGGGGAATTTCTGCCATAAAAGTAAGAGGAAGCTTCCTCCATTCTTTCACTAACCCTGCCATTATGTATAAGCAAGGCTTGTATTGTTTCTTCCCATTAGTGAAACCTCCTGTTGATTGAAGCATTTCTCAAACCACATGGAGTTTTTATACTTCCCTTAAGACTCCAAAACTGTGTCTAATTGAACTAAAAATGCCTCTGCAGGAGAACAATTAGCTTTTTCACTGTAGCACTGAGTTTCTGTTAAAATTTAATACTTGGTCTGAGGCATGCTGAGCTTAATTATGCAGACATAACTGTCATCCAAGGCCACAGCACAACCCTCTTTCAGCCCTGTGTGTTTTCTGTTTTGGCAAGAGAATTCTGTTATATAAGATGGCCCTTAACTGAGAGGGTTGCATCAATGAGATCATGGTGCAGATCTTTCTAGGACAGGCAAAAGTCTTTTGGGATGTTGTCTACATGTTATAAAGGTGTACAACTAAATTTGTGGCTAGAAACTGTGAAAGGTAGAGGACAAGAACATTACATGTGTCGAAGTAAAAGCTAGTAATACATGAGGAGCCATGTAGTGGCACAACTGTTTGCCTTGCATACTTAACATAACTAGATCTATAAGATAATAGCAAGCTGAGTGTTGGTGTTAACACACCAGAGGGATGGGATGCCATCCAGAGGGACCTGGACAGGCTTAAGAAGTGGGGCCATGGGAATCTCATGAGGTTTACATGACCAAGTGGAAGGTGCTGCACCTGAGTAAGTGGGGGTGGCAGGGGATTCTGCCCCTCTGCTCTGCTCTGGTGAGACCCCACCTGCAGTGCTCCATCAGCTCTGGGGTCCCAGCACAAGAAGGACATGGACCTGTTGGAGCCAGTCCCAAGAAGGCCACTAAGTTGATCAGAGGGATGGACCACCTCTGCTATGAGGAAAGGCTGAGAGAACTGGGATTGTTCAGCCTGGAGAAGAGAAGGCTTTGGGGTGACCTAATTGTGGCCTTCCAGTGCTTGAGGGGGACTTACAGGAAAGATGGGGCAAGACTATTTACGAAAGCACATAGAGACAGGATGAGGCGTAATGGCTTCAAATTGAAAGAGATGCCCCATCCCTGGAAGTGTTCAAGGCCAGGTGGGATGTGTCTCTGAGCAACCTGGTCTAGTTGAAGGTGTCCCTGCCTGTGTCAGGAGGGGGTTAGAGCTAAAACTTCAAGGTCCCTTTCCAACCCGAACCGTTCTAGGAATCTATGAATTAAGTCCAAAAACTCAGTCAACTGAAGTTCTTCTGAGATTGTGTTTTAGTACAACTCCTGTCTGAGTATAGGAGGAGTTGTGCAGTTCTCACTGGTCAATTCCTTTATATTCCTAGTCTGTCATCCATACTTTTTCAAGTTACCCAGGAATGTGAGGGTGTAGGATAAGTGATGACTAGTCAAGTTGTCAGGGATTTTCACATCTGAAGTTCTGAACTGTTAAGCACTAAGTCAGTAAATCTGTATAGCGTGAGGTGTACAGATATAGCTACAGGTAAATAGGTGCATCTTTACAGATCTAAGTCCTACACAGAAATGGTAAAACCAACTTGGTACTGGCACTTACCATAAAGCCTAGCCAACCACAACTGACCTGCATGGATTCTGCTTTTATTATTTTTTTTTTCCCCCTATGATAATAATGTCTGGATTGCAAGTGGTGCATAAAGAGTTAATTTCATACTCAATGACAACCAAAAAAAAAATGTACCTTGCTTACATTATTAGGTAGATGGCAATGAAACAGCTTTTTAATTACCTTTTTTTTTTTTTTCCTTTCTAGGCAACTAATGCAGCAGATCAAGGAGCAAGGGTTCCTAGCTGAAGTGGAGGAGCAGGATGTTGCTAGTCTGCCACTCTCTTGTGCCTGGGAAAGCGGAATTGAATATCCAGCAACTTGTGCTTCAGCTAGTATTAATGTATAGGTAATATTTAGTAACTAAGTGCAAGGTTAGTCATTGAATTTAGGGCATTTGGGGGACCATTAACTTAATTCTTGGTAGAATTTTTAAGTGGTTTTTTTAAAGTTTAGGTTTGGCATAAATGCAAGAAAAATGACTAGGAGATGGGTCACAATTATCTGTGTTCCTATGGAAACTATTTGAATATTGTTTTATATGGATTTTTATTCACTTTTCATGTATGCTACTAAAGACTGACCCTCAACTGTCAAACAAGTATTTGTAGCTTGTGTATGGCAGACCGGGCTAAGCTTAGTGCTTTGTGACCTACCTGTTTTAAAATAAAGTATATTGAAATAACTGGTCCTGTGTTTGGTTAATCTGTAGAAAATTAACGTGTCATGGATGCTGCAAGTGCAGAACTTACTGTTAAATGCTATTTCCCCTGCCCTTGCCTCCCAGCTGAAGTGAAGGAAGCCCTCAATGGGTAGAGAAACTGACCTGTCTTTTTTCATATGTAGTTAGAAAAAGGTTGACTGTCAACAAAGTGAATACTCTGTAAATTCTTGTGAGTTCACATTTGTTTTTCACTAATGAACATGAGGTTAACAAGTTGTATACTGCAGATTTAATACAGTGCTGATTTTCTGCAAGTTAGGCTATAAGTGCTGTGTCCAGGACTGACAGCTGTTTATAAACAAATCTAGTCCTTAATGAGAGAATAAGCACAGGCTCCATGACTGCCATTGACACACCGCTTGTCATGTGTGTGAGAACTAAAATGTTATGGGAAACCCCAGGAAGCTGAAACTATGTCTCTGACCTGTGTTGCCCAGGGCTTTAGTATAAAAGAGATAAGAAATGGGACTTGACATCATTTGTATGTGCAATGCAATTAGAAGCTCTTATTTAATGTTATGAAAAGACATGCAACCCTTCTGACTTTGGATTAAATGTGATAGATGACACTAAATAATAACTACTAGGAGCTAATACAGGGGGTGTTGGTGATAAAATTGCTTATTGAAGCAGAGCCTTCTGACTTCTGACTTATGTTTAACCTGATGTTAGTTTGCTGCCACTTGTTGCACTAAAATTGGAAAGTGTTTCTGACAAACTAATTGGTCATAGAGCTGGATTTGATGTTTGCCGGAAGTCCTGGACTGCAGACACATCATAGCAAATGTCTGATGTGTAGAGAGAAAAAAAATCTTAATGTATCAAGTAAATACCTAAAGCTTAAGCTAAAATTTAAAGTGTTGTCCAAAGGTTAGCATTGCTGATAGAAGCAGTGGCTCTAGCAAGATGAGAAATAAAGCTGTTTTCTTACAGGCAATGTTTAACCTCCATACTGTGCTTTCAGCAGAAATGCTCCATTAGCTGAACTAGTAGGGTAAACGAGAGTGATGGTACCTCATGCCTGAGTCTCTTGAAGCAGCCCAAGTGACTTTTTTTATTTGCTTTATTCCCTGCTCCAAGCTCGTGACTTGTCTTGAAATAGCACTTGCCTTTATTGTTATACATACAGCAAACTTCAGTACATACACGTAGTGGAGCCATAACCTTAATCTCGTACATACTCCCTGCATCCAAGCCAGTGTTTCCTTTACCTTCTCCAAATACATGTGGAAACTTAATGATTCTTAAATGAAAGCAGAAGTAGTGAATGGTAACTAAATGTTAATACTGTAACAATTCCACATCTATATCTTGCTCTGTGAGAGCTAAATGCATTTGAACAGGTATGCAGAGCAAATTTCTGAGAACTGCAGTTTTCTAAAGGAGATGTAGCTACTTTTTCAAAATGCCTGTTTCAAGGCTGGGGCTGTCTGAGTCAGAAGGGAGTTCAGCTGTAGTGAGACCTCTTGATATCTGCACTAGCACCTATTGTCTTGCTGGGCAAGTGGCACAGTTTGGCTTCTACTCACAACCAGTGGAGACCATCACCAGCAGGTAGTTTGAAGGCAATCACTTATGGAAACTAATTAGTGAGCTTCACTGAGAGGAAGGTGGCAGGCTCCCAATTAATTTCTTCATCTGCATTTAACTTGATTGGTTGTTTTAGCTATTTCACTGGGATTTGTCTCAAAAATCCAAAATTTACATCTCTGCTGGAGGCCAGGACTGTGGAAACATGCTAACCAGCATTTTGATCAACAGGATGCTCCCCAAAAGAGATGTAGCTGACTGTAGTTCTTTACCTTTCTCTCCTATGGCAGGTATGTCATAGTCTTGGCTGATGCTCTGTAAGATGTGTCTAACAAGTGTGTTAGGTGTTTAAAAACTGCTTATCTGAAGGGTCTTCTGTGTAAAAAAAACCCAATGGATTTTGCCAAGGGACTTTCTGGGAGTAACAAATGTTTACAGTAGTGCTGGTGTGTCTTTAAACAAGACTTAACTTTCTGAGGTTGGGTTATGCTGAACAGATGTTCTGGGCTTTGGGATGCTTAATCTACAGCTGCTCAGCTCCTCGCTTCCACAGAATCTTAATTGTCCATTTCCACTTTGTTAATTGATTTTGTAATACCCAAGTGACAGGATTTGTTCATGGAGTGAGTGTGGGGATTCCCTCAATCCACTGTAGGAAAATGTTTACTACTGGAAGTTGGAGTGTGAGGACCATGTGGGATGGCAAAGATGTAACAAAGTAAGGAGTGAGTTCCCCTTGATGGCCTTTTGGGACATTAAAACCTTTGCTCTATTTTGCTGTGTTTATTGATCAAATCCAGTTGTTCTAACTGCATATGGTAATTATTCCTCCCTGGGGCAAGCTTGTCTGATACAGGAAGAAGGGAGGAGTTGCATGCCAGAAAAATAGAGATCAGCTGCATCTGTCTGATGTAATTATCTCAACAAATAGCAAAGTTGGAGCCAAGAATAGCCTATGCCTTTCAGCCTGCTCCTTGCTAGCCTTGCTCTGTATGTCTCTGTGTGTCTCACTGTGGGCTTTGCTGGCACATTAGCAGGGGCTGTGGCATCCCTGCTCCAAATGTCCCTGGTGCTTGCTTCACTCGCTGGCACCAGTGATGGTGATGTCGATTTTCTTGGGATCACACTTGTAAAAAGAAAGTAATATCTTCTTAATTTGTCTTTTCTGAACAGTGAAGCCACTTGAGATCTAAAACAGGTCTAGCTGAGACCTTATGTTTAGTCCCCATGTTTTAATTTTTAAGCTGCTGACTTCCAGATTACCACATTGGCCTTGCACACAAAGTGTCAGTGCCCAATTCCCTGTGGAAGAGTGGATTCTGCCACCTCACTTTCACCAGCAGAGAAACCCAGAGTTGGGAGCAGCGCTGAGCAGGGACCCCATGACTCCACCTGCAGGAGCAGGAACAAACCTGGAGCTGGAGGGAGCTCTTCTGCCACAGACCTCATCCCCAGAAACTACTATCCTTTAAATAGGTGTTTTATAGCTTAACACAGCATCAATTTGCAGTAAGATTTTACCACTTGCTTTCCAGATCAAAACCAATGCTCTTCCAGAAGAATAAAAAAGTTAAAAAAATCATTATCCACAAGTATTTCAAGAAGAGCTTAGGTTAGTATTATTTAATTGACAAAATGTAAAAGATCATCAATAATGGCAATAATTATTAGTTTTCATTTTCTCTTGAAAGAAACACTGACCAGTACAGAAAAAAATTAATAACTTGCTTTGGAGAAGTTTCCCTGGTTTTGATATGCATCACCTGGTTTTCTTTACAGTTTGAAGGCAGTTGGTATTCTCCATGGCCATGGTCTGGTTTCAGTACCCATGTCACAAATGCCTCCAATTCAAATTTGTCTTTAGCTCATTATCTGAGCACCCTGAAAATAAGTTGAGAAAAGGGAGCATATATGGGGCTGGGACTCAGGTTTTGTCAAGCTTTGTCTTTGTTCTTCAGTTGGTTTTGTAGTTCTCAGTACAGCAGGTGTTTAGAGCAACTAAGCCACAGCAGTGCCGCTTTGAGAAAGCTGATGATGGGCACCCAGAGGGGCACCGCCACCAGGATGATGTTGCCCTTTGCATGGTGAGTCTGAGGGCAAAGGTGAGCACTTTGGGCATGAAAAATGCTGGCCTCTTGAGTCCCCTCCACTTCAGCGTTGAGAAGCCACAAGCATTCCAGGACAGTCACTGGCAAATGAAGGGAGCTCCCTCAAGGGAGCGCACTGCAGTCTTGCGTGTCCATGTAGTCTTGCAAGTATTGCTACAGTCCAATAAATGTTAGACCCTTATTTGCATGTGTTTCTTGATGCTTACATTGCAGCAACAATTTTCCTCCATCTGTTAGTCTTTGCCTGAAGACAAAAGCATTAGCATGCTGAATCCAACCCTTCTTCTTTTTCTCACTCATTTTAGGAATCTGGTCCCAGTCTTACTCACAGTATTCCCACAAAAAAGAAGTGCCTTCCAGTTATAGTTACTTCAGTTCATGCTCTGGAGTGTTTTACAAAGGACTAATTAGTTCACCCTGCTTTTGTGGTACAGAGCCAACTGCCATGTTCCAGTCCAGAAAGTAGCCAGAAAACAGGAGGGCTGTGCAGCAATTCAGAGAGGGAGAGAAAAGCAGAGGCGCTTACAGATCAGAGATGTACAAACCAGTGCTCCCAGCTGGGTTGTTACCAATACCTTATCATTGCTAGGGATGTGGAGAGTCAGAGTACCTTGAGAACTCAGCAAGCACTGCATATGAGGTGAGAAAGGGCAATGGTGGCAGCTCAGTACAAAGAATTCCTGAAGTATTTCACAGGTGTTATTTAATCTACCCTTAGATGTCAGTTCCCTACTGTGTGAGAACGGGATTTGGACATTCAGGCGACTTAAGCATCACCCTTTTATATTTGTCTACCAAGCTCACTAGTTAGAAAGAACAAGATATTGGAAATCTTGCGAAGCACAGGGTTGTAATGCTTGAACAGGATAACATGGATGCAGTTTTCAGTAAGAACAGAGGTACTGCTGCCCTTACTGTAAGAATAAGAAGAAAATTGTCTATTGCATTGTTAGATTTTTAAAAATCCTGTTTAAGAACTCTGTTTACTTGCTGTTAGCTATAGTTCATCAGTAGCAACAGCATTTCACTCTAACAGCTCAATAAATATTTCTCAGCAATGATTGTCCCACTTTTCTGCAGTCAAAACATGCATTAAACAACTAAAGCATCTGACTGAAGTGAAAAGGAAAAGAAAATCCAACTCGCCAGAAACTGCTGATTTGGGGGAGAGAGTTTCCTCCTGCACCCCACCAGGATGGCTCCAAACTCCACAGGAGTCAGGTGCTGTGGGACTCATCTGCTTCTGCCATCTGGGTTTCATTCTCCAGTGAGTTATTTGGGCAGCCTGGTCCAGTGAACCATGTCCCTTCCAGGGGCAGGATGTTGGAACGAGTTGGTCTTTGGGGGTCCCTTCCAGCCCAAGCCATTTTGTGATTCTATGATTGATTCTTTCCTCTGACCAGGGCCAAGGGAGATCCTCCCAGAGATAAGGATGTGGTGACTAATTAGCCGCAAAAGAGCCCACAAGATGGAGCTCAGCTCAAAAAAAATGCATCCAAGAAACCGTGTTGGTCAGAGCCAGGGAAGGAGAAGGAAAGGAGGGAAACGGAAAGCTTTCGGATGAATCCCACACTCTGTTGTTAGACCACAGCATGAGTGAGATGTTGTTAGAGCCAGCAAATGCAAATAAGAAAGTACAAGGAAAACGTATGTACAAAGTAATAATTAAGCTATTGCACTGCTCAAAAAAACCCCAAACAAACAAAGCTCTCAGCCCATCCAGAGATGGGAAACAGAGAATTTGAGGGTTTTAGTACACAGAAAACTTCAATAAGAGCTGGGGTTTTTAAAATTATTTGTTAAGGCTGTTACCTCAAATGTCCTGTCAGCTTCCAGTTTCCTGCTTGGAGCCCATTCTGAGGCTTGGCTGTTTCAGTAGCTATTTCTATGATGTTTTGTATTCTCTCTTGCTCCTGGGGTTAATTTAGGTTTGCTGTTGTCAGGGTTTTGGTTTTGGGTTTGTTTTTTTTTTTTTGGAGTAAGTGCATGAAACTGATTTATGCCACCTTTTGTAGAGCAGCTTTGCAGGATTGCTGATGTCAAGTGCCAGTGGGTGCAAGCTGAAACCAGGGAGTCAGCCTGGATGCAAGGAGAAACTTGCTTTGTGGGGACTGCCAGGACTGGTGGGGCTGGCCAGGCTCCATCTCTGGAGGCTTTTGAGACTGGACAGGTCAAGGTCTTGAGCAACCATGAGATCTTGCAACTGATCCTGCTTGTGGCAGGAGCCTGAGCTAGAGACTTCCTGAAGTCCCTTCCAATCCTAATGTCCTTGTCATCACCCTGCTCCCTAGTGGGTCTGGCAGTGCCATGGGGCTGAGCCCTGCAGCACAGCCCCGATAATTCAGCAATGGGGTTTGCCAATACTACCAGCTTCCTTGGCTGCCTTCCCATCTACCGGGCTCTGCTTGGTGAGCAGGGATTGTGCTCCAGTGCCAAAATGGATCTAAACTGGGCAGCAGCCTCTGAGGAGCTGCTGAAGAGAGAGAAGCCACTCCTGCCTCAAAAAGAGAAAATAGCAGGGAAGAACTGGTAATGGATGCTAAACCAAAGCTACAGTGTGGAACAAAGGGAAGAGGCTCATCCTGCTCCAAGGGTGAAGAAGATTCCTCACCCAGGAGCCCTGCCCCTTATAAAGGCAGCCTCTCACCTTCCTGAAGCAGTTTTCCTGTGTCCCCAGCTGAACATGCTGATCGCTGTTTGTTTCTCCTCCTGGGGGAGCTACAGACATTGTAGAAAATGGCTTCAAAAGCAGAGACCCATTCCCAGCCTCAGGTTTGGGACACTGGTGGTGTGCTTAGGACAGACTGGTGGGAGAGCTGCTGGATCCAATAACCAGGCCAGCACCAGGGCACAAAGGGTGTCCTCCCCCAGAAGAGGTGAATCTCAGGAGGAAGGATGAATCAGGAGGAAGGATGGATCAGGAGGAAGGATGGATCAGGAGGAGGAAGGACGCAGTGCAGCAAGCAACAGAGCCTGTGGGGAGAGCGACCGCCGTGTCTGTGACCACTGAGCTGCCGCCCACCCCGGCGCTGCAGCAGCAGGCTTGGAAAGGGTGGGCTAAACAACGAGACCTTAAAAAGAAATCTTGGTGGCTCAGAAGAGGGAAGCTGCAGACAAGCAGTAATTTAGACAGAACATAGCTGAAGAAGGTGGCTGGGTGAGGGCTGAGCAGTGGCGGGCATGGCTAGATGGCAGCAGCAGCCTGCGCTAGGGCCTTGCTTCTCCCATACCCTGCTGCATCCATCCCCAAACTGGGAGTCTGTCTGCTGCCCCCTGCTCCTCAGCAGCCCAAGACCTTCAGCTCTGGTACCTTCCCGAGGCTGTGGTTCCTGCCCACACACTACATTTTTGGGAGGAAAGAGGAAATTTCTTTATTACCAGGAAATAAATTGACTGGCACTGAAGCAAGCTGAGAGGGAGACAGAGCTTGCAGGCAAAATATAATTCCTTAAGTCTTTGGCTTTTGAGCTTGAGGAAAGGTGGTAGGGAAGGAAGAGGTCAGAGCAGAGGCCCAGGACACCCTGCCCAAGGTACATCCCTCCAGGTGGGCTGCCAGCAGCTCCTGGCATCCTTCTGCCCAATGCCCCCAAGCCCAGGGGTTTGTGGGACACAACAGAGACTCGCTGAAGCATCTGCAGCTGATGAACGATAAGGGCAGGCTGGTAGAGTGAGGATTCCATAAAAACCTCTGCAAGGGATGAGCCCAGCTGTGTCCAGCTCTCTGCACTCCTGCCCATGCCTCCTTTCCAAGACCAGACAAGCATCCCATGGCTCAAGGAGGGCAGATGGAAACAGATGTCTTACAGTGCCTATTGCATGTGCGAAGTGGAGGTCACCCCTTCCCTAGGGCTGGACAGCTTCATCAGGGTGTGCCCTTGGATGCATCCCAGGACATGCCCTGGAAGAGGCCCTGAGTTTCTCCCACTGCTGTTTTCTCCTGGGGAAAATCACGTTGCTTGGGCAGAGGATTCCAGTGGGACTGCAGCAAGGCAGAGCACATCTCTGCTGTCCTGGCTTCTTGATGTTGTCCCCAGTAATGCTCAGGGACACTCTGCAACCATCCTCTGCCATCTTGCCAACTCCTATGTGCTTCCTGAGAGCCTGTGTACAGGCAGAAAGGGGAAAAGATAGAGTGAAAAGGGGGAAAAAGCTACCCTGGTCAAGTTATTTATTACTATGAGTGTTAAGTGCTGAATTGCTGGTGCCTAATGAGAGGTTTTCTCCTGTCCTGAGCAATACCAAGCAATAAAGTACAATTTATCTTTGGGAGAGATGGATGCAGCCCAGCCAGTACCAGACTTAGGACAAAAGAGCATTGACGTCACTCTCAGGAGTCCAGCAGCAGATGTTTAGCATCGTCTCCAGCCTCAGGCCAAAGGTACAAGCCTGGTACACAAATTACCAAGGCAGATTTGCTGGCCTGCATTAGCTGCAGGGTCAAGAGTGGCTGATCAAAATGTTCCCTGCCCACATTAGGCAGCTGGGAATCCTCTTGCCACTGCTCTGCACGGATGTGGCTGACACTGTACTTGATTTAGCCAGGTACCAGCTGCCGTGTAGAGAGTTTAAAGTTTAAATTGTCAAGCAAGTAGATAAGGGCACAGAAACATGGGCACGCAGGCTGCACGGGGGAACATGCGGTGCCAGAGCAGAGGTGGCAGGTTCTGGAGGCCAGTGTAACTCCACATGATGTGTGCAATGCCCAGGGAATCATTGTATCCATGTCAATAACATCCTAAACTGAAATGGTCTTCAAAAGCTTCTTCGTCTTGTAAGGTGAGCACTGAGTGGATATTTTCAGACCTCTACCCAAAGTGATCCCAATACCATTTAAATTTGGACCTCCAAGTGTATGAATGGTTAGAACTACTGTTTTTTAGACTCCTCTTTTCCTTTTAGTTATTATTAGGTAACTTAACTAAGCTTTAGTTAATGGGTAGCTTTTCTTCCTCAAAATCAATATGGAGAAAAACTTCTGCAATGTTTTTCATAATCTTTAATGATCCTAAACAATCCTGTATCACCAGCAAACATCTATCTATTCCTTCCTTCCTTCCTCCCTTCCTCCCTTCCTTCCATCCACCCATCCACCCCCTTTCAGACCATTTAAGAATGTGTTACCTCTTCATTCCTGTAGAGATCACAGATTTATCAGTCACAACTTCCATTTGTAAAAGTTCATTTTATCTCTTCCCTTTATACATCACATTTATCTTAGCAACTGCAATGTCTGTGCTTTGCTATAGTTTCTACCAATTTGTTTTTGGTTCAGACATGAGGCTTACTGATTTGGAGTTCCTTAGACAATGCCCTGGAGTCATCAAAAAAAAACCCAGCTAATAATAATTCAGTGTTGTATTTGCCAGAGGCTGATATAAGAAAGAGGTTATACTTTCATCCTTCTGTTCTTTGGATACACTCAGGTGGCTACCACCTGATCCAAGCAGTTTCTTTCTGTTCATTTTAGCAGGCTGTTGGAAAGCGTTTCCTGTGGTATTTCAGGTGGCAGCAGCTCTTCAGCCTGGGTCGCTGTCACCCATAGCAGTGGTCGCAACTTTTGATTAAGGAAAAGAAATTAAATAGCTTGGCTTCTCACTCCCATGTTGATGGCATAAAGAGTAAAATATTACTATTCTGGGATGAAAAAAAAAAAAAAAAGAAAAAGTTCGCTGCTTTAAGATACATGGAAAAAGGTAAAAACATGCCTGAGTCAAATACATTCACTCTAGATCTTGTCATCTATATGAAACCCTGGTTTACCCAGGTACTCACTGCACAACTCCATCCTCTCTTCCAGAGCAGCACAGGGGATGCCTGTGGGCTCCAACTCACTGTAAGTCACTAATCAGTCATCCAAGATGGTCAGCCAGCCTGGTAAGGCTGTCATCAATTCTCTGAAGTACCTATAATCCTCTCAATCCTGTGGGCAGAGAAAGTGAATTTTGGGTTTTGTTTCCAGAGGCAAGCCTACCATGCCAACCTCTGCAGCTGGGTCTTAACACTTCCCAGCATCACTCTTTTCCACATTAAAAATAATTTCCCCCTATTTTTAAGGAAAAGGCATTACCTGGAGGCAAGCTGGAGGGTAAATCTCCTCATTGTTCAATGATGCAGGTGGCTACATTCCTGCAGTGGGACAGATTCACACACCCTTCAGGGCCTGTTTACAACTACCTCTTGATTAAGTACTGAAATCACTGAGTTTCAGAGGGTGCTGAACCATCCAGAAAAATCTACCCACTGTGGCCATGAGCTTCTGGTGCAGGTGAAGGGAGGATGCAGTCAGGGATGGCTACAGTGTTTCAGTAGCCCACTGCTCTCCCTGCCCCAGTACTCAGAAACTTCTCTTCTGTATCATTGTCATGGATGACATGGAAATGTGCCATTTTTTCTGTTTGTGCCCTTTTCCTTAATACACCCACAGCAGAGAACCCAACAGATCCAAGCTTGGCAGCAGCTTCTCAAAAATCCCCTGGAAATTAAACTGATTTCCTAGAAGCATGTTTCTCTTATTTAAGGTGCTAGTTTGTCCTTATGGCCACAACGTGGGGAAATGACTAATGATTGAAGGATGATTTAAACCACATTACTGAGGAGGGAATCAATTTCAGCAGTCTAGCTTCAGAAAAAGCCTTTAAGACAGACCTGTGCTGATGGAAGTGAAAATTTTGAAGTGACTCAGGCTTCAGGACAGAGGTGGGAATTGCTCATTCCAGGGAAGAACAAGGCAAACCCAGAGGCAGGAGGTTCAGCTTTATCCTAAAGGAAGTGCTTGTGAGTATAAAGCAATGCAGTAAGGAACCACACTGCCAGTGCCATCAGCTTTGTGCACTGCTGGTGGCATCAGCCAAGAGGTGGACATTAGCAAGAAAGTCCCCTTGCCACCACTGCCTGCTGCCTGCCCACAAGTTCAGCTGCAAGGAGGCTTGCTGAGATTTGTGGGACACCCAAACCAAGCAACCGTGGGCTGCTGGAGGAGTTACTGTCAATTGGTGCTGCCTCAAGCATGAAAAGGAAGTTTAAAAACGCATTTAAGAGCACTGAATCTTGCAGCTTAACTTCCTGAAACTAGGAAGAAGCCTAACAAAGGCAGCTGGCAGAGAAGAAACTAAAACTAGAAAAATGATGGTGTAAATACAAAAAACAGCACAAATCTTGCTGGCTGATGGTGGAATCACAGAATATCCTGAGCTGGAAGGGACCTGAAAGGATCTTTGAGTCCAACTCCTGGCCATGCACAGGACCCATCCCCAGGAGTCACACCATGTGCCCAAGCATTGTCCAAACGCTTCTTGAACTCTGTCAGGATTGGTGCTGTGTGCTTTGTTTTGAGAATCAGCTACTAGAATATGGAAATTCATTATAATTATCCTTCCCAGCCCCCTTTGTCCATTTCTCCATATTCTAGGTGAGGCCAAATTCCACCAAAACATGCAGGGGAGTGCAAAGCACAAGTGCCTTGAGAGTAGCTTCGGCAGACAATTTCTAGAAGGGAGCAGAGAAAGAGATGACTTGGGTGCCTTCCACTTCATCCTCACCAGACCATTCCATGCATGGTTGCACTTGTGCTGCTGGGCAGGGATGTTTTGTTCCTTTCAAGCATCCTGCCCAGTGTGGATGCTGTGAACTGTGCAGAGAAGGTGAACATGGGAGGCTGCAAAGTCACCCAAAATGGAAAACAAGGGTTTTTTCCAAGCAAGTCGCTTTGCTTTNGCAGTTATTAAAGGTCTGAGCAGATTTATGAGTTTCATCAACTGAGCAGTCCTGCAGGCTTCACCAATGTGGCCCATGATGGCTTGGTCTCAAAAGATGTTGGGATCCTCATGGGAGAGCTGGAGCCCCAGAGGGGCCTGCTTGAGGAGCTCTGCTGTACACTACAGCTGTCAGCAGGTGCCACAGGGGACTGGTGGTGACATGCCTGAAGAGTGGCTGATAGCACCAGCAGCTCCAGAAGTGGATGTGGACTCCCCTGCCAAGCAGCTCAGAAGGATTCAAGAACTGCTTTTATGTTGACTTAAGCCACTCCTGCTTAAAAGTGAAGTTCTTTTCCTACACACAATTATCTTTAGCCCCCAGGTCTCCCCAGGTGGGGCACAGCAGGGCCATAAAAGCCACTTTCCCCAAAGACCCCATTTCTCCAGCATGGTCAGGGTGTCTGGCAGCAGCATCTCCCTCGACCATCACCAGCGCATGATGCCGGTGTGACAATGGATGGTGCAGTGCAGGGTAAACCCTGGCACCCAAAACCCATTTTGAGCACTGACACCACCCCCAGCATGCAGGCAGGCCTGCTCCTCGGTGTCACCACACATATGCAATGGCACTACCTGTGTCCTTTTGCAGGCATCAAACCTGCTTGTCATGAGCCTCAAATGTGTTACTAACTCATAAGGAAAGCAGCCAAGGAAAAACCACGGCTGTACAACACTAACATCTAAATCAGCTGAGTTTATTTTATTTTCTCCAAGGAAAGTATCTGCAATGTTTGTGTTTCATTCCTGATCATTAATGGCATATTAAGGCACAGTCAGTGCACTCACCTTTTCCCTGAGGAACCAGCTTGCCAGCATTGTGCCTGCTGCCTGTGGCATCCGCTCAGCAATGGAATTTGCCCTGAAAAGGGTCCAGGAAAATATTAAGAACAAGAATAAAGAGGAAAAGCATATGTGTTCAGTCATTGCTGCAGCCCCAGGAGCGGGGTGTTTGCTTGCACCAGCTGGGTCTGGTGGGAGGAGGAAGAATTTCTTCTCCCACCCCCACTTTACCACTGTACCTTTGCACTAGAGGGGACGGCAATGGTCCCACACAGCAACCCAGAGGGAGAAGGAGATGGGAAGCCTGCTGCTCCTGTCAGCTGCAGCAAATGAGGGCTCAGCGTCCCCAAGAGGATGATGCTCCCCAGCTCCATGCTGTGATGCTCAGCACGTGGCATTTCCCCTGGCTCCTCCCAAAACACTTTAAAAATCATGCACAAAGACATCTTGCTCCCAAACAACCCAAACGGAAGACAAATTCCAGCTTCAGGCAGAGGATTATCTGTACCAGCTCTGTTTCTCCCTAACCCAGTTCTGTTTCTCCATAGTAGGGGATGAGCCAATATCCTGAGTTAGCTGCCACTCTCCTCTGAGCCTGGGCATCTCAGTGTTTCTTCAAACAAGACTGATTTCCCTTATTGCCCATTATTCACGTTTGGTTTAAGACCTGGGCGAAGAATGCCGAAGCCCTGCTCACAGATGTCCAGCATGGAGTCTCATGGCCACGTGCAGGAAGTGCGGGATGGGCTGTCCCTGCAGCTACTGCCACACTGAAGATGCAGTAGAAAAGTTCAAAGATGCAGTACAACAGTTCTCAGAAGCAACAAAGGGTCCTACAGAGATGAAAAGGAGAGGCTGCCTGCCAGATATATCTTTTGGAGTTCATGACCTCTGGTGCAGGCTCAGCACAGCCCTGGTGACAACTCAAACCCCATGTGGGAGGAGCAAGGTGTTTCTTCTTGCACAAACCCACCATGGAGACATCAGTGAGACGTGGCAATTTGCATCTTCTCATGGAAACAAGTCAAGGAAGGATTAGAGGTGCTTTAGTACATAGAAGAAATACATGGCTGCTCTTGTCAGTGAGGACAGGCTGGAGCAGAACCATGCACATCCACAGCACAGTCACAGAATAATGCAATCATTTAGGTTGGAAAAGACCTATAAGACCATAGAGTCCACTAAATCGCCACATCTATGTGTCTTTTAAATACCTCCAGGGATGATGACTTGACCACTTCCCTGGGCAGCCTGTTCCAATGCTTGATTATTTTTTCAGTGAAGAGATTTTTCCTAATACTCAATCTAAGCCTCCCCTGGTTCAACTTGAGGCTATTTCCTCTCGCCCTGTCACTTGTCACTCATCCCCACCTGGCTACAACCTCCTTTCAGGTAGTTGTAGAGGGCAATAAGGTCTCCTTTCAGGCTACTTTTCTCCAGATGTTGCTGAAGAAATCTGGATTCAATCCTTTCTCAACATATATATACCCATATTAGGCTTTAAGGATAATACTTATTTCACTTGGAAACTAAAAAGCAAAATGCAAATAGTGACTGGAAAAATGTCTGTGTCCTGACCTGTGAAAAACAAGTTTAAATGTTGGGTAACTTTGACACAATTGGACCCTTAAGCAGGAGCTGTCCCTGCTCCTGCTTTCCACTGGCTCTGCACCCCCATCTCCAGTGCTGGGAAAGAGCAGGCACAGTCAAGTGCCAGGGTAAAACAGGCTTGCTTGCTTACTCCTCATTTCCTGCAGAACAGCCTGTGTGACATTGCAGAGGCAAATTTCACCCAGGATGTAATTTGTCATATTTGCTGTTAACTATCTGTGACCAACTTGAATTTAAGAGTGTGACCTGCCTTCTGCACTAAGTTCCCATACTGCTGCATGGCACAGTTTATACAAAGGAAAAAGAGAGTTAAGGCAAAGGAAGCTGCCAAGGTCCTGGGCAAAAGAGTTGCACTGTTTTGGAAAGGCAAAAAAATGCTGGGGTGGGAGCCCTAGGAGCACAGCTCTGAGCTGGCAGTGCCCAGAGGTTTAGTGATGCAGCTGCCAGAGCCAGGCACAAGGTAAAGACACTAAAGCTGTACTCAAAGCTACAGTCCCACAGGCAGGGAGGGCTGGAGGGAGCTGAGTGTGACCCATCGTGTCAGTCCTGACCCACCCAAGCTACAGCAGCACCAAACACCAAGGTGTGGGAACGTGCGTGAAGAGCGGCAAGGAGGGGACCCAGCTTCTCACCTTCACGTGAGAGACAATCACCTCTACTGACAGCCCAATCAATACGGATTTTGTGATAAATTGTTCCTCTATCAGGAAGAGCCAGCCTGCTCTGAAAATAACCCACCCAACTGGTGGTCATGCCCTTGCCCGCCTGTCCCCGACAACACCAGGCAGCTGCCATGACAGCTCCATGCCTCCTTCTGGCAGTGGTTTCTGACTTGCGTGACACGGCTGAAAGCCTGGGGTTAGCCCAAGCCTCTGGTGATGCACTGGTTGCCGTTTAGCCACAGCGAACATCAGAGTGTTCAGAAGTGTGTCTGCATCCAAACCACCACACTGGGCACAGGTGGGCTACAGGCAAGGTCTGCTTGCAGGCACTCTGCTCCCGGCCACGCAGGCACGTCTCCAAAGCTTCTACACAGAGAGATGCTCTGCTCTCTCCTCCCACCCTTTTCCTTCTTTTCAGTAAAGCATCTCTCCTCCCAAAAGAGATAACAGCAATTATCGGGTTCATCAGCACTGTACGTGCCACAGTGCAGCCCGGGGAGCTCAAAATGCCAGTCTGCCCACTGGACCATTAAAGTCGATGGCTGTTCCTAACCTTTAAATATGAATAGAGGGTGTCCTGCATAACGGATCGAGGACTATCCATGGAGACCATCTGCCCCGTGCTTGCAGAAATGTTCACGTTGTTCTTCACAGGAGTTTATTACTCAGAGGCTAATTCTAAAAATACATTGCAAAGGGCCTGATTTAAAAACAAAGGGCCAATTTAAACTTGGCAAGGGAGACGCACAAGACCGAACTTGGCAAGGGGACACACAAGACCGAGCACAAGCACCTCCGTCACCCAGGCTGGAGTTACGCTGCAACCAGACAGGCTTAAACTTAATGTGAAAAGCAATGACATAATTCTGAATTAGCTTAACAAGACATGCAATTCATACAGAAAAGCCTGAATTTATGTAGTAATTAGCCAGTTTTCAGAGCACTAGATATCTCCACAGCAAGAAAATAATGACATAGGTTATTAAAGTGAAGTAAAAATGGACACACTGGTGAGATTTCTTTGGGCTAAACTACTTTTGCTAAGTTAGATTCCATTTTTGATTAAAAATACAATTCACCAAAACACTGAAGTCACTTACACTGAAGTTTTCTATTAATCACTTGGACTTCATTTCCCAAGTGATTAATCCCTCTACACAACAGCACCTCTATGAAAGATATTCCAGGTAGCCCAACAAGCAGTAAAGCTCTCTTAGCTTTTCATTGACTTCTCCATCGGTTTTGAACTCTGCCTGTATCAACACTCAAATGACATCCTGGAGAAGGAGCCTGGAAATTGCTCTCCCCTCCAAGTCCTCGTTACCAGTCAGGAAAGCAGAGACATGGGAGAAGGAGCTGTTCAAGCACAACCGAGATGATCAAAGTTACCCAGTGACTGTGGATGCACAACCTCAGCCTCTGAAGCAGGTCTGATTTTAAGAGAGCTCCTTGGCAGCAGCAGATAAAACCCTTTCCAGTATTTAGCTGGCCTTTTAATTAAAAGGTTCTCCATATCAGAAGACACCTTTGAAAAGCTCAGCCTGGTTGGGCTTCAGAGCATCTCTCATTATCCCCGGGATGCCATGCATGACCACCTTTCCTGGGCATCTTCCTCCACTTCTTCCCCAAAGGCAAGCTGGGACCATTTTATTCACATAATTTGTGCCAGTCCCAGTCTCAAATGAAATCATCCTGCCTTGAAAAGAAGAAACTCCTTTAAAGCTATGAAAACAGTGAGGGACCTAAAAAACCCCTGAATGTGGGATTGAAAAGTTTAAAGGGGAAAAGGGAAAGACAGAAGAAATTGGGTCTGATGAAGCAGGACACAATCCTAGTGTCTGCACAGGACTGCACAGGGGTTTGTCAGACTGTGGCAGGCAGCAAGCACCATCATGGATTCCCTGCCCCATTTCAGAGAAAAAATTGTAACATCAGTGAAATGGGAACTTTCTGACCTCTAAAATTCAGATTCTTTCAATTTCTTTCTACAAAAACAAGGTCAAAATAAGCTTCCATACGAAGATTTTTTTTTCCCACATGAGAAGAGTTTGGGCTTTGTTAAACAGCAACTTAAACTTGCTATTCACTACAGACAGCAGTGGAAATCAGAAGTGAGACACCAGGAAAAGGCAGTGGGAGTTCCACTTAGATGAGCAAATGAATGACAACAGAAGAATGACTGAATTTATGAATGCTACAGCAAAACAGTTTTTACATCTTTGGTACCCAAGATATCAAGACATGCTTGACTGAAAATATACCTGACTTATTTTATGATTGCACAAACAAGATTCAAATGTTGTGGTCCACCTCAGAGGTACCATCCTGGGACAAGGTTAGAGACATTTTTCCACACTCACCTGAATAGAGAAATTATAAAGCCCATGGTGGCCAATTCACATCTAAACAACTGTTTTTGGACCCAGCCTGTGCAAGGAGAATCATTAGTGTTAAGAACATCTGTAGCATCTCTAGCACCACAGCATCTTCTGGCAGACACACCGACAGCAGGAGCACAAACAGGCTGAAGACAGGCTATCAGCAACCATGGAATTACGTTCTTTTCAATAGTTGTCTTTTTTTTTGCTGGGCTCACTCCGGGAAAGCAGGCAAGCTTTTGATTAACATCCCTTTCAGGGTTGCCTCATCAGCAGGGTGTTGTGGTTGAAAGGACTGTTGGTTTAATTGCTTGGAATTTAATTTCCAGGGGTAAAAAAATGAACACACTCTTTTGCTTGACAGCACTGACACAAGTTTGTATTGTAGACCAAGTCTGACTAAATGTATTTCCATTTTGATATTGCAACCATTTCTCTCTCTTTTTTTAAAGATTAAAATATTATCACAGAACCACTACTAGAACATTCTGCACAGCAAAAATCCCTTCATTACATGCTCATCTTTTACCTCAGGCCAAATAATTTGTTGATACTTCATTTTGCAGAGAGGGCAGGCTTATACAGCTACTTGCAGACCTGATGAATGCAGAGAAAACTTCTTTATTAATGTCAAACTCTAGTCCAACAGCAAAGCACCTGGTACCTGACTTTACTTTGTAAAGCTGTGGTCATGGTAGCCCAGCCAGCAGGGCCAGCAGCTTTTCCTTTTTTGCCTTGAGCTGCTCTGCATCCAGCAGAAATTGAGCTGTCACCTTCTTGCAGTGTTTACCCTGGACTCAGCAGGGATAGAGCTGGATCCCACAGGCACCCACAGGCCCTAACACCACTGTCTTAACCCAGACACAACAGCCCGCTCCCAAAATCTCTAAGTACTTACATGGCGATGGGTCTCAGACAAGACTGAGAGATGCTGGGCAGGGAGCCATCCTTGCCCTCCCCTAAATACCTGATGCTGGGAACTTGGTGCATGGCTTATACCAAGACAGGCAGTGACAAGAAAAGTAGTCTTTTATTTCAATTAATATTTCTTGGCATTAGGCAGATATTAAATAACACTGGAATGCACAAGACTATTAACATATCGACAGCAAAAGGGAGGAGGTGTAGCCAAGTGGAGAACAGCAGTGCCAGTCACGTCACCTCGGGGCACTCAAAAGCCATTTAACGCAGCAACCACCAGAAAGTAGGACTCCACTGAGAAATACAAAATGAGGATGAACTCCTTTCAGGTCTTTTGTTAATACAGTTATGCTGGAATGACTGACAGTAAAAACGAACAAATATTTGCATTCAGGAATTAAACAGAGTGAAATATCCACAAACTGCTAGTCATGCATTTCTTTTGGAACAGCAATTTGCTAATGCATAAATATCACAAAAAAACGATCTCCAAGATTTGAATAAATCACAGACAACTAGAAGAAACAAAGCTTGAATTCTATTTTATGCCTTAAATAGATGACCTAAATATTTAAAATTTTACTTCACCATATATATATAATTTATATATATATTAAAAGAAAGTAAAGACCATTAGATAAGTGCAAGCAATTTTCCTCAAAAAGAAAATTGGAACCATGCCCAGGAAAGCTGCTTTTTTTTTTCTTTTTTCTTTTTCTTTTTTTTTTTTTTTAACTTTCTACTCCATTCAGTCCATTTGTTTTTTCCTTCAACATAATAATTTCTGAAGCAAAATAAATTATCTACCATCTGCTATTTTGGGTAAAAGTCCTACCTAGCATCTTCTCGGGAACTACAGGGACATCACCTTTCTTACGACTAAGTGAAGTGGTATCTCACCAGCCATGGAACTCTCTCGTAGCTGCATGTAAACATACCTTTTGATTAATGTTTAAAATGTGCAGAGTGAATCGTAACATTACAGGGGAGCAGAAACGGAGCTGCCGCAGGAGAACTGCACTGGTGTTAGTGGGGGGAGCGAGGGCTGGTTCGCTCGGACACACACACACACAATCTGGCAACGGGATCTTATCCGCGGAGTGTGAGGGATGGTTGAGAAGGCATCCGTTTGCGAGCAAAGCTTGAAGGACACAAGCCGAGATTCTCTGAGCACACTGTCCGCTTTCATCAGAATTGACTCGCGCTACTGGGGTCACACTGTAACAACCGCACAATGGAGGGATCGCTCTTGGCACCTTTGATGAACTCTTCCAGCGACAGTTTACCTGACAGGGAGGAAAACCAGAATGGAAATAATTTTTTAGAAGTCAGTTGTTGCTGCCATAATTGCTGTAGCAAAGAACCCCTCCTCACCGAGGCAGCATAACATCTATTTAATCTATCGCAAAGGCATCAAGGGGAATTTAGTGCAATGCACAGCAGCTAAATCCTACGCAAGCCTTTAAGCCCAAATGCATTTTTCTTCTGCAAAACAATCCAGCATAATAATTGCTATTTTTTTCTTTAAAAAGACAGTCTCAAATCTAAAAACAACTGTTCTAATATCATTTGGCAGCATTTTGCTCAGAACTAGACCACATCAACAGCATGACACATGAACACAAGGTATGGTACCTGAACAGACATACACTTTGAAATGATGCTTGTATTTCTACAAGCAATTACTATTATTTTAAAATTAAATATTCCAAATATTGCCACTTTGTCCTCTTGTTTCTTGTGACAGAGAGGGCTGAGCAGTGATGGCTTCTCCCACATCTACAAGGCTGGATGGGGTCTGAGCAACCTGATCTAGTTCAAGATGTCCCTGTTGACAGGGGGGTTGGGCTAGATGACCTTTGATGGCCCCTTCCAATCCAAACTATTCCATGATTTCATGATTCTGAAAGCCACTTGCTGGGTGTACATGAACAGGATGGGTTTTGTTTTTCCTTTTTTTCAAGAAAAGCCAGCCCTGGGGGAGCTACCTCCTGCTATGTGCTGCTCCTAAGCACTTCTGGTTTATACAGCATTTTTTAACAGAATTTTATACAGGTTTATTCTTCAGTTTAGGCCAGAGGCACTGACTTGGATGGACCCTGTAACAATCTGAGGGTCTGAAAAGTGATCTCTGGAGGAGCAACCACCCTGGCATCCCCTGGCTCCAACAGTCCTCTGGAATGGCATGGCACAGCATAGTATAGCAAGGAGGAAATATTCCATCTGTTCTTTCAGACCACATCCTGGGGTGACCCAGCTCCCTGGCAGGTTTTTCCCACGCTCAGGACCACTCTCCTCCGCAAATACCATCAGGAACCCATGAGCAGCCCCTGCCTTGCCTGTTAGTGCCAATAGTCTCCTGCTCCAGCACTCTGAACCGTGGCAGAAATAGGATGTGGCAATATTAATGAAAATTGGAACAGTTTTCCCTGTGAAGTGGAGGAGACAAGCATCTGCCACATCCCTGACATCATGTCTAGTGATCTCCCATTTAGCTCGTGCATTCAGCACAACCTCCCCTACCCTCACAAAACACCCCAGGGCCATCCTTACCCACCCCAAACTGCTATGCTTGAGACAGGACCCACACACAAACATCTTGCACTTGGGAGGTGCCTGCTGCCACTTTTGGCCGCACGCACCCAAAAAGAGAGAGAGGCACCAGCTCATTGTGCAAGTTTTCACCAGCCCCAGGACATGACCAGCCTGCAGTGGGGATGGAAGAGGAATGACTCTGGTGGCCAGCACCCAAAACAGCCTGAACAGGGAGGAACTCTTCGCCCAAGTGACAAGCAATAGGGCAAGAGGAAACGGCCTCAAGTTATACCAAGGAAGATTTAGATTGGATAGCAGGAAAAATTTCTTCACAAAAAGGATTGTCAAGCATTGGAGCAGACTGCCCAGGCATTTAACACATATGTAGATGTGGCACTTAAGGACACGGTTTAGTGGTGGCTTTGGCCATTTTGGGTTAACAATTGGACTCTATGATCTTAGATGTTTTTTCCAACCGAAATGATTCTATGATTCCATAAATGAGCAAGCCTTCCTCTTGTAGAAATTACAGAAGCTCAAAAACCTGTGGCACACTAATTTCTGGCTTTTAAGTTAATGTTCCCAAACCAACTGTTTTTAATGAAAAGGAGGTCTCCTAACTGTCAGTATATTTATTAGTTTGCCCCTCTCCTTGTATTATTTAAAAGCCCAAATCAAAATCTATTTGCAATGCCCAACAGTCAGATGGGGAATAAGAAACATTTCCAGCCACCAGACACATGCATGCAGATGTTATTCCTTGGTACTGCAAGGCTTGCAGGGCTGGTATTTTACTGGGAATAGGATGATTTTATTTCAGCAACAAAGTGCAACAGATGGAGGATGTATATATATAGCAGATTTTGTGACCATTACTCTGTTACACATCTGCATGCACTGCTACTTTCCACAAACCAAAAATATTTTAATCATGTTATTTTAGGGCCCTCCACATGTCAATCCAGGGGATGAAGTGCTAGCTTTGATGAAATCAAAAGTAAAATACTTGGGGACTACAGCAAGGCCAGGAATTTGCCCTGGGGGCTTCAGCAGCAGACACCAAAATACAGCCATAAAATTTGCTTAAATAAAAACATTTCTGTACATAACATGGTATTTTTTCAGGTCCCCATATCTCAGTGCGAGAACCAAATCTTTGCTCCCACTGAGCGCATCAGTAGGACACAGCTCCTGATTTTGATGTGGACAGCTGCCACCTCAGACTCTGACAGGGTAATTCCCAGGGAAAAGCTCCACCTCAACTGGGAATAGAGGAAACCTCATTAGGCTGATGAGCAGAGGAAATTGATCATTTTTTGCCAGTATTTTTCAAGCCCAAGGAAAGGAGCCAGCACAGGTGGAGGGGTTGTGAGAGGTACACTGTCAAACAATTTATCAAGGAGCTCCACAGCTGGCTTGGGAGCAGCTACATCCTCCTGATGCTTACAGTGCAACAGAGGTGGGTGACCATAAATGTATGTATACATGCCATAAACATGCACAGAAAATAAGTATTATGGACCCAGGGGAATTTTTGCTTTCAGGTGCCCAACTATGTTCTCGACCTGTGTTACTGATGACAAGCCCAGGAGTGCAACCCTATCAAGGGCAATGGGACCAAAACCTTGTGCCAAGTTTGTGCCATGCCCAGAGAAAATAACCCAAAGACAATGAACTTGAGAGTTTCAGAGGAGCCTTTGCAGAAGGGGATTCACCCATGACATGTGAGGGAAGGACTGCTCCCCTCCCAGCCCCCAAGCAGGAAAAGTCACCCTCTGTTCACTGCCCACTGATTCACCCTTTTTGTCATGGACCAGAGATGCTCAACGAGGCCAGGGAGAGACCAGAGGCACCAGTGGGGATAACCCTGCCCTCTCTCCCCTCTCCCCAAATTCTGCCATCTACCAAGGCTGGGCTAGAAAACCTCTATTTCTAGAGCCTAGGAGGGGGTGCCAGTGGCAATCCTACCATCATTGTTTGTGTCCATCTGTCTGAAGATCTTGTCTGTTCGCTTCTCAGGAGTGGATTCATCCTCTGGCATTTTCATTACTGACGAAACCATTTTGTAAATTGCCTGAGAATTAAAAAAAAAAGTTAAAAAAAAAATAAGAGAGATATGAGAAAAACACAATCCAAATAATAAAGCATGGGATAGAGAAAAAGAATTTAAGCCTGTAGCAATAAAGAAAGGCAGCTGACCCTGGCAGACAGCTGCAGGACTTAATAAACCAAAACAAATGGGAATTTCTGACTGCAGCTTTTTTATTTTTCTTTCCTGTATTCATTCGTGCTTCAAAAGAAGTGCTGGGTAGGTTTAAGCAAAAGTCAGGGTCTAGATTAATGTATGAGCAGGAGTGAGCTAAAACACAGGAGGCAATGGTGTGCAATTCTCTCTTCTGCAGCTGGCAGAGTCACTGCCCCTGGCTGGCTCTCACCGTCCATCCAGTTACATGTATGCATATGGGGTGCTACATGGATTATGGTGAATACGAATATATAGCAATAGGGATTGTTTTTTTGGTGAATGGGTAAGAAAATGCATCTTCAGACTTGATGGAACATGAATAATAATGAGACCTCTTTAGGGTGTCTGCAGTCCAAGCTTGCCACCTCAATTATCCCACCTGAGCCATGAGGACCAGGAGTGTCGGGACAATGGCTGGTGCAGGACTCCCTGGCACTGCACAGCACACACATCTCAGCTGCACAATGGGTGACAAGCAGCCACTGCTGAGGCCAAACCCCCGCCAGCACGTGGGGTAGGGGCACAGGGGTCTCTGCCCTGCACACCCCACTGAAGCCTGCATTTTACATGTCCTCCACCTTCGGGGGATGAAGACATGCTACAGCCTTTCATCCAGAGTTCACATTGACTCAGATTTGAAGATTCAAAGCATTAATTTTGAGATTAATCAGGTCAACAGAATTTGCATTTAGGGTTTTTTGATCCCATGAACATCACACTAAGAAACCCCCAGGGGAGAGCTGCAGAATTTTGGCTGCAGGCCAGCTGTACAAGTGCCTGGTTCATGTCTCAGGCCCTTTCCTCATCTGCATCTTGTAAGTCCCACCATGTGTCCCTTCGGTTTGGAGACCACGGGCTCAGGAACCTCTCTGGGGCAGGAGTGACCCAGCTCAGCACATCCCTCATCTCCAGCTCCAGCTGTCTCAGGGTGAAGAGTTTACAGCAACACAAATAAGATGTACAATAGAGACAATGCCTCACCTGCACTATTTCTAGCATTTCCCCACGGCTGATGTACCCATTGCCATCCAGGTCGTACATACTAAATGCCCACTTCAGCTTCTGTTCCAGCTTGCCCCGGGAGGTGACGCTCAGAGCGATGATGAATTCCCTAAAGTCAATCGTCCCGTCGCCATTAGTGTCAAAGGTGCGGAAGACATGCTCCGCAAACTTCGACGCATCGCCATAGGGAAAAAAATTTGCATATATTTTTTTAAACTCTTCTACAGTCAAATGGCCTGTGGGGCAATCTTTTAGGAAGCCCTTGTACCACTCCTGCAGCTCGTGGTCTGTGAACTCAGTGTTCTCACGCAGGTCCTGGAGCACCTCAGGGCGTAGTTTGCTGTTCTGCTTCCCCATCCTCTTCTGGGTCTGGGTTCAGCAGCTGAAAAGCAAAAGAAAATCTGCCTGAGCTCCAGCCCCACCGGGTAGAGAGGGGCTGGGGAGAAGTAGAACCATGCAAGAAACACAAAAACCCTGGGGCAAGGGGGAAAGAGGAGAAAAAGGATGCTATAAATCACCAGGAAAAGATCTCATTTAATTTGGCCTCCTTTCTTCTCCTCTAGGCTCTCCCAGTGGCTAATACGCTGTGGAAGGGAAGGTAGTTCAGGAGGAACTATTTGGGAAATATTAATTGTTATTATTAATCCTTATTATATGTGAAATAATAAAGCGCAGTATTTTATTTCTCTGCTAAAATCCCACTCCTCCATCACGTGGTTTGCAGTGCCCAGCTCTGGATTCCTACACAGCCTGATCTGCTGCGATGAGCGGGAGCGGGCAGGGACAGCAGTGGTGATGAAAAGAAAAATTCATCTATTCAAAAGTGAAAGTAAATGCGGCTGAACAAGGAGCAGGAAGGGCAGGTGGCTCTGTGCCAGTCACGTTTGCATTGTCCAGCTGCTCTTTGAAACCTTTTGGCTTACACAGCTGCTCCTCCCTCCCTGCATCCCTTTCCCCACAGCAGCCTCCCAGGGTGGTGGGGCTTGGTCCGTGCTCCTTGCGGCACCTCAGGGGTTACAGGATACATTTTTTTACCCATTCACAAAAGGGTAAGCTCAGCACAGTCCATGCTCAACAGCAGCACCCCAAAAGACTTCTCCCTCTTCTTCTCAGCTGTGGAGGCAGTATGAGCAGATGGATCACTGCAACAGCAGCACTAGCACAAGGGATTTCATCCTTTCCAGCCCCCCCAGACAATCAGAGAATAGGGCTTTTTAAAGCAAAATATTCGGCAAAGCAACTCTTTTCAGGTTTACTGGGGTTTACACTTTTAGAGAAGCTTATTCAGTAGCTTCCATATTCCCCAGCATGGGCCAAAGGGCATTTAAATTCAGGATTTCATCACGATGTCAGGAGAGGGAGGAGTCTGTCCTCCCCCTTGACAATGCCCTTGTTGTGCCACATAAGGTGAGACTGCTCAGCAACAGGAGAACTCCTTCACCGAAATGAAAAGTGGTCAATCTGCACTTAGGCAACAACAGAAAGAAACAAAACCTTGATAATTTCTGGCTTTTATCCCTTGCAGTCTTTCATCGCTACCCAGCAATATCAAACTGTGCTGCCAAGCTAGAGGTTGAGCTGCATGTCCTTCCCCAAATTCAAGAAGTTTATTCACAAGTGTGCACAAAGTCACATCCAAACCCCTGTGCCTGGTTTGCATAAATGGTATTTCTCTGCACAGCCTGTTGTACCTGTTGGGTTCACTCAGAGCTGGTGCAGAAGACAGGTTAGTAACAGGCCAACACTGCAGACTACCTGGAAACTGCAAGAGCTGAGCAGCAAAGCATGCAGGGACCAGGAAAAACAGGGGCTAAGCACTTCCCAGTCAGTAAAAATTCCAGGCATGCATAAGAACCCTAAAAAATTCAAAATGTTAAAGGTCAGCAAAAAATAAGTTGCTCTACAGCAGAATGTAAGCTTCTTTTATTTGTATTCCACTTAGTCTCTGCATTGCCTCAGCAATGTAAAAAATCCACATCCTGCTCTGTGGCTTTAATACTCAGGGACAAAACCCAGCCAGCTGCTTGTTACTTCAATGCATTGGGCTTGAAGGAAAACTGTGTTATCATTAGCACTTCTGTTTTCCAGAAAAGTTGCCAGTATTTCAACTCCAAAGCTTTATATTTGTCCATTATATTGCAGTGTTTTCTCCACATACCTGACATACCTCTGCTGGCTCCCAAAATGCAGGGATGCTACAGCTCCTGGTCCCTGCCAGCATCACCCCTAGGAGAGCACCAGGCAGCCCTCCAGTTAAACCACTAACTCTCAGCTACTGCCACTGCCTTTCCATCTTTGAATCTTCTCTACTTCAGATAGTCATCCTTGCAGTGCTGAGGGCAGAAAACACAATATTCTACTCTGCTGAAGTCAATTTGCAGAAAAGAGCAGCTTGGAGCAAATAATGGATCAGATGTGATCCTTTTTTTTAAAGAGCAGGAATTGTAACAGTATGTTTCTGTCCTTGGGTGAAGAGGTGCCTTCAGTCCTACCCTTCAGCGAAATCCTTCACTTCGTGATTCCCAGGTGCTTTGTAAGAACCAGTGTATGGGTGAAAAAGCAGTTCCTGCCTCACCAACCACTGCCTCGGGATTCCCTCGGAGAGGGGAAGGAGGGACAGCAGAGCCCACTTAATGCAGGAGCTGGGCTTTTAGCAGGAATTACATCAGCTTTATTGATGTGCAGGGTTAAGGATTGCAAAACTTTCACCTGGTAGTTAAAAGAGGTTTGAAAAGGTTTAATGCTATTTCTCCCTGTTCCTATAATACCTTTATTATTCCTGTTCCCTTAAAAATAGAGACCCCTAGACAACAGAGAGGTAAGGTGATAATTCTACTGACTAGATTTCACTACTTCTAGTGGTAGATACATCCTGTTATTTGACGAGATGCTCATGAAATATCAGCTTCAAAAGCTTTATATTCAAGTAATCTTTGCATTTGAAAGATTACAGGCTGTTTCAACCCTTCCTCCTCTTCCACATCACTTTATAACAGAAAATGTGCAATGCTCTGAACACAACCTTTTTTTGCATATGAGCTTTCTGAAAGGCTTCATAAAGTGTTCAGCCCAAATACAATCCTCCAGTTGTAACCAATTTGACGTGAATAATTAAATAACCAATATTAACATTAATTTATTAAAGCCCATCTGAAAAAATAGCTTTGATGTAAATTGTGTTGCAGGTAGCTCCTTCAAAATGAAATGCCTAAATATCTCATTAATCATGACAGCAACCCCTGCTGCTGGCATCCACCTGACATTTCATTCGATTGCTACAAAATGCTTTCATCAAATCACTTTGCAGAGGCTCAGCGGCTGATTTAGCCACAAGACCACTCAGAGCATGGCTGCTAATGGAAATCACAGGGAGCAGGGCTGGGATGCTCTGGTCAGTCCTGTGATTAGGCCTGTATTTTGTTTCGTTGGTTTTGGTGTTGTTTTTTTGTTTTTTTTTTTTAATGAGCCTTTACCAGCAGAATCACTCATGGCAGTGGGTGTAGAAGGCAAGGCAGGAGAGACATCCTTGCACCCAGCGTTGCCCTGGGCAGTCAGCAGAAAGCTAACTGCAGCACAGCCTGCCTTTCTCTCATTTCCCATCACACCAGGGTGAAATCCAGGGAAGTAACACTACATGCACTGCAGCAAGGTCTGTCCGTGCTCACCTTGATGAGCAAAAGCCCTCAGAGCATCTGGCACTATCATAGCAGTAAGAAAAACAATCCCAGGAATGCCCTTGAGGTGATCAGACACGGAAAAGCTTGATAGTCTAAATGCAAACCTGAGGACTTTGCAAGTCAATCACTGCTCATGGAAGAGATGCTCAGCCATGCAAGGCTTAAACAGGGGGAAATGCAGATGCACTTTTGTTCCAGTTTCACACCAAAATTTTTGTTAAAATTATGTGGTGCTGCTGCCTGCCGGCAATTCTAGCCAGGCTCAAAACTGAGCTGCCAGAGAACTCCCACCTGAATGTAACCTCCGTCTTAGGTTTACAAAAAATCAGCAATCATCTCATAGAAAAAGCCTAGCAATGAGCAAAAAGGTCTTTTGCTGAGGCCAAGACACACATTGGTGTCCTGGTTTCAGCTAGGACAGTGTTCATTTTCTTCCTAGTAGCTGGCACAGTGCTGTGTATTCGATTTAATGAGAATAGTGTTGACGACACACTGAAGTTTTAATTGTTGCTGAGTAGTGCTCAGCCCAAGTCAAAAACACTTCAGTTTCCCATGCTGTACCAGTGAGGAGGTACACAACAATTTTGGAGGGAGCACAGCCAGGACAGGGGACCTGTACTGAGCAAAGGGATACTCCATACTATCATGGTCAGAATATAAACTGGGGGGAGTTGGCTGGGGATGAGGACTGATCATGGCTCAGGGATGTGCTGGGCACTGGTCAGCAGCTGGTGAGCAATTGTACTGTTCATCACCTTTGTCTCTTGGGTGTTATATCTCTCTCTATTTTCATTATCTCCCTTTTCATTACAATTATTATCAACATTATTATAATAATGTCAGGAAAATTAATCCACAAACGCCAGAGGTGTACGTCCAAAAATAAGACAGAGGAGTCCTGTAGCTTTATTCATGAATAAAGGGAGAGGTCATGGGCATTTCCCATGGGGTCTCTCAGACTGATAGAGGACTCAGCCTCTTTTATCCTAATTCCCGGCCGCAGGTTCCCTCTCTCTTTCCCCATTGGCTGAGGTACTCAGGAGGTACAGATTTCCCAGAATGCCTAATTAATATACATCCCCTCTAATACAGACATCCACAATATACATTCCCCTTTTCTTCTTCATCTTATGTCTCTGTTCTTGGAGTTTATTAACACAGTTTTGGGTAAATCTAATTAGGGAAATTCCTATGGAAATCCTACCCGTTGTTTCTTCTATCTCTCAGTATCAAAGTTATCTTACCAGCGGACTCAGGTCTTATCTTTACCAGCCATTTGTTTGTAAAGACACTCCCTTATTCCTTTCAATAATATTTTATTTTATTTGAGTTATTAAACTGTTCTTATCTCAACCCACAGATTTTACCTTTTTTTCCCCCCAATTCTCCTCCTCATTCCACTGGGAGCTGGGGTTAAATCACAGCACTGGGTTATGCAGCACTGGAGTGAGTAACTGTGGCAAAGTCTGAAACAGCTAAAGTAGCAATGCTGTGTTTTTACCAACAGATGGACTGGCTGTCAGCATCCACGCACTGAAGTATTTGAAATACTTGTAACAAAGCTCAGTGCATCCCACTTTCACAGGAACTCTGTCAACCACCAGTTACAGCCGGTAGAAGCATGCTTTGACCGTGCAACCCATAATTCTGGAGACCAAACTAGCTTTTTACTGCAAAGATTGCAAAAGCAAAACCCCCTTGAAATGAGCTCATGACGGGATCCTCTGAGTGAATCAGTTACGGCTGCAAAAGCAGGCATCATTCCTTAGAGAAGTATTTCCTTGTGCAAACCCCCTTGGATACTAATTTAGTGCTAATAAAAAGAGGAAAATTGATGAAATGCCTGTCTATAGGACAGAGGTGTTCACCAGCTGAGGAAGACAGCACACAGAGAAACAGAACAAATACTCTTCATATTATCTGAGCAATCTGC
The DNA here is from genome assembly GCA_013400915.1 of Pardalotus punctatus. NCBI lineage: Eukaryota > Metazoa > Chordata > Aves > Passeriformes > Pardalotidae > Pardalotus > Pardalotus punctatus. The sequence continues at coordinate 282,814 of VZTX01031410.1, read as the reverse complement.
TTTGCGGGGGGGAATTGTAGCACAATTTCTCTTGCAGTGCTCACTTATAAAGCAGAATAAGTGTGTCAAATATGTTACAGTCATGAAGCTGCAGCACAGTGCCTCCAGAACTGCAGGAGCCCAAAGAAAATGAACAGCATAAGCCAGGTGGCAAACACTGCTCTGGGTGGGTCTGAAATGCAAGAACCATTTCAATAGGGGTGGAAGATTTTTTTTTTATTAAAAGACCTAAAGCATCAGATGTCACTGAGGCTCTATTTTTAGAAGGTTGATCCTTGTATTAAAAAAGTAAACAAAAAAGCAAATGAAAACTCAAACAAAACCCCCACAAACAAACAAAAACCAACAAAACCAACCAATCAACCAACCAAGTAAAACTCCACCAAAATGCTCCTCACAGGTAGTCCAAATGTAAGTCTCAGCCACCAAAGATCTGTGTTGCCACAGTTCAGGAACACACCCCTGAGAATACATTTCGTGCACTGGTACCACCAGCTCGCACCAAGCCAGCCAACACACAGATGTGTTTAAAAGCCACCAGCTCCCATGGGCCAGGCTGCAAGAGGGAGATGGGTTCCCAGACACTCCAGCTAGTGACAAATGTTTAGGTAAAACAAACTCGTGTAGCAACAGGCTGCAAAACAGGATTATAACAACATCCTCTGGACCATGCTTTGCTGAGGGCTGGTCAGAGGTTCTGATCTGAGCTGGTGGGGGGGGAAATGCACAGTTACATGGGCTGGGACAGATAATGAGCTACAGAGTGAAGAGCAGATTTTGTTACATGTTTTAATGTCCGTATCCTAAGCAACGAGCGTTGCAACAGAGAAGGCACAGGATATACAAATACGTTGCTATAGATATGTGGTCCTGCCTGGTAAACTCATGTGAACTTCTTTCCTGCCCTGCGGCAAAAACTGACACCCACATAGCAGCCACTGCAGCACCTGTCTCATTTTCCCAGGCTGCAGACACGGGGCCAAAAGTAACACCTTTTGATAAAGTCTGAATTGCAAAAAGGACTATCTTCACCTCTTGAAAAGCTAGTAATAGAAACAGCGAGATAAAAGAAAAACCTTAATCGATAATGCCATGAAAAATTCAAATGCTGCAGGATTTGAGATGCGAAAGGCTGGTGTCAAGAGGGGCTGAAGCTGATTCTGCTGCTGCCTGCGGGGAAACAGAAAGAGAAACGAAACCTGACAAGTGAAGAAAAGACCACGCTAAATAAATAAATGGCCTTTTAAAATTTTTCACTTTCAGTAATTATACTTTTATTTATATAAGAAACATTGCTTATTTGCAACTTACTTTCAAGTTCAATCCTTTTCAGAAGCTTGTTAAAAACAGTGGGTGAAGGGGAAGGACCACCCCGTGTACCACCCAGTACATTTCAGTTTCAGAAAACTCAGTAACAATGCACGTGTGCCCACTGAATGTCCTTCCAAAAGGTGGAGTGAATTGGTAAAGAGACCTCAAGCCACCTCATTGTGTAAGTTTATTCATAAACACAACCTCAGGAACAACGTGGTCTTGAAAACCTGATTTCATATCTGAGATGAAAATCCATTATAAATAACCACCTACCCCCCCACCTTGCCAAAGAAATATGTAATTACAAAGTCTCCAACCCTGTAAGTTGCTATGTGAGAGGAATATTTCCAAGCTGGCACGTTCATTTAATGAAGTCAGCTTCAAAGGCTGAAACATAAGAAATTCACTTACAGGGGTCTGGATTGCTCCCATCTACTGAAGTCACTTTATTCAGGATTATATTCCTAATTTACAGGGAAAAATCAGTTCATCACTGACATCGAGCATCAGTACATTAACCTGAAAACCACTTTACATTCGGATCACAGGTGCGTGGTGAAGGAGGCATTGGCAGATCACAGTGGCAGGACCTGTCCAGGCGCTGGAGTCACAGTGAGGAGCCAGGGGACGCTGATCCTGCTGCACCATTGCCACCTGCTGTGCCCACCCACATTGACCCCCACCAGCAGGAGATGAGAGTTTGCGGTGGAGGGCATGGCTACAAACTACTGAAAAGAAACAAAGGAAACACGAACTACCCCCAAACATTCGTGAACTGCTGCTAACGAGTAAAAATTAGACCCATGTTGGGACCAGAAAAGTGGCAGTTCCCTGGGGAGCTCTCCATGATGTTCTCCAGTTCAGGGAGGAGAGCTTGTTACTGTGAAGGGCAAATATTCCCAATGCAGTAAGAAAAGCACAGAAATATTTCAAGTATATTAGGAAATTGGGTTAATTTGGGTGGGAGCAGATTGGGCAGTAATGCAGCTTGTGATTGCAGACAGGAAAAGAAAATCATGAGTGGATTTTCCTCATCTCCTCCCTTTGTCCTTTTTTTTTAAACAAAACCAAGGGAGAAGCAGCTAGTCCTATTTTTTCAGATGCTGTGCAAAGTTGGCAAGGCTTAAAAAAATTACAGTTTGTTTACACAATATTGCAGATCAAGGAAAACATGTCTGCACAATGTCTCAGTGCACAAGGTCTTTTTCTGAGAAGGTTGGGTTGCATGAGGAAAAACTCACGTCACGTTCACTGAATATACTATTGTGATACATAATTTTTAATAAAACTCAGTGAGTGCTGGCCTGCAGGATAGGGGAAGGTGCCTGATAGGAACTGGGAAATCAGAGAGAACATTTTTATAAAGAGGGAAGACAAAGGGAAGAAAAGAATAGCACAAGGCACTATGTTTTTAATATAATTAAAACCACAGAAATAGCACAGTTGGGCTGTTTTGTCATTAGATTTTAAAAGTTTCCTATGATGCATTTATTTAATTGATGAAGGTAAATCACAGAAAAATTCTCTGCAGAATAATCACAGCCCTGAGAGAAAGGCACCCAGATTAAATTTCAGAAGAATTAGTCAAACTCTAGCAGTAACAAGAGCCAGCCAATGGCATCTGAGCAAATTCCACAGCATCAGAGTCACTCCCGTGGAGAAGATGGAGAGTTTGGGGACAATGACACTTGCTAACCAGACAATGACAGATGATATTCAGCCCTCAGGCATGGTCTGCAAAACCATCTTCACTGCTAATGATGCCTAAATAAAAAACAAAGATCTGACATCCTTCCCTTCCCCAGATGCAGGTACTGTGCTGAGATAGAGGGCTTGGAGGAATCAAGGGGATTTCAGAGTAGCTAATTTGAAACAGAGCAGGGAAGAGAGTTGGGTTTGCTTTCAAAGAGTGAAAAGAACCCTTTTTATTTAATTTAAAAACCATTCTTTAGCAGGCATATTCTTAGCAAAAAGATGCTGCAAAATGTGGTTTTGGAGATATGCCAACTAGCTACCTCACCATTAACTAAAAAGTACTAAAATACACTGGGGAAAAATAAAATCAACCAAAAGAGAAAGATTCTTTGTCACCAACACATTCAACCTCCAAATACACAGCTATTGCTAACAATTTCTACTACTAATACATGGGGTTTTTTTGTTCCAAAAATATTAATTCTAATATAAATGCATCCATTTATTTTATTAATCTAGCTTTCTAAAGTACCATTTTTAAAAAAATTGATCATCGCTTCAAAATAGTACAAAAGCCACTAGTTAAATTCCTTGTAAAAATACACTCCACTAAACCAAAATTTTTCTCAAAATGGTGTTCTATTTCCCCTTCAGTGGTAAACACTAATTACAGTAATCAAATTGTTTCACACCTTTATTTTCCTGTTTGTTGAATGAAAAAAAACACTGAACTTTTAAATCTAATAGCGAACCTAGAGTTTAACTTTTCTGGATTTTTTCCTTACAGAGCTGTAAAAACCCTGGGAAATAAAAACTGAGTGTGAAATAACTACATGAGAACAGCATCCCACCCATAAGGAAAGAACCTGGTTCTGCAAGAGGCAGCAATTCAAGGAGCAGAAGACCAAATTCCTGCTGGTAGGAATCAGCCCAAGCTCTACAATAGCTAAGGATATTACTCGAGTTGGTGCATGTGACTGTACCAATCTCACAGGGATATTTCTAAAACTAATTTTTAGAATCAAGGAGCCAAAATTGCAGTGACTACTATCCTGAGCAGGAAAGCCATGGCCCCAGGACATACCCTGGACAAATGCATCACACCAGGAACACGATGCAAGGTTCATGTTCAGGTTATTATCATGGCAGCCTTTGTGCCTTGAGAGCACAATGACAACCACCTTGTGTTGAATTACAGCAACATTTATGCTGGGACATGGACACCCCTCTGGGCAATGTCCTGTTGTCCTCCCTGGGTGCCAAGGACTGCCCATGCCAGGGCACACCTGGACTGGCAGCTCCCCACAGGGAACCACCTGCAAGGGCACTGAGGGCGTTTGCACAAGGCAGTGATGGTGTGAACTCCAGACCAAATGATCACAGGGATGAGCAGAGCATTGGTGCTCCTTGTAGGTGGATCCTGAGCACATCCTGGGCCATTTCCACCAGCAGTGATATCACGAACCATCCCTCCGGCCATGCATGATGCTCAGGGATACAGTAATACCTTCTCTCACCTCTCACTTCAGCTTCCATCATCAAAAATGGGAGAATCATCTCCAGAAAACAGCAGACCATATGATTGTGTGATCAGTTTCTCTAAAATCCATACAAAAATGGGCACCAGCCCTTCACTGAGCAGTCAAGACCAAGGCAAGAAGAGGCTGGTGCAGCAGCACGGCAGGATACCTCCAGTCCCATCACACACATTTAGTAGTGGCAGCTTCCATTAATCCTGAACACTCAAGAGTTTGATTTGCTCTTAAGTGCATTCACTATAAATTATGCAGAAGAGCAATATGACTGTCTGTCTCCAAGAAAGGGAGTGCTCCACATCAGAGGAGAAAGAAGAGACAGTGGTATTCTTAGGGGCACCACAAACAGCCCTATGAAAATCCTTTCTGTCTTCTGGCATTTCTGTGCAGAATTTAACACTTCAATGCAAATCATCTTGGAAATAAACCATGCAATCTGCACTCAAGACATCACTTTTCTCATTAACCTCCACCACAGGGCTCCATCCCCAGCAATACCCACACCAAATGTGCTTTTCCGAGCGCTGCGGGTAAGGGCTGCCTGGAGCTGAGCCTCTGTTAGCAGGCTGGGTAAGAAGCAAATGGAAAATCAAATCATGCTAAATTTTATATCTAAGTGATGCCAGTAGTGGCCAAATGGGTATATTTTCTTCCCTAACTGGGTATAGTAACAGGAAGGAGATGTGATGGTTTTGAAGCAGGAAGCATTCCAACAGGCGTGGGATGAGAAGCGCTGACCTCCACCTGAGACCACACATGGGGCACATCCTGTCCCACCGCCTTGGTGCCGCATTGCTGAAGGTCTCGATTGCAAAAACAGGAAATGTGCCTTCTCTCAACAGTGATGCTGAAAATGGACATTCGTGTTCACATGAGGAGAAGTGGATGAGGGAGAAAATCTATTCCTAATACCCCCTTAAAATCACTCTTTCAGATGGAAGGATCTTCATTAACTTCATTTTAGCAAATGCAAAAAAGAGCAGCTAATCCATAAGGTTTTAACATATCAGGCCATGGACAGATAAGCTTTCCTGGGTATGGCGACACCAGGATACTGACCTCAGCCACTTTGTAACTTTTTAATTTATCACTCTGAAAAGACCCTAAGCTACACCTGGTATGAACTACTAGTCTGCTCCACTTCTAACAGGGCTAAAAAAATCTTACTAAACCAAATTCTGCTTCTTTTGCAAACCAAGATCCACACTAGATCTACGCCAGGCGGGGATTTTTGGGTTTTTTTTAGATTTTCTTTCCCCAAGGATAACATTATCTATTTTCCTGGAAATTTTCAGCAACTTCTCTGCAGGAGGAGAAGGTATCCTGTGTGAGAAACCATGTCAACAAGATCTTTCCTTAAATGCAGCATTTGCGTAAGATCAACACAATAATTTATCATTTATTTTCTTCCTCTTGAAAGGAACAGGAAAAAAATGTTTAGAGGCTGTAGCAGTGGTTAAAAGGAGGGCTCTGATGGTAGAGGACGGTGCAGGAATTGAAAGTTTCTGAAGTGATGCCTTCTCCTGGGGTGTGCACACATCATCTTTCAGCACACAACAGCAAGGCTGCTTCCCTTTGCTTTCAAGGCTGCTAATAGCTCTTTGTTGGCACTACATTTGTTGAAAAGGCAAGGCCAGCAAATGTAACCCCCCTTTAGGGTCAGAGGAGTCAGTTGCACAGCTGACATAGATGTTTGGAGTCACACTGGCATTGGGGAAGAGGTTCCTGCCAGAGGAAGATGACATTTGATCCGCTCAGCTGAAGGCAGTCTGGACCATGGAAGAAACAGGTAAATCCTCCAGCTGACACTCTGCCCTGAGTGTCATTCAAACTCTTCTTTCTTCCCTCTGCAAACACAGGCATGATCCCGCTGCTGGACTTCTCTGAGATTAATGCAACATAACAGAAATAATCCCACATTTCCCTGCCCCCACTCTGAAAAGAGCATGCAAGAGTACCTTAAAAGCATTTTAGGCCCTCGCATTCTTGTGGTTAACACTATTTTTTTAGCTTCTTGACCATCTGTTGCAGAGATCATGACTTGTCAGACCTATTTTGAGACCTCCTTTAAGTTTCACTACTAAAAATCAGCAGCAAGAATCAAATAGTATTCCAAAGGAAGGTCAACCCTGGTATTTCCTCTGCAACATTGACATTTCCAACTGCAGGAGGGATGGTGTGGCAGGGTAGGTAGACGGGCATTTATACATCCCATGGCCCAGGGCAGAGCACTTTGGTGCTGAAACTCTGTGTTTTGGAAAAGGAGAGAAGTTGCAGCTAAGGATGATCCTGCTGAACAATAGCACACAGCCCTGGTGTGCCGGGGTTTGGAGCGATTCCAAGCAGGGTGGGACTGTAAGAAAGTGGACAAAAGCTTTGGATAGAGATCTACAGGGAGGAAGCGCTTCCTACTTCCTCCACAGAAAGGACCAGGGCTTTAAATAAAACTCCTGAGCTCTGCTGAAGACCAAAAGGGATTGCTGTTGGAAGAAAGTCCTGTCTGTCTGGCACCCAGCTGAAGGCTGATGGGGCTCTGCCAGGGAATGTGGCAGCTCCACTGCAGTTCCCAACATGCTGGTGGGACATGGGGGAGGGCTGGGCTGCCCACAGTCCCACTGTGACTGGCATCATCTAGACAAAAAAGCCTGCCAAACCTCAAGACAGGGCTCTCAGCTCTGCCACCAAAGGTGCAGAGCCAGACTTGCCTCTAAAGGACATCTTTTGATGAAAAAGGTAAAGCAAAGTGTACATTTACACTTTACAATGCCGTTTCAACATCGTGCTATTTCTCAGACCCACTTACCTTTTAGCCCTTTCTTGTATGGTCTACAGAGCTGCAGCAGCACCCTTATTCTGATGGACAGAGACATTCAACTTGCCCCACCCCCCCAGCTCCCTTCCTCCCTCCCCACCTCTAAGCCAGCCAACGACCTCCCCCCCTTGGCTCCCTCCTGCCTCTCACATGGTCCCACACACAGACCATGAGCATTGGAGCTAGGGTTGGGATACAGCCTGGGCAACAGAACTGATGAGCAAATGACTGGCACTGACAAAAGAACACCCTCCTCCTAACAAATACCAATGGAATATTTGCTTTGCTTGGATGTAACAGAACCAGACCCTAAACACAGTAATACATAGTTGCAAACCATCCAGATCTTTCCTCTGTACAGTACCACATAAATTATCTTATCTGACCATTTTAGTGTACATATTCAGTTGCAAAAATCTCATCTTCCCCGTTCTCCAACCTGAGCACCAACCCACAGCAGGAAACCTTGTTGTTGTTTTTCAATCCACCCTTGGTCTGCTAAAGCACCCATTGCCTACAACCCAATAGAAGAAGTCTTTTGCTGTGCCAAAATTGCTTAAATTTACATCTCAGATATTTTCAATGGGCTGGAAAATTTAATAACAGAAAATAAGGGAGAGAAGGAAGGAAACCGTGGTTTGGAAAATATTAGGCTGGACAGATTAAGATACAATGTGGAAAAAATATACTCCAAATTTTATTCTCAAAACAAAAATGAAGCTGTAGGCAGGTCAGAAAGAACTGAGTTGTGCACATATTTCTGCTATAGTAAAAAAGAGTATTGCTCTGAAAGGGGATTGAATAAGCAAACTTCACATTCCTGAAAGAAAAAAATTATTTCATTAACAGCTTTGCACAAAGCAGTTACCCAGTTTGGAACAGACATGTGTGATACTGACCTGTTGAGACACCCATTGAAACTGCACTTGATCCAAACTTGGGAGAGAAAGTTATCAACTCCAGCCCTGCTTTATAAAGGAGCAAAAGAGTCAAAACTATTTCTCATAATATTTATCTGCCAGGTTCTGGCTTCACTGGACAGCAAACTGCCCTCAGTAAATGTACTGTTCTTATAAAATTCCTAGATTTTCTCTAATTCACACCATGGCAAGCTGGTGAGCACTCAGCTGAGGAGGTGACTCTGTTGGGCTGAAATAAGGCAAAGTGGAGTAAGAAGCAGCCCATGCCAACACCAAATTTGCAGCCAAGAGTGAGAGGGGCAGACCTGCTCAAGTGCCAGCCCTGGAGAGGTGGCATATTTACCACTGGCATGCACTGAAGCAAAGATGCTGAATGCCACTGTTCCTGCAAATTCAACTTGGCTATTATAGGTTATTTCCCTATTTCTTCTTGTTTCCAAGCTGTCTTAATGTCCTATTAGCTTCCATTACTCAGCTGTGTCCCAATGGCTTCTGGACAGAGCAGCAGAGTGGATGTATCTTAATATACTTGTACTTTATTGCAGTCAATATTCATTATTTTCAATACTACTGAAGATGAGCTGCTCCTCTTGGAAAAACTGTGATCAGGCTTTGATATGGTAGATGTAGCATCACTCACTGACTTTCTTCCTGAGCTTTATCCCAAAAGCCAGGTAGGCATTGCTCCCACCATCCCAGTCAAGGCCTCATTCCTCTATTGGCTCAAAATCACTTTCTAACTTGAGCTCAAATGTATTCAGGGCTGATGACCACATTTGCTCTGGTCCCAACTCCATCATCTCTGGAACTTCCCATCTGCTACACATACAGATAGGGAGCCATGAATCCCACACCAGCCTTGGCTTTCCTGGCTTAACTGAGCAGGTGGTTCTTGCCTCCTCTCAGACACACAGTGTCCTTTCCCCATGTCACAGAAATCCTCCCCTGCACTTAGAGCAGTGACAGCCTTCTGACCCCTGGCACCGCACGCACCATCTCAACACCAAGTTCCTTATCTGCACCGGGAACTCTTCCAAGAAGGGGATTTGCCTTTTGACCTTAGTGCCTTGGGTCAATCTGTGTTCAGCTCTGCCTGGGCTCTCCTCTGCACTTCCAGCAAGCAGCTTCTCCCCTGTCCAGGGACAGACTTGCTTTGTGTTTCCTGCCTTTTCTGTGCCTGCCATCCTCAGGGGCATCCTGCTCCCTCAGAATGACATCCTGATCCTCTTCCATGTTGAAGGCAAATGGCAGTGTCATGGCACCAGATATGTGACCCCCAAATGTGGAGCTTCAAAACCCATCTGCTGAGAAGGTCTAATGGATGAGACATAAAGCTCAGAGGAAAAATAATGTTTAGAAGTAAGTGATCCAGCATATTACTGGAACATCTCCACATGTAAAACCTAGTAGTGCAAGTCATACAAGGATTTTCCCAGTTTCTTCTCCAGCTCTCAGTGTCAGGTGACTGAGGAGGACCACTTCTACGACTCATCCAGTGCATGAACAGGGAATAATAGCCTATTTGTTTTATAAACAAAACAGCAGGGTTGTACAAAACCAACCAACCAAATGTAACCACACCCTCAGGCAGGGGAGACCGCAATCACTCTCAACTTGCTACTCAACAGGATCTGTGTACTATGCACATATATATATTTCTATTTTATTCAAAATAAAGTTGGTTTTTTCCCTCATAAAGGGTGAGATTCAGATCTGCCACATCAGAGGAACAACTGAAACAAACAGAAAGGCCATCAGTCAGTTTGCTCTGAAAATACAGTAAAAAAATTCCCCTTTACTAAGCAGCGAAAAAGGTGACTGAAAATACTCCTGAATGCTGCAAGTAGGTTGTAGCCCACTTGCAGTGCGAGGAGCCTCAAGATCTGCCATAGGGGCAGCAGAAGCAGTTCAGCAAATGTGTTCATGCACACTTACAGACACATGGTGCTTGTAGTCAAGGAGAGATTTGCTGCTGAGAAAAGCACTTTTTCCCTTAAAAATTTTTTTTTACATCAAGACAAGTGTGTCTTTGCTGCTCTAATCCATGGGTGGGCCCAAAGGGATCTAGCAGAACTCCTCCCCTAGCTCCAAGCAGCACTTGCACCAGAGCAACACAACATGACCTTCTGCAAACCACAAAGTCCCTCTGGATGGATCACTGTGCAAGCAAATGGGTGGGGAGAAACTGCACAAAAATACCCCAAGTTTGTCAGAACTTCAGGCTATGCTGTAAAGGTGTTTGGATGTCACTGGGGCACACAGGCAGCTTTGGCCAGGCACAGCTCTGCTCAGCCAGGCACTCGCTCTGATGGCCCAGCACTGCTGATATGTGAGTACTGAAAAATGTCTCAGCATGCCACTGAATAAAATTTGTGTATGCATAAAACCTCCATATTGACTTTTTCTGTGGAAAGTGACTGCTTTTCCACCAACACTGCTCTTCCCAGCAGGGAGGAAGCTACAGCAGCATGTTCCTCGAGGCTGCACCATGGGCCCACACGGGCTGCTGGGACCACTTCAGGCAGAGCTTACAGAGCTCCTCAAAAACAGAGCACCACTCTCTACCCACAAATAACCCCACTAAAACACATCCAATTTCTTGATGCTGCTGTTGCTGTCGGCATTTCCGAGGCTGCAGCTTTCCAGGAAAAATCGATGGCATGCACACCCACCAGCCTGCACTACGTTTGATGTGAGTAGCCTGGTTCCAAGCATCCATACGAGCAGTGGGAGCTACCATTTTCTACAATCACATCTTAGGCTAATATAGGTTAAAGTCAACCAGCGGCAAAGCCTGCTGCTCTGGCTCTGCAAGGGGGATCACACCTGCCAGTGGCTGCCCCAACACAAAAGCAGGATGCTGGAGGGCTCCTGCTGTGATGCAGAGAAGTGGCAGCTGAGATCTTGCTTCTGCCGTGCCAGGCACCATGCACGGGGCCAAAAAGAGCCTGTTGCTGTGCCAAAAACTGGGTAGTTTAAGCTGAAAGGCAGCTGGCGGGACTTCCCTTCTTTGCCAGGCAGCTGGCTGCAGAAACACATTTTGCAGGAGCAAACATCACCCTGCACTGATGAGGTGGAGAGTCCTTTCAAGTCAATCCTTAGCAAGTCTAAAGATGGGCTAGAGATAAAGAGGAGCTGCCTGATAAATGGCAATGCTTAGCAAGCAAAAAAAAAAAAAAATTTAAAAAAAGCTTCCTTTCTTTCAAAAGGTTATGGTCCTTTTTCCTACTGCTGCCTCCCAGTCCATTAAATATCATTAAATTTACCCTGACTGAAAATATTAGAGGTCTCATGTCTTAAACTTGAAGAACATTTTTTCCACTCAGAGGAATTTTGCTTACCTTCATCCAGCAGTAGTGCCAACAGTTGTTAAAGTATAGTATAAACATTAGCCTTTGCCAGTAAACAAATGCAAATTTTGGCACCAGATCACACTGAAATAATCACATAATCACAGAATGTTTTGAGTCAGAAGGGACCTTTAAAGATTATCCAGTTCAACCCCCTGCCATGGTCAGGGACACCTTACACCAGATCAGGTTGCTCAAAACTCCATCCAGCCTGGCCTTGAACACTTCGAGAGATGGGACATCCACAACTCTGGGCCACCTGTTCCACGTGCTCACCACTCTCACAGTAAATTTCTTCCTTATGTCAAATCCAAACTTATCCTCTTTCAGTCTGAAACCATTGCCCCTTGTCCTGTCACTACAGGCCCCTGCAAAAACCCCACCTTTCTCCATCTTTTTTGTAAGCCCCTTTATATTGAAAGACTGCAATGAGGTCTCCTCGGAGCCTTCTCCGGGCTGAAAAACTCCAGCTCTCTCAGCCATTCCTCACAGGAGAGGAGCTCCATCCCCCTGACCATCTTCATGACCCTCCTCTGGACTGGCTCCAAAAGGTCCATGCCCTTTCCTGTGTTGACGGCTCCTGAGCTGAGTGTTCCAGGTGAGGTCTCACCAGAGCACAGGGGCAGGAACACCTCCCTCATACACATCAACACCTCGAAAGGAAAAGCCCATCTGGGGAATTCCAACGCAGATTGAGCAATCCCTCACAAGGCACTGAAGAATGTATGCACAGCTACGCTGGACCACAATAGTTAGAAACTCCATTTCCACGTTTTATTTATCTGTACTTAAACTAAAACCCTAAGTGCCAAACTGAAGGTTCAGTGACAACTCATACTAAACAAATTAGCTACTCAGATCATTAAAACACTCGAGAGCTGCTTCACTTCCTTCTGTTTATGCTCTACTAATCTCTACACTTCACTCAGTCTGATAAAGCAATTTAAAAAAAATCCATTTCAATCCATTTCACTTTCAGTTTCTGACCAGAGAAAGCACCATGGGTTCACAAGCTACCAGGAATTTTTTTTAATGAGAAATGTTATTCTCCACATATTTTCAGTAAATAATCCCAGTGAGTTTAGGTATGAAACAGATCTGCAAAACTAAATAGGCAAGAATGTAAACTTGGTGCCTCTGCCTCAAAACACTTCCAGCCCCATCTAAGGAGTAACTTGGCTGGAAAGCTTTTTATCGGAAGAAAGGGGCCGAGTGCTGCAGGAGCGCCGAAGGCACGGCAAGGAGGGCAGGGAGTGTAATGCCTAAGCCAGTTACGTAAGCAGGGAAGCACGGGGTGAAAGGACGGCAGGACTCAGCGGGACGCGTGGCAGCCAGCCTCGCAAAGCTCGTAAGGAGCTTTGGCTGCCCCGGCGCTGGGGCAGGTGACGGACCCAGGCTCCAGCAGCAGCACCCGGCCCGGCACCCCGAGCCGCAGGTGCTTGGCTGCTGGGCTTTGTGCTCATGGGGCACAAAGTGGAGCCTGCGGGATGTTGGGGGAAACAACAAAAGGGCTTTGGTGTTTTCTCTGCCATCTATTTCGGGTTTTAATGCTGGTTTTGCTTTTTTCCCCCCTGGATTGGCTGCTGAAGTGCCCGCGGACAATGAGACTATTGAGCATTTACTACAGCGTGAGATTAGTTTGGGTTTCAGTTTCTGCTGAGCCAGCTCATTTCCTTCCACATTCTTACACGAACAGATGCTAAAATATAAAAGGGCAGTCAGCATCATAAAGGCAGAAAAAGGAAAATCCTTCATACAACAGCATGAAGTTAAAAATACTTTTTCACAGCTTTAGCCAGAGCCGTTCAATAGCTTGCTCTGCCATCTAATTGCATTACATTAAAGAGACAAGAGACTATTATTTTTGCTTAAGAACTAAAAAGCCACAAACACACACACACACCTCAAAATATCAAAAACCCAACCAACTAACAAAAAAACTGGCCAAACTAGCCAGACTTAAAAAAGTGTTCAAAGGAGCTACACAGAAAAATTAGTTTTGTCCCCTCCTACCATGCATGACTGCAGTGTTGTCTTCAGACACCAAATTCAATTGCTGCAGCAATTAGTCACAAAATTCAAGGAGAGTTGAAACTGCCAGGTACACCAAGGAGCATCCCTCTGCTAGAGCCAGTTCTCCCCCCACAGAGGCAAACCCAGCAGATGGATAGCCTGCAGTTCATAAAAAGCCATCCCTGGGCGGCAGCAGCAGCAGCAAGGACAAGGTGATGGCAGCCCTCACTAAACAAACAACCAACCATTCTTTGTGCCACTGCTCCAGTCAATGCAGGAGCATCTCTTCCCTTGCAACATCTCTTCCCTGGGTGCTTTTGTGCTCAGTGGCCACAGCCAAGAGCATCCTTAGGGGGCCATGCAACAGAGACAGAGCCACCAGAGCCACGATTTCTTTAGGGAAGAAGTCGCACCACACCAGCCACATTTCTCTTTCCACAAAGTTGAATCCATCAACTTCATTCTTGCTCAGAAAAGTCCCAAGTATGCCAAGATGCTTCCCCATGCAGCTCTGACATTTAGATGCTTTGTCAGTTCGAAGGGCAACCTTCAACCCCTCCAGGCACTTTTTAAAGTACCTTTTACACACAGATCTATTATCCATTATCCTCTAATGCTTTTAAAATGCTTCTTATTAGCCACCCCAGATATGTAACCCATTTCTCAGCAAGCCCATACCTTCCTGGTGCCACTCCACCTGCCCACAGCTGAACCTGCAAGCACCATCTCCTCCAAGCTGGGGGAAAAATACATTAATACAGGCCAGAAAACTGAGATCACAAAGGACCAAATCCACTGATTCCCCCATCAGGTTGCTTCTCTGCTCAGTGCAAATTTTCCCAGGAGGTTTCTAAACCTCTGAGGACTAGCAAGCTGTGAAGTATAAACATGCAATGTAAATACAGAGACGATGGTAAGACTAATGACACAAAATCAGTGACAAAATTAAGGAGGATTTTCAGACAATTCTTTCCAAATAATTACGTTCTGGATTTAAGACAGGCAAGGTGGATTCATGAAGGTTCAAACAATGCAGAGTAAAACAAATTTAGCTCACACGGATAACATAAATGTCCCTGCTGACAGCTTTGGGCCTAAACCAGGCTCCACAACACCTCACTGACCACAGCCTCAGGGAATTTCAATCCTGCCTGTGAAGAGCAGAGAAAACGATATGACTTCCTATTGCTTTTGTCAACTTATTCATAAACACTTTAGTATTATGAGTATTTTCATCACCTGCGCATTGCCTACACAGCATCATTAAGTTTTCTTTCAAAACAAACAAGCCAAAAAAATGTAGTATCTTTCATGCAAAAATAAACTCCCAGGGCAACTCTTGACAAATACAGCTGCACTATCCCTTCAGCCAGGAGATGCCTTTCTCCCTTCCCTGCAGCTCTCCCAGAACTAGCTCAGCAAACCACCCCAGCACCCACTGCTCCTCCCTGCCTGGAGAGCACAGCCCTCTGCTGCTGGCACAGCTGGTGTCACACAGTGTCCTGGTGGCTCTCAGGCCCAGTTTTGGCTCCAGCTACACCACCCTAATGCCACACTGGGACATTGGCACAAGAGGCTGCCATTACATTCTATCTTTTTGATGGCTTTACCATTTCTCTGCTTGCTCACCCATTTCACCCAGGCCTCTAAGCCATTCCAGACCTCTAAACTACTCTCTGGGTTTTAGGGTTTAAAGCCAACCCCTTGCCTCACTGTCAAAACATACACTTGGGACGGATAGAGAACCTAAACATTCGCCCCACAACAAATATTTATGGGTGTAGAGGGACTTCATGCAGCCACCCCAAGTGGGACAGACACCAACTGATGGCAGGGTCACCTCCCAGCACCCAGAGAAGGGACAGCCCCATATCACCAGCCCTACTCCCCACTGGCTGCCCTCCACCCATCCCCTCACCTCATTCCTCCAGACACCCTGGGCTCAGGCAGGGGGCTCTCCAGGCTGGCCTGGCCACCCCATCCCTTTGGCTGCTCCTTCGCAGCCCTGTGTGAACCAGGAAGCGGAGGCAAGCCAGCAGTTTATTTTTAACTTCTTTTTTTTGTCCCTTAAATAAAAAGCAAAACCACATGCATAAACCACATGTTCATGCTCACTCCACCCAGTGACGGATTTTACATTTTGCATCCTTCCAACACTCAAAAATTCCTGGGCTGTGATGTAGAGCAGACATCACCCCACAGATTTCCATGATGTCCCTCAGTATCCCTGTTTCTACACTGGCAAAATAAGAGTCTCTCAAACACTGAATTAACTCTCTCCATGAAGCAGGCAAAGCCTGAAGAGGGAGCTCAGTGAGAATGGCTCTGCTCTTAGCTTGTCTTCCCCTCTCCCTCCTTCCTAAAAACCATCCAGGACATCCAGGAGCACTGGCAGAAATTTCAGCTCACACTTCCAAAGATTCACTGCAGACTCTTTGGAGAAAGGAGAGCTAGTGTGGGATTATGAGTCGCTTCCCATGAGCTCAATCACAGCTTTGAATCCCAGCTAACCAGAAGTTGGCTCTTGCTTCTCTTCTGCTGCTTCTCAGATGTCATTACTTGTAACATCTTTGAGTGTTTCAGATAAACAAGTTACAGGATCTCAAGTGACACCCTAAATTTTAGTTTCTGAGGTGCAGGCAGGTGGAAAGAGTTAAAGGGTTTCCCAGCAGCTGATAGTTTTGCAGTCCACAGGTTGAATTTTTGGAGCTAGGAGCAGACCACCCATTCACCATGGGAAATTCTGGTACAGCACTTAGCTTCCCTCAAAGATAAAATAAAAAGTTGGAAGATCCTTTGTTTTTTTCTGAAATGTCTATTGAAACATCACCTTCTTTAAAAGGAAGGGGGCCACTAGGTCAGCACAGCTTGAGCAATAAGACTTCTGAATCAGAGACAAAAACCTTCAAAGAGCAAATATGTTAACACAAAGACCCAGTTTGTGCCCACTGTCTGATGTGGCTACACCTTCAGGCTCTAATGGCAAAATTATCTGTTTTCAACTTCTGTTCAAAGGGAAACTCCATGCCAGCAGAGTGCTACTTAGACATGAACATTATTAATACAGAAATGCCTGCTTCAGAGCTCTGAAAACACTAATTAATCACAGCACCGGCTTTATGTGTGATCATTTGCAACCGCCACGCCAGCTCTGCACCACCCTGACATTGCTGGCAACGCCTCATCCCAGGCAGAAAAACGCCCTCACTGCTTGCTGGATACCACACTGCTTGGACAGCAAGTGTAACCCATCAGTTTTGATGAAAGCAAACTTGAGAGATAAAACAAGGCACTTGAAATCATAAGAAGGCATGTGCCTCAATTTTAATATCTCCCTACTGACTTTTACCCCCAAGACAGGAAGAATTTGGTGAGTTTGCACAGCAGCGCAAGGATGGACTGGACAGCTTCAAGCGTTACAAGTCTTGAAGACACAACCTTTGCTCCACAACCTCAACAATAATAAGATTAATATGAAAAGGTAGAAGCTAAGACAGTTGGGTCACTCCAACCACTATGTGTTCCTCTGCACTAGGATAAAAGGTAGATTCAATGCAGCCTTGCAGATACCTTAATTAATTCAAAAATCTTTTGGAAAACCTGGCAAACATTTATGTATATTTTAGGAAGAAGAGCTGAAGTGGAACATCTTTTCCCAGTCCAACCTAACAAACACATGGTAAGTTGTTGGCTTTAGAACAGCAGATTATGTTAGCTAACAACCATCCCTTGCTTCACTCTTGCTCAGCCCTCTTGGCCCATCTCAACCAGCCAAACTGAGTTTTCAAAACAGGTCATTGTTGGTTGTTGCCGGTGTCATTAGCCACCTTGTCCATGATATATCCAGTTATTTACAGTGCCCAACCAGCGCTCTCTGAAAATGCACCAAGGTGCCTGGTGCCAAGTTTAATTACCCCCTTGCTTAAGAACTGCAGGTTATTTCACGCAGTGCAATGGGGAGGTCTATTTGCTGGGTGAAGGAAAAGCCTTATACTGCACCCCATTTCCTGAAGGAGACTTCAATTTAAACCTACTTAACCAACCAACCACACTCTGCAAGAGCAGTGTGTTTATTGCTAGGAAGCTTTGCAGAAGCACCACAGTCAGCGACAATTTCCTTGCTCTGCAGAAGCAGCCTATTCATTCCCCTTCCCACTGCCTGAGGCTCTGCCTCACCTCTTTGCCAACGGGGTGGATTTGAAACTGCAGTGACACCAGCCTCCTGCTCCCTTCCCACACAAGACCACCCATAACAAGGCAGCTCCCTCTTGTCTCACCACAGCGGTGGACACAGGCACCCCACAGAGCATCACCAGAGGGCTGGAACAGGCTGCCAGCCCTCTCAAGGAACATTGGCACAGAACCCTCATGTCAAACACTGTCAAGTTCCCATAGGAAAAGCATTTAAGTGTCAAGACCTCTCCTTCCCAGCTTCCAAAGAATCCTACAGATTTCTCCAGCAGCCCAGCTGACTGCATTTATTGCTGCCTCCTTCACTTTATAGGTCAACATATACCAGAGAGACAGCAATTCCCAGCTAATCAGATTTCTGTGCAGACTGACAAATAGCTCCCAATAAGAATATAAAAACCCAGTAAAATCAAGGGTCTCGCTAATCAACTGACTTGATGCAATGCAGTAAGCATGCAGAAAGCTCATGCACTGTGTTAACACATTGGATTGCACTTTGTGGCAGGTTCTTGGGGGGCTGGCAACACAGGAGGGATCCTAGCCCAGGCCAGCTGCTGAAAGGAATATGTTGTTGCTCATCTTTGTGCTCCACTCAATGCTATGTTATTTTGAAACTAATTCAGGGCAATTCCTTGACATGCCATCAGTGTGCTTGCCAAATGCCAAAGCTGAAAACCAGTGTGAACACACACTCACAAAGGAGGTTCTTGCTCCACTGCTGGATTATACCAGCCCAGAAACTTCTTACAGGTGAGTCCTTCCTATGTCCCCAGGCAGACCTGAAAAAAACCATGAACTAACATTGCAGATGGGGTGCATAAATCAACTTTCTCATGAAGACCAAGCACCTTGCCTTGTTACAGACTCTGCAGTTCTGCCACATTTGGTCCCTCCAAACTCCTGATCCCTCGCACTTTACCCCACAAAGCTCAGTCATCACTGAGAAGAGCTTCAGAAATTTAATGACATCCCTGACATATATATGGCACCCCTCCTCTTCCCACAGCAAGGCTCATGGGGACAGCAGGGCCCTGCATCCCCCAGGAGCCAAATGGCTGAACCCAGTGAATCAGGAGAGGAGGACATGATGTGCAGAGAGGCAGGTGGAAAATCACGACCTCCTCCTCCACAATGGCCCTCAGCTAGTCTGAGAAGATGACCAGGATTTCCAGCTAAAACACTGGCGCTCTTAGAGGTCTAACACCAAGCTGCTGAGCAGGTAAAGGGGACAGCAAATCTGTCAAGGTCCCTGATTAGGTGTGAAAGAAAAGACCTGTGCACACAATACTCTTATTGAAGCTATAAATAGTTCCTCTGCACCAAAGTTGTGCACACTGTATTGACACTCCTGACTTAATAGGATTTTCTAGGTAGCCCAAACCAGCTTGGGCTGCTGCAGGGCAGCCTTGGCTGAGCCATTTTCACAACACACGCATACCACTGTGACTGGGGGGAGCATAGGGGACAATCCTGTGTTTTCAGTGTCCTGGTCACACTAAGGCAGGAAAACACTCTGAGAAACTCTAGAGGGTCGTAATGAGTTTGCATGCAGAGCATAACAGGGAGAAAACTTCCAGGATGGCCTTTTCTGTGCAACAGGCTAATCTCCAAAGCTACATTTCAGAACTCATTACAAATGCAATTTCCTTCTTTTTTATATTCATCCTTTTTTACAGTCATAGAGAAAAATAAAAACCAGTGTTCTAATAAAATAAATAATATAATTTTTATGTCAAATAATGTAAAACATTAAAATATTTTTAAAACAGTAAAATATTTTTCCTACTCAACTATATCATGTCAGTTCAGTTCCTGTAAGTAAATTAAACCAGTTCTCCCACTAATGACTCACTATTGTCTTCAAACAAGTATACGTAAGACAAGAATTTAAACACCTCTTATACTACTTTATCCCTCCTAAAGAAATCCCACCCTGTTTGGGTTACTGTCTGTTAACCTGAGAGGCTGACCTGAGAACTGTTAACCAAATAATCTTTTACTGTAACATTTCCACCACATCACTTTTGCCTTTGCGGTGCTTAACAGCCTGCCAGTGGTGCTGGGAATCATGTCCAAGTTTTGCCCTGACCCTTCGAGCCTGTACAGGATGTATCCCCTGCCCTTGGTGCCAAGGATGGGCTGCACTGCTGAGCCTGTGCCCGCCTTGCCAGGCACAACCACAGTATCGCTTCACCTGGCCCTGCCTCTTCCATCACCTGATAAAGCACTCCAAAACCTACCCACTCATCTGCTGTGGAGAAAGCCAATATTTACCAATCCATGCCCAAAATGTGCAAGTACCAAGGGCCTAAGTACCTGACTGCATAGCCAGCTACTCTGCTTTGCCCCGAAGCTGCAAGGGTTGGGCACCACCTGGCTGAAAACATCACCCAGCACCTTGGGGCCTGAGTCCCAGACCAGGAGGTAGCAAGACTTTGTGTTGCACAGATGAAGAACAAAAAGATGTTTTCTGGTGCCTTATGTCATTCCCATCATCACTGCTTCACAGGCAACTTTCCTCAGCAAGGAATGACGTAGGACAGCTGCCTATTGCATATTCCCTGCCAATCCCAGATTCCTTCAGCTTCTCCATCACCACAAGCAACACAGGAACCACGGAGGGCCATTGTACATGTCTATCCATGTGCTAAGTATTGCACAGTGCTGACTCAACCTGCTCAAGAAGAGCTCTCAGTCGTTCCTGTCGCTGTGTCTCCAGGATTCAGGGATGCAAACTCTGCGCAGCACTTCTGTGTTTTTCTGGAATGACATTTGGCTATCCGGAGCACTGGGAATTGGTAACACAAGAAGAAGAAATAATAAAGTTGACCTCAAGCTGGTTCAACACACTCATTCTGAAACTAAAGTAGCTAGAACATGGTGCATCACTTTTTCCTACCACAGTGTTAGCTGTTATGGAAAATGCAGCAATGAAGAAAAGAGCTGGCTCACGAGCTAACATTACCTGTCTGCACCTCATCTGCTTCTTCAGAATGCTCTGTACGCCACAACAATGATGCACTTAGTGCTTACATGGCTATCTAAGAACCCCAGGCAGAAGTGATTGCAGAGAGACATGTAGTTCAAAATTTCATTAAAGAAATGGCTATAATACAATCACAAGCCACTCAATGCACTGGAGGCTGAATGTTGCTAAGGAAAATTATGAACCGCCTCCTGCAAATATCCTTATCTACCCACGACAGAGAAAGAGCCAATAGTGTAGCAACATCTATATTCAGCACATGCACTAGAACAGAATAAAGTGATCATTAAATAGTTTAAAACAAAGAAGATAGCAAAATGTAATGAGCCTCAACAAACTAAGTGAAACAGGGCTAAGATGCTCTGCCAGCTATGTCCTGCACTTAATCACCTCTTATGAAACCTTTTGTAGGAGATGGAAGGACAATCAGCTCCTCAAGAGCTTCCACACTGGATGGATGATGGACAGGTGGCTCCTTTTGCAAAACCCATTTTCTTTATTCTGCACAGTAGACAATTCAGCTCAAGGGTAAGTAAAAAAAAAAAAGCAGAAGGGGAGGTAGGGAAAATGCTTGAATGTTAAAATAGGCAAATTACTGAGCAGAAAATCTAGATTAAATTAAGCATTCCTGCAAATGTGTAATAGAGAAACGAATGGCTCCCATCTGGAAGCTCAGCAAATTAACTTGGATGCTGGTTAAGACAACAGTACCAGAGCCTGCTTCCAGAAATGTAAATATCCAGTGTGCATTTGCAATCCAATCACAGGCTAAAAATACAAGACAACTTGGAATGGAAATCTGATTTTGTGTCTACTCTCTTAATGGGAAATAAAACAAAAATTCTTTAGCCACAGCAATCTGGACTCATTTTTCCTGCTTGGAGAGATGCTGCAAGGGGTCTTTGTACCAGGAAAGTCTTTCAGCTGCTTCTGATTACAAGGCTGCAGCTCACGTGTTGGAGGCCTGACTCGTCTCCATTGTATTCCACTTCCCCATCTTTTCCATTCTGTGTCCCCTGGCTGCTCCATGTACAGTCCTCAGCTCTCTGTTTATTTACACCACTTCATTTGCTGCTTCTTGTTAAAAGTATTGTAGTTCCTTTTTCCCCCAGAGGTTTATCTCTGGCCTTCCAGTAAGAGAAGGGCTCTTGTTCTCAGTGTGCAGATGGAGAACTCAACCACAGGCATGAACTAAGCTCAGGACTAAATTTAGCCCAGAAGAGGATAGTCCTTCTGCCAGTAGACCAGGAAGGCAATTTGGAGCAGGAGCCTATTTTAGATGCTCTCTGGTGGTGTCTACCTCCCTCTAGGCTGTAGAGAGAGCCTGGGGAGACCAGGCTTAGACTCTGAGCATCATCCCTGAGGACCTCTGATGCTACAAAAGGGAGAAAAAGCTATTACAAGTTAATGTCATCCATATGGTTCAAGAGCTGACACTGGAAGTTTTTTTAGGGTATTCCACCACCGGAAAAAAAGGACGTTTCTCTGTTCTGAGACATGTCCTTCTGTGATCATAGCAGGCACAGCCAGGAGTTTTAAACGACAGAAAAAAATCACCTCTAGAGACAGGATAGTCAGGAAAATAAGTTAATTCCCACATCTGGTTTTAATTGATAGGGGGATTGGTAACTGTGGACAAAAAAGCACATAATGTCCAAATTTAGGAGAGCAAAGAGCATACGAACATTAATAGCAGCAGTCAGATAGGATGTTAGATAATTAGCCAGAAATTCAGAGATGATGAGTAAGAAACAAGAGCATGGATTAACATATTGATACCAGGAAAAAGGGCACTGCAAGAGAAAACTCAGGGAGCAGGATAAGAAACTCCAAAGGACTGCAGTGGTATGGGGCCAATATTGCATGGAAGAAGGAGGGACAACAGCACAGGTTATCCCACACCCTACAGAGTCTGCATGGCAGGGCAGTGCTGATTGCAAGGTCCACAGCAAGACAGAAGTGCCAACAGGGCTTATCTTTTTGTGGGATTGCAACTTCCCAAAATACTCAACTGAAGAGCCCACAATTAACGTAAAGAGCTGACCACAGATATTCCTGGAAGCAGAAGACAACATGTAATCCTCCAGCTGCTGAACTAGAAAAGGGCAATTCTAATTTAGACACTGTAAATAGCAGTAAGTGCTCAATGAAAGCAACTCTGGCAGCAAATGTAATCATGGAGAGGTGATTTAGGGAAGCACAAAAACTCATCTTTTCAATTTCCCATAAGCTTTGAGGAATCCAAGAAACTCAGCAAGCATGGAAGTCAACTGGACTGAAGTGCTCAAGAACACACTTGTAAGAAGCTTAGAATATCTGTATGGCAAAGACGGGGAAAAAAAAAGTTGGTACTGATCAACCTCAAACAAAGTAGGGGAGGTATCTAGGGAATGAGTCCCAATCTAGCTGGAAGAAAAGAAAATGTCACTAAAAAAGGGATTTTTAGGAACTATGCAGAGTGTATGTGAGGAATGGAAAGGAAGGGCTGCTCATCAAAGACAGCTGTGTCAGAGGTCAGGAAACAAAGGGGTAGAGAGAAATTGCCAAAGTCAAGCTGAATTAGATCATGGAAATAGAAATAAAGAGCAAAGATCAAAATGTTCTTCAATGATACAAATTTTTTAAAAAGAGTAAGGAAAGTGGAAACTAACAGCACTTGGCTGATGTATCCTATAAGCACAAGAAGGGAAAGGAGCTTTTGCTGTAACTTCATCAGGATGGGCAACAGCAGATAGAAAAAAATAAACCCATGACACAAGAAACCCCTTCAAATTATTAAACAGCCCATGATCAAGTTGAAATGGAAAGTGTGGCAGTTTCTAGTCAGGGGGAGGCAAAAACCCTCTCTGCAGGGCAAGCATCCAAGAGGGGACCAATTTTGTTTGGGCTGAAGTTACTCCCTGCTCTCTGTAACAACATTTGCAATCAACACAGCCTCATGAAATATGCTATTTTGAAACATGCTGACCACAACCAGCTCACAGAGAAATCTAAACAACAGGATGATGAGAGAATCTCACAATGTGTGCACAAAAATATCTTAAAAATAATATTAAATGGGATCAATTTCCACCTGTAGCCTCATCTCACAGCATCTAGAGGCAAGGGTGCTCTTGGTGCTCCCCTTGCATCTCTTTTCTGAGCTCAGCAGATGTCTCCCACACCTGGAGGTTGAGAGGAGGGGAGACTGCTTATTTATAAGCACTGGTCATTTGAGTAATTTTTGAGGAGGCACCAAAGCTACCCCACCAACACAGTAATAATACTCTGTTGCTAGGTTGGAGCAGTCTGTCTCACATTTACCTGCTAAAATGTAGTAGCAAATGCATTAAGACCAAAACCAAGCTTTGCTCTGAATAACCTTAACAAAGCACAGCTGTCTCCCTGGAGCTCACTCCCAAACTTCAGCACCCTGAGCAAATGCAAACTACGTAATTTATAAGCCCTGCAGGACTGTTTCTTCCACTATCCAGAATTAAGAAAGGTGGTTCATGTACCTGAGAAAGCTAGGACTGTAAAAGCGGGCAGTAGGAGCCAGTGTCAAAATTTTCTCATTCTCCAATGAAAACGTGGCTGTCTGAGCATAGAGTTGCCTTTAAGGGACAAGAAAATATTTCCAAGTGCAAACAAAATGTGCTATAGCTTCATCCAGTCGTGGTCAACACAGCAACTGGCTTTGCACCTGATGTTTACTGACAGTTAAACTCGAAACCTCTGCAAGAACAGAATTGGCATCACACAAGCAGAGAAGCAAACCTATTACTGGCCAGAATAATTATTACAGTGTATTATTAACCAAAACAACTTAAGAAAAAGGTTAAGAAGCTGTGAGTAACTCCATGACTTATGCCCAGATCCACTGCTGCTCACTGGCTCCAAGCCTGCTCAACAGGGTATACAACTAAATGTATCATTGCTATGCAGAGTAATGAGGAACAGCTTAGCCTCTAACCTCAGGTCACATTTGAGGGCACCTCTTCAAACAGCAAGACAATTAAAACCAGAACTAGCACACAGGCAGGTCCACAGCAACAGCAGGTGTTGGAGGTTTCCTCTGACAGTTCTCGATGCAGCACAGTACATAGTGTTATTACTTGTAGCTGTAAATAGTAAAAATTTACAAGTTTACAGAATGCATGAAGGACCAAACTGGAATCTTTTCTGTGGTCTTGCCTCTTCTCTCAGAAACTGGATTTTACGGTGTTTAGTCACCTCCCCAAATTCAGCTGCAGATTCAACTCCTTATAAGCATGGGAAGTTCTCCCTCTCTATGTGGCCCAAAGCAGAGACCTTCTGAGAAAAAAACCAGGATATAAGCAGGTATTCCCATTACAAGGACTGCTCCAGACAATGAGATGATCACTGAACATTTTCACATGCTCTGCACCTGATGCCACTAAACACAAAGCAAAAAACACTTGTGACTTCTGTCGTGGTTTGACCTTGGCCAAATGCCAGGGACTTACGACGTTTGCTTTTTATGCTCTCTCTTGCTGCATTTACGCAGAGGAGAGGACTCAAACTAACACAAACACACTGGACTCATGAGTTGAGATGAGGCAGTGATGGGGAGGGGACGCATGAAAAACATGAGCAAACAGGTGAGGGACTTAAGTTGCAAAGTGATTTATTAACCTGACAGAGTCGGAGGATAAATGAGAGGTAAAAATAAGCTCTTAAGACACCATTTCTTCACCCACCCCCCTTCCCTCCTAAGACACTGTTCCTCAGCTCACCCCCTCCCCTCCTTCACACAACCAGCAGCTCCAGTTGGGGGGCAGGGT
>VZTX01031410.1:228380-256868 GCA_013400915.1 Pardalotus punctatus | reverse complement strand
GCACCTGGAGCACCTCCTCCCCCACCTTCTCCACTGACCTTGGTGTCTCCATGTTGTTTTCCCTCACATATTTTTACCTCCTCCTCCTCCTCTGGCTACAAAGAAGTGCGTGCACCCATTGTTTTGATTTCTTCTTAAATATGTTTTCACAGAGGCGTAACTAACATCTCTACTTGGCCCAGGTTTGGCCAGCAGCATGTCCATCATCTTCAGAGCCATCAGAGAGTGGCTCTGCTGGACAGGGTGAAAAACGTCCAGAACCTTCACACAGGACACACAGGAGCCATCTTTGTGCCCCTCCCTACCCACTAGCAAAAACTGGGCCAAGTAAAACCACCACACTTCCCATCAACAAAATCCTTCAAGTATCATTATTTACCCAGATTAAGCATGCACTTAAGTGCACAAATAAATCCAGCCAACCCTAAGATAATTTAAGCATATGCCTCAAATGAAGTACAAGACTGGATGTTCTGGCTGAGGGCAGACTTCAGATCCTTTCATTATCCACTTTTAAGTGCAAGACAGAAGCACAGTGCTGAAGCAAAGGAGGAGACTGAAAAAGAGCCAGGCCACACATCACAATTTATTTTATGGTCAGTGTCTTATCTTTAAATCAGACTTGCAGGAAAAGAACAGCAGGGAAGAGGCTCAAAAACTGTTTCAAAGATACTACTGCACTGGCTGTCTGGTAGTAGATTAATCATTTAGTGTCAACCTAGCAATAACTATAATTGTTTTGGAAGACATTCATATTGAAAAATTGTAAGTGCATATAGTAACAGTGACTCAAGTCAAATCTAACCCTTCTTCATTTTACATTTGCTTTAAACACATTTTCTCCAGTATAGAAAGAACCAACTTAAAGGAAAAAAACCCATCATGTGGATTAAGGTTTATTGATTACCCAGACACTAATTCCAGCCCAGCTATTTGAGATGTCTCCAAGGGGAAAGTAAGAGATGGTATTTAAAGAAACTGTTTCTAATGAGAAAACCTTAAGGCAAGGAAGGTGAACCTGAGAGCAGCAAGTACCAATTTTATAGAATATAAACAACTGTTTGCTCTTGTAATTGCATTTGCCCTAACTACAGTCCCTATGCTCTACCTTCCTCAGAAACACCTACTGCTAGGCAAGGGTGGCCAAAGATGGATTACATCACTGTTACTCTGGAGAAAGCATGTTATTACTTGCTTAAGCTCACCTTTTTCAGGGAAAGCCTTGAGTTTATCCGTTTTTAAAAAATGCTATAAAACCAGTGTCACAGAAGGACTATCCTTTTTTGCTCAGTGGTTTGAACAGCACAGTATTTAATAGAGCTCTATGATGGACTATTTTATTTCTAAAACAAAACCCAATGTCCCAAGCAGCTAAGTTCACTTCAGAGAGGGCACGACAACCAAGAAAATTACTTTTATTAAAAAAGAAAAAGAGGAAAAGAAAAAGAGAAAAAGAGAAAGAGAAATAAAAAGAGAAATAAAAAGAAAAAAAGAAAAAGAAAAATATAAAGAAAAATAAAAAAGGCTAGTTCTTCGAGTTTTCTCCTGACAAACCAATTTTGTTGAATGTAATGATGACGTCTCCTTTGTTGGCTAAAGACCTAAGGCAGTAGGACCTTCCCATGGTTTTCTGCGGGCAGAAGACACTCACTCCTGCAAAGCTAATCCCTGTTACACTCCTGTGTCATAGCTACAGGATGCCAAGGGTGCTGAAGCCCCAACACTTGGGATGAGCGAGGAATCCTGACCACAGAGCTGTCACAGCTCCTAACAGCCCTTGGCTCAGCACATACTGGATTTCCCTTCATCAAATATGAAGTACCTGCAGTTCCTCCTTTGTTGGAGAAAGGGAGCTACAAAAAGGTGAATGAGCAGAAAGCAACTACAGTCTAAAGAATGCTCTGAACAGAGCTACAGCTGAGCTTGCATGAGAAGAGCTTTGGGTTTCATGGACAAGCAGCAATGACAGGAGAGGAATTAAGTAAACAGACATCTGCCAAATATAACGTTCAAAAACAGTTTTTCAGAAAATTGTAACTTTGGTGGAGTGAAGCAATAGGATGGAATGGACATTCTCACGGCATCACATTTTTATTTAAAGAAGACAACCAAGGAAAAAATAAATACATTTTGCAGATGGTCTGTCTCTGAGTGGTCCTGATAAAAGCTGCTGTGCCCTGACTCTGGGCCAGCCACATTCCATCTCCAACTGCACAGCCTGCAGAAGCATTAGCAGTAATTAAGAAAAGCCAACTGTAGTGATAAGCCAGATGTCTATAAAAGAAATACATGCTGAACTGATATAGATTTATTTTTTCTTACACTTTTTGGTGGACTAACATGGTACACTCCTTATAAAGACATTTTTCAAGTGTTTCACAGTTATTCCTCCAGCATTGACTCACTGAATCCCAGATGGGACCCTTGGCATCACTCATCCCAGCAGGTCTCCAGGTCAGCACCAAAGACTTAACATGTGGTCACCACGTAGATACTGTTCTTTCAAATTGCCACACAGCTGTCTGAAGGCACACTTCTGGGAATTGGCTGTGATCTCACAAAAAGCATTGAGAACCACTGATCTAGTCTAATACCTTTTCATTCAAATAATTTCTCCAAGAATTTTGGCACCCAGCCACCACCCATTTGGCCTATTCCACCTGTTTTCAAAAGACAGGCAGCCCTGACCTAAAAGCCTCCAGAGGACAAGAACCCCCATAGCCAGAAACAATTTTCTTCAAACAAGTGATGTTCTTCTATTTTTTTTACAGTTTTTGCTGTGGTAGAGGTAGGGTAGGGGAATTTGATCATTTTGTGTCATCTCCCTCTTTGTACCATATATAACTCAGTACTCACTTGTGCAGCTCACTGAAAGATTAGCTGGCTCCTTCAGACAGGCCAGGGTAGACTCTTAAGACGTTTAAGTGATTTGGGGCAGGATGATCATCTGTCTCCTCCCTGCCCACAATTAACTGTTCCACAGCCCCTGTCTGTGCCAGGGCTGAGCATGCTGGGGAAGTGAGCAAAGCAGAGGAGCTGAGCTCCTTCCACCATGACTGGAAGCATCTCTTCTCCCTCAGCTTTCAGTGGTTTAAAGAAGTTGTCACAAAGGGAGCGAATCCCATCAATGATCCAGGACCCTGCTTATTCCACCTAAAGCTCAGTGTTTCAAATGGCAGGGAAATTAAACAACAAAGCTTTGCAGTAAGCTAATAAATCATGGTGTATCTATGCTCAGATGGTTGTAAGGAGCATGACAAACTTGAAACAGCCTGCAAATTTCTAAAATTAAACAGTTCTTGGTGTTACAGAGGTCGGCCATCTGTTCAAATGTTCATGTTTTAGTAACATAACCCTTCTTTTTCCACTCTTCTCTCCTGACTCAAGCATACTCCCTAGGAAAAAGAGAATGCGACTCCTAGGAAGAGGAGGACATGGCTGAAGTCACCACAACTAGACAGCCCTCCTCTTCCACAAAGAACTGCCCACAGAAAGCACATTTGTGGTTAGGACAGACTGTGGAGGCAAACAAGAAAAGTGGTGGAAAGAGTAGTATGTTATCCAAGTATCACAGGAGAGCCAAAGACTGCAGAGAGCCAAGATTGCTGGTGACGTTCACAGGAGAATTTGTCAGGTTCAGAAAGCTGAGCTCAACATTCCTGACTTGTCAGGAGACCTCTGGCCCATCCTCCATTCCATCCTTCCTAACCTCTGCTCAGTCTTACAGGACTCCTAGAAACATTAGGGAGCACTTCAACATTCAGTTTTAAACTGCCATCCCATGACAGTGAGAAAGTGAAATATGACTGCTCTCAACAGATTTCACATACATTTCTTGTGGAACTGCTTGCTTTATAAAATTGGAATTAACTGGAGTTATTCAGCAAGCAAGACCAGTACCAGTCTGAAGCTGGATTTATAAAGAAGGAAGTGGGTTCCAAGTTGTATACGGTATGAAGAGATATGATGCAAAACAACCAAATTCTGCTATTTGACTCCCTTTTACAGTCTGGGTTATTCTGTCCTCTATTCTTGGTAATAAAAGGAGGAACAAAAAACCATGAATTCTGATAAAGGTGAAGAATGAATGGGACAGGGAGACAGAAGCCAAACAAGCACTTTCAGGAAGAAACCAAGCTTGGGCAGGGCAAAAGCAAAAGCTATAAAGTTGTGAAAGTGGTTGACTGAGAATAGGTTGGTCTTCTGCAATCATCAACCTGCTTAAAATGTGTCTTCAAGGACACTTGGCCAATGCATTTCAGATACAGGTAGCCATTGTCCATCAGGACTTCTGGCATGAAGGAAAAGGCAAAATATGCATCTTTAGATCTTCAGCTTTAGGCTGGGAATGATGTCTTCAAAGGAGACAAGACAACACGCTGCTTTATTGTGTATAATTGTAAACCAGCAGGAGTTGGAACAGGCTTTGATGAAGACATTTGGATAAAATTCTGTATAACAGAGACATTGTGCACAACTACCTACTAGGTTAAACACTAAGCTGAGTTTAGATGGAGAAAAGTGTCTCCATACTTATTTGTAAACCCATGTTGGAACAGGCGTGAATCCTTGGTATTGCCCGTGGCTTCATTCAGGGGAATAACAGTGTATGAATTACTGAAAACATTGCCATTCATTATTTTCTAACATCTCCAGTTTAAAGCCTAGCAAATGCTTTACAGCTTGACCTTTGGGATAAATGTAAAAGTAGTACTACAGCACCAAAGCAAAATATTTTCCTGGTTTTTCTTGAAGTCAATAGGACCTGTATTATTTGAAGAATGGTAGCCTAAGGGAATCTGTTTCACTGCAAAACCATTTAGGCAGCTGTCATTAGTTTAAAAGCCCATTTTTGTTTAACGACTGCTGTTTCACATACTCCCAATGCCATGTATCACAACTGTCATCCCTAAACCTTAGATTTATGAAAGCATACAGCAGCAGCATTATACTCAGGGGTCTGCTGATATTCCCATTATTAAGCCACTTCTTACAAGTTTTGACTTGCATCTAGGCATAACAAATCCTGTGTTCTGTGTGGATGTTGTCATGGAGGTGGATGCTGCTCCATTCCCCCAGGATGCCTGGCTGTCCAGGCAGAGACATCATCATCCCCGACTGGGTCATCTTGCAGAGCCGGGGAGAAGGATGCTTGAGATGCAATGAGAAATAAAATAAAACCTTTACATTTGTTAAGATATCCTTTATCATCATGGGAAGGATTCAGAAGGGATGGAAAGCGTGATAAGGCCCACTCTCCTAAGTCACACTTTATCCAGGGTGCAGAGAAAACATGTGGCTGGAGGGGAACACTACCAGAAAGCTGTTAAACATCTGGAAACAACTGAAGAACCAGACAACCTGCAAAACCAAACCCCTTTTCCTAGAGTCCCAGCCAATGATCTTTAAAACACATTGATTCAGGAGGACACTCTCAAGTAATTTCCCAGGTACTGCACAAAATACATAATTTACTACCTGCCTGCTGTGAAATGCCTTTTGCACCTGCTATCTTCTATCAATCCTCCATCCAGCTGCCACTTTGCAGGTACATTCATCTCCCACTATCTTTATAGTGGAGAACAGGGATCATTCAATCCTCTTACCTCACTCTGTGACTGAGGAGCAGAGTCTGTGAATGATACTTGGTCAAACTTAAAACAAATAACCAACCAAACCCCAAGCAAAACAAAAGAAAAGAAACTCTTTTCTTCAGATTCAAAAAGTTAGAAAACACATGAAAATTCAGGGAAGGTATTCCTGGCATATTCTGAAACCATGAGCCCAAGATTTTACATTCTGAAGTTTCTATTTTTAAACATTTATATTAAAATACCTATCATGCTCCTTGTTACAGTGTTAAAATATTTCATCATCATTTAGAGAGAAGGTATTTTTACCTAGAAAAAAAATGATTTAAAAGCAACCTACCTTAGTGATTCCAATACAAAATTTCAGAACTAGATAATCAACTATTCTGACAAATAGGCAGTAATGGTAAATAACAAGCAATGAGACGTGATACACACCTATAAGGATACATGTCTTAATACTGACGTGCCACAAAATAATTTTGGATGGTGAATCCCTTAAATGAAATTTCCTCCCCAAATTACAGGAAGTAACATTTTTCCTAAATTATTTTTCCCATGGCATTTCATTGAATAAAATGACAAATTATATTCCCTTTGAAATTCAATGAAGGCCAAATACGATTTTTTGGTCAAATGAAAAATTCTGTAGTTTAATCCACTCCATTTTTACCATAACAGATTTACAAAATTCCATTTACTGATGAAATCAATATTGAGACAATTAATTCTCGGGCTTTAGCACGTAAGATAGCCAGTCAGCAAGCACCTAGCAAGGAAAATCCCTCCCACCACTCCTGCACTAAAGCAGGAACACAGCTACAGCTGGGATCTACAGCCCGGTCTTCTTCCAGCTCTCCAATCCTGTCTGCACTTGAATAGAACAGAGCAGTTTAGTTGGAAAAAGACCTAGAGTAATCATCTAGTCCAACTTTTAATTAACATAAAGAAATTTTTCTCTTCCTTCTAGCATGGCTATGCTCAGACCCAGTGTGCATCCCATGTCAAAATTATCTACGTATTTCATTATGCATAAACTGGCAGTTTATGTTCCTCTACCCTAAAAGGTGTAACAGAGATCAGACTCCACCAGCTGATTTCCACACCTAATGCAACAGCTCGTGGTAAGCAGGGAACAGGACTGTGAAAGAGCCTGGCTGTGGAACTGCACTGGCAAACCCACAGCATCTTCTCACCCCTTCAGTGGACATGCTGTGGTGCCCACACCAAACTGTGGAGCACCCAGTCACTACCACTGGGTTTTTTCCTATGTAAGGTAGTTATCAGCCAGTTATTGAATGTTATTCTGAATTCCTGGGAATTAAGGAGCAGGCTGTAAAAATCCACATCATTAAAAGCCTCCTTCATTTCAAATGAAGGCTTGATGGGGACGGAAATGCTCATTCTGTCTCTCTGTATGTTCATACTCACACAATTGCAGACCACACTCAAGACCACCATGGCTGTTTGTGGTAGCAGTCCCACCAGGATCCTGCTGCCTTTGAGTGCCATGAGCCAATTACAGCAATTAAGCTGCTCACCAGTCAGGCTGTCCTGGGCTACAAAGCGCAGGAGGATGCCCACATTCAGCCTCTCTCTACATCACCATTCCTTCCAAATGCCAGTGAAGGCCAGAAAGATTCCTAGAAACTCCTCCTCAGGAGACAGTGCTGCATTCCCTGCTCTGGAGCAGCCCCACATCCCAGTGAATCCTGGAGGTGGGAAGTTTAGGGGTGGCAATGTCCTTTCTACTGAGTTCCCCAGAAAAGGAGCTTCATCCAAGCAGCTTATGGGAAAGATTCCCTGGGCTACTGTAACTCTCCTACGCAATTCCTAAATCACCAAAAGCAATGTTGTGAAGTAGTTTTTGCACCCACCATCTTTGCAAACCATGTTGACTTTTTAGTGGTAACTCCACTCAGACCCATTGCAAAGGAA
Source organism: Pardalotus punctatus (assembly GCA_013400915.1). NCBI lineage: Eukaryota > Metazoa > Chordata > Aves > Passeriformes > Pardalotidae > Pardalotus > Pardalotus punctatus. The sequence continues at coordinate 249,339 of VZTX01031410.1, read as the reverse complement.
CTTACTTTGATCAACTTCATATTTGTCCCAGTTGAGGAAAATCATGCCTCATCTCATTGCATTCCCTTTTCAAGAAAGGCTATGATTTTTTCCCCTCCCCTCTGGAAACACAATAGTTGGCAGTCTATCCAACCTGCAGGGATCCAGCTGGACAGACATGCTGTCTGTAGATATTTCTGACTGCCTCCCTTAGCCAACCTCAGTCCTAGGATGCATGTTTACCTTTGCATTACCAGGGTACCAGGCTGCTACAGGGTAATGAGAAGGAGCTGAGTAAGGTAAAAGACCCACTCCAAATAAACATTTTTTTAAATTAAGACTGGTGGGGCCTGACATAAAAACCAGCAAGGTGGAGGGACAGAACTGCTGGTCATGTGAGGTCTCATTTGCTTGAATTAGATGGCTCCTCAAGGGCTCAGGTGGGTGAAACCCGCTGCACTCCCTTGGTGACTGCCCAGGTAACTCCACTGAGCATCCCCAAACCTTGCTTCCTCTTACACCAAAGCTTCTCCCAGCAAGTACCAAGTCCCTCACACCATAAGCCAAAGTACCCTCTTATTTTATTCCAAGCCTGACCAATATGATGGAGGTCACAAGAAAATTAAAAATTTAGCAACTCACTGTAGAGGAAAGAGGGGGGGGGGGAAGTGTTGAGTTCATGACTAATCTTTGCAGCTCTTGCCATGGACAGGATTTGTACAGCCATGTCAATTTTTTATAAAAATAGTAAATCGTATTACACCCATGCTGCAAGACCAAAGATTCACAATGATACCTTAATACAGCTTAAATAAAAATAGCACTACCTGAGTCAATCTGAGCATGATAATGCTTTGTAATCCCACACTCTTAGGGGATGAACAGTTGTATAGCAGTGAATCAACACGAGATACTTGCATTAGGAGACACTCCTTTTTCATGCTATATAGCAACATCTCTACAAAATGGAGAAGGCAGGTGGTGTTTGGGGGAGCACAGTGCAATGGGAAAAACAGGGCAATTATAGAGCCTCATTATCTTCCAGCTTGGAAATCTTGGCTAATAGTTTACTTTTAAAAAAGGAAAGCCTGATTTAAAATTTTCTCCATCACAGTAAAGAATTAAGAAAAAAGTTTGAATTTTAGAAGTTTTTGAAAAGTGAGCAATCCCAAAGCTTGTGTGCACTCACGCAGAAGATTCATTCATAAAAACAAACATAGATGAACAGCAGTGTTGCACATTCATTCTGGGTTTTTTTCTTAACATCCTTGAATGAGCAAACAGTGTATATGGAAAGCAAACATGCCGTCATACAACATAGAAAAGTCTCAACAGAAAAAACATCAGTAAAACCTATATATAATAAAATGTAAAAGACAAAGACTCAAATAGCAATTTTTAAAGGTGGTTAAGGAAAAAAGTGGAAGCTTTGATTAAGGACACATTAAACCATAAAGAATTATTTTCAATTACTTTGTTACATAAGCTACTCACAAAAGGTACTTAATTTGCTATTGTGCTCCCCATTTGTTCTTTTTTAAGACACATTTTCCAGTTAATTGCACTTCCATCTCCCCTCCTTGCACCCACGGTATAGTTTTATGTATGGTAGATATCTGGCCCTGGCAGCTGCCTCCAGACACCAGGGAAAGGTAACAGGAAAAGTTAACAGAACTGAAAGGTCTCCCTTTCCCCAAGAGGACTCGAGTTTGAATTCTGAAACAAGGCAGATTCTCAAGCCTGAAATGCAGATGATGCCCAGGGGAAGAAGAAAACAGCCTCCAATTCCCACTTGTCTTGCCTGCTCCCTTTTCCTCCTCTACCCTGGTGCTCAGAGTGGCACTGCTGCTGGTTTTTTTTTCTTTCTGCAGAGTCTGAATGTTCAGAGGAAGGGTGATCCTGGGGACCCTGGATATGGGGACATAGAGAAGGCAGGGCTATAGAGAAGACAGGGAAATGTTGACAAGGGCAGCAGAGAGGGAGCCATGCTAGAAGGTACCAGAAATCAAGGATGAGGAGATCCTGATGAGGGGACATGTTCTAGTGATGGAGAAGATCCCAGAGCCAGGTCATGGGGAGATGCCCACGGCTTTGCTCTGTGCACAGAACACACAGCATATTTCCAGCAAATATCCCAACACCAATGGCAAGAACATGCCCTGATTTCCACACCTTGCCACAGGTGATCCTGAGATATGTTCAGAAGCTCAACCCTCCAGTACTTCTTGCAACCTCCCATTCAAAGGGACCCTCCTTCCCACAAACGCAAAGGCTGCAGAGATTTCAACTCAGCTTTCAGTTTAAAAGTAGAATGTTTCTCAAAGCCAGTTTGATAGGACAGATCTGTCAGTCTGGCTGCAAAAACTTTCATTTTGATGTTGCATCTAACACACCAGCTCTGTACCAGAGAAGAAAGGAACCCTGTTCCAGCCTCAGAGCCCCATGTTCCGTGCAAGTGACAGGCAGTTTCTGAAATTATGTTCACACCGTCTCATGTCCCATCCTCTGCCTTCCCTGGCTATAGGCCACAGCCCCTGCTCCTCCAGAACAGCACAGAGGTTACAGTAATGCCACCACCACGGCCCCCTGCATTTGCAGCCAGGACAGAGACAGCCCTCCTAGCCCCAAGAGACTTCCCCACATCCCAGCTCCAACCTCCCAGCACAGTCAGCCCAGCAGCATCCTGACACACGCTGATGCACAAGGCCCCTGACACGGCTGTCCATTCAGGTGTCCTGCCCAGGGTGGCCCAGACACGGGTGCATCTCCCACCATGGGTCTGGCTCCCTGCTCTTCCCTTCCCAGAGCTGCTTATGTGCTTACAGGCAGAAACAGGTAAGCAGCTTGCTGCAACAGAGCCTGTGGTATCCCAGCAGGAGAGCACCCAAATGTCTGCTCCCCCCTTCCCTGGCCAGCACCCTCACTTCCAAATGTGCTCATCTGGGGTAAAATCCCAAGCTACTGTCAGGCACATTCGTACACATTTTGTTTCATACTTTATTCTGAAGCCGTCCATGTGCCACTGGCCACACACTGCATTTTGGAAAATGCCCGTCAGGATTAGCACTGGTCTGCCTTCAAATCTGTCTCTTACTATATGTTAAACACAAACTGACACAGCCAGACCACTGTAAGGCTCCATACAGGAGCTGTTATGCTCTGGAGATGTACCTTCATCTGGTATGGATCATACAAATTCCCAAACTGAAATCACAGATTCACCCGAACTTGAAAAGGTGAGGAGGAATATAGACCATTAAAGCATCAAAAAATGTGATGTACGAACACCCAACAATTCTAATCTCTGTTAGCAATAGTACATCAGGAACCCAAGCTCCCCCCAAAGACTGCAGGAGCTTCATGTTTTTGTAAGCACTACTCAAAGAGACTACCCAGGAAAAAGATATATTAACTATGGGAAACAATCTGGAGCACCAACAAGTGGATTTTTACTCATACCCTGTTCATGTGTTACCTGAAACAAGAAGACAAGAAAATCCAATTTTAAGTACAATTTAAAGAGACAGTTTAAAATTAGCTGAGTTTTACACACGTGGTATTACTGTCATCCATCTCATACTCCCTTCTGCCCTCAGAAGAAGAGTTTTGTTTCATTTTTCAACCTCTCAAAAAAGATCCACTGAATATTCAGGTCACAATACAGAAATCAGCAGTACAAACCATGCAGGGTTACAACACACATCCCATCATAGCTGCAGGGCTGGGAAAGAGGAGGGGTTCATAAGCTACTGCTCACAAGAACATTTTTGGTGAAAGGGACATGGGATTCATGATTTGGCCTTGTAAAACTCAAATTTTATGAACATAAGCCTCAATACAGGAGATAAGGATTAACATAGCTTACTAAGGGATGTTTTCATTGATGAAAGATGCAGTTGATAACATACACATTTAAGGGGCATTAAGTAAGCTCCTTATAAATACAAAATAACCATTTTCTAGCCACAATGAACACATATTTAGGTTGACAGACATGCCAAACTCCATCATCCCCCCCTGCCCTGAGAAATTACCAGTGCAGATGGCTACATTTCAGCTGCACGGACACTTCAAATCAGCCTGGGACCATATGTATCAAAAGGCATCTGATGTATGGGAAATACACAGATTTGGAAGACAGAGAAGTCCATTAGAGGTTTGGGGCATTCCGCCATAGTTCATTAGTCAGTCTGAACACACAAGAGCTCTAATAGCTTGTATCCTGCGCACTAGGGAAATGCAACGAAAGAATGAACTTCCTGAGGAATTAATGGGTAATTATATAATTTGGTTAATCTCATGGGAAAGAAATCTAGAATTGAAAGAGGAAACAGCATATGTATTTCTCTAGAAACAACAAAAACAAACAGCAAAGGGTATCACAGAGCAGAGTCCCAGCTGGCACCGTTGGAGAGATCACCTCCAGCAGAGGAAAAGAAATTGCACTGATTTACATCAGTGTAAGACATGGCTTTGCACCTGCAATGGCACCTCATTGGCAGTTCTCAGAGATCTCATCCTCCTGCAGCTCTTGACTGATTTAATGTTTCACTTACTCACAAATAAGAATCTAATGAAGTGCATACAAATGAAATACATGCAAGTCTTGGGTGCAGGCAGAACAAAATCAGTCACATGTGGCAGAGATTAACATAAATTATGCAGCTTATTTAACTCTCTGGAAGTTGCATTCCTTTAGATTAACACCTTTGGACAGAACAGAAAGGAAAAAAATCCCAAGGTTGCTTTCTGACACAGAAAACACCACCCCAGTGGAATGTGCAGGCTTTTACTAAAAAGTACACCGTAATTCATACACATTTTCCCTAAAGTCAAGTATTTTTTAAAATGTACAGTCAGTAAATTCTTTTTAGTGCAAAGGTGAAGCTTCACATTTTGATGCCAAACTCCTGCTCAAAGATTAGCCCTGCCAGCTTTAAAATTAAAGCACGCCTTTAACTCAGTTAATGCAAACTTCTGCATTCAATACAGAACAAAAAACAATGCTTGCATTTTCTATTTCCTATTTAGTTTTTCTATTACTAAATTAAAGAGTGCCTTGAAAGGAGCAGGCTCTGCAAAGTACTCACCACCTATCTTGGAATCTCTTCAGATAAAGTCCACGGGGCTCAATTACCTGGAAGAGAAGACACAAACCAAACAGGCTTTACATTTCAGCTTTTCTCTAAGTGACAATCTTCACAATCTTGACCTCTCCAGTAAAAGCAACCTTTCCCAGTTGAAAAAGAAAACAGGATTAGTCTAAACATGCAAAAACCCTGCTGCAGTTCTTACCCTACACTGAGAAACAGCTCTGTTGTGCATTTGCATTTTATTATCTGTCCTGAAATAAGAAACATTTCCATGTTGAAAAATGCACAGATTTGTCTTGAATTCAGATAGCAAATTCTTCTGATGATCAAAAATCTGTTGAAATCACCCTTTTTACCTTAAATATTTTTTTGTAAAAACTCATCTTTCAAAATAAGCACATATCAAGTTCAGATTCAGGAAATTCGCTTGGCTCACATCACAGAATATTACTACCCCAAGATGTAAAAACTAAAAAAAAAATAAACAAAAAAATGAGGGAGCTGGTTCCAAGTTTTCTGCAGCCACTAAGCATTGCTCTGAAAGGTTAGAAATCACTTTTCCTTCACTGAGCATGTTTATTGAAGAGGGCATAATACTTTGCATCCCATCAGCATCTGTCAGCTGCGAATGCAGAGGGTTCATCAGCCCTTAAGGAGCCACAGACAAGAGCACCAGGAGCGAGTTCACCTCCTCCTGTGATTCCTAATCTCTCAAAATCTGTGGATTAGAAAATCGAAAGCAAGTGACTTGCTCTGATTCCCACTCTCTCAAAGAACTGACCATAATTTTCCTCCACCACCAAGGCCAAGCTCAGCTGGGGAAAACTCATCTCCTCCAACCCAATACATCACCTTCTTTCCTGCCAGATCCCTGTCTGAGCCAGTAACCCTGTAACTTCTGCAAACAAAATCCCACCATGTTTAGCTCCCAGGTGCCTCAAACCCATACCTAACACACACATTTGCTCTGCCCAATGCCAAACCCCAACCACGGACATCCCAGACATTACCAAAGCCTCCCAACAGTCTCCTTCAACACTTCACCATCCCTACAAGCAGGAGTTCCTTCCTTTTGTGATACCCCTCACATTAATTTCCACCGGCCCTAACCCCTACAGACATGGGGTTTTGTATTTCTCCCCTTACAGCAAGTGGCCACTGTTTGCTGACACTGCAAGCTCCTCATGCCAATCCTTCACCTTCTCTCCAGACCAAACACCCTTATTCCTCCCCATCTTTCCTCTTGAGTCCTGTTATTCAGATCCTCACTGGCCTTCTTCATTTTCTTTACATCTTCCCTCAGGTGCAGAGCCCCATGCAGGCTTTAGTACTCCACCAATACCAAAACACCAGGAGATCGCAATACCGGACACAAGTCCATCCTCCCTCCTTTTTATGGAAGCATGTGTCTGCTGCTGTGGAGGCAGGATGAGGCTGGAAAAGCAGTGTATGACCCAACACAACCATACAACTTTCAGTGAAGGCCCTCCAACCACCCTGAGTATTCTGTACAGCCAACCCATTCACCAGAGATAACTGCAAGCCCACACTAAAGCCTTTTGGTGAGAACGATGGACCCTCCAAGGTCATATTCTGGTTCTGTCCAAAGCTACTTGAAAATCTAATAAATTTCTGCCCCCCAAATACTTGTAACATCCCCTAGTTTGGTGCAATTTGCTTAGTCTGAACCAGCATTTTATCAAATGCATCAATTACAATGATCCACACACCTTTTTGCCAGGGTCCACTTCCGGAAATCCTCACTCAACACTGCTTCTGAGCTTGATCACACATGGAAGTTAAGTACGGATCATGGTCAGCACACCTACCTTGCACCATCTGTAAGTTTCACCAAAAGGTCTTTTCTTTAGTTTTTTTCTATTAATATCAACAGTGCCAAAAACCTAACTAGGACTGCAGCAAATCATATAATCTGCTCTTTTTCTGTCTACAGGACCTGTTACTCTGCTCCAGAGGGTTATTAGGATGTCTGACATTATTTGTTCCAAACTAACCCATGCTGTTACTTCTAAGCACCCAGAAGATGACTAGGTGGGAAATAATTTATTAAATTCCAGAAAAACACTGTAATAAAAGTCAGAGTGACTGTATTGCAATTCCATCTCCTCCTTTAAAAAAATTTAGCACTATATTTTTTTGCTTTTGGATTGTTACAGTAACCTCACAAGTTCTCCACAGGCAAACATCAAGAAGAAATTGAAAAGAAGTCAAGTCAAGCAGCCAGCTGAAATGCAGCTCCTTCTCCAAATCACAAGAACAAAACAAGTGTCACAGAAGTGAGGTCAGGGTATCCTGCCCTGACATGGGGTCATCCCCTGAAGGTGCCCTCTCCCCTGACCACTGGTGAGTGATGCTGGTTGAATGGCTTTTACTAAAGACCGACCTTCTCACATACACCTTCCCATCATCTGGGGGGCAGCTTCAAACAAACTTCCCTAATGCCTAAAGAACCTAGAAGAAAAAATATAGAGAAAGAGAAAACCCTTTAAGTGTGTGCCCCCTTAATGACTGTGCTCTTATTTTATCCTGGTAGCTCCCCTCATCAGTGCAAGTTTAAACTACATCAGCCTTCTGCTCCCAGAAAGTACATTGCAAGACACCATGAAATTTTCCATTACTCTTGAGATCCCTGGGCAGGCACTCATAAATGTTGCAAGCTGGCAACAACACAAGCATTTAAGGAAATCATTGTAGATTCAGTATCTTTTTATGACAAAAGCTTAGTATTCTCATCTTAGAGAATGATGGATGTTATCTCTCCAAGCTGCAAAACAAATGAGCCCCAATGGAAAGACAACGTAAGGACGGAACTTGGTCAATGGTAAAATAAGAAACACAACCCACAAACTCTTTTGATTTCTCTTCTGTGTTGCTGCTACAAAATGTTGTGCCTTCCCCATCCAACAAACCAAAGAGTGCAATATTATTTGGCCATATTTATATGCTCAAAGTAAATGGAATTTCACAGTCCAGATGCTAGATTTTGGCATCCAAAAAGACTTTCAGGGATGTCTGAAATCATACAAAACCTTTGCTCCAACCGGCAGGAGTACAGGGTAACTGGACAGCACACATCCATTTCTGTGTTTACAGTCCATGCAGTATTCAAATTCACTGACAATTAAAAGTATACTATAAATGAATTAGCAGGAGAAACTCATGGCAGAAATTAAATTACAAAGCAGAATTAAAGGAAGAGATGTCAGAAACTTTTGGAGGCTGGGCAGGAAGAGGTGAGCATATCAGTCTACTATTTTCAGAGCTGCTAGCAAAAAGCTTAAGAAGAAGACTGCTCCAAATAATTATGTGTAAAAATCCTCCTTATGAAAGAACTTCATTGAGAGACTACAGAAACCAAGGTGGTAAATTGTTTTTTCAGACTACATTTGTCTATCTGACAGGGGTAACACTCCCTCTGAGTGGTCAGACATCACCCACCCCTGCTTGCCCTGCAGGTACTGCAGCTCTGCCACATCCTGCAGAATCCTGAGACAGGCCTTGGCTTGCACCAAAGACACTGCAGACACCTTTACTTTTCTTTTGTCTTGTTTTTCAAAATTATTTTAACCCCATTCCTTTGAGTCATAGACATTATATTTTAAGCAGATTTCTTCCTACTTGATGGAGAAGCCTCTAGTGTTGTGGGCACTTTTGTTCCTTTAATGGTCACTATTTTACCCTGCCCTGCTCTAGCTTCCATTTGCTCCCCTTTGGCTGATACTATCCTTCATCAATCTCCATGCCAATTACCAATAAGGCCCTCCCACACCTCCGAGGTTCAGCTTTCATAACTGCATTAAGAGAAATCAATACTGTTATTAACATTGCCACATTTGTGGATGGCGTGACCTGCCTGCAAAAGCCACATGCAGCAGTGGAGATACTCCCAGGACTACATCAAGTCTCTGCACTCCCTTATTTGCAATTTGTTTTTCAAATAGACTCTGCTATTTTATAAATATGGGGCCGGGTTTTTCTCTCTTTTTCTTGTAAATGCAAATGAAGGCTTGTAGGACACACAGTTTTGCCATCCGCTTCATGTGTAGGTAGCAATACTCCACGGACAGCCAAGAACTAATTGTCCTGTCACTTGCTTTGCAGGTGGGCTCAACGATCACTGTAGGACCTTTACAACTGAACTGTTCTATTCTTCTCGAACTTTTCTCCAGTTCCTCCCAGCCAGCTCACTCATCGCCCACCACCGCACCTCAGCTTTGGCTGTTCACTTCTACACATGCTTGTGGATGCATCCCAACAGCACGTGCAGCCATACCAGCGCTTGTGCTGGCTGACCAACTGCTCTGGAGTGTCCACTCACCCCTTCCTCTAATGCACAGTCTCTTCCCACTCACCTCTTGCCCCCTTCTCCTCCTCATCGTTCACACCAGGCCCATAACCCACCATGCCTGGAACCAACCTCCATATGATTCACCCCACAGTGCAGGGAAACTCCTGGAGGGCTCTAGGGCCCTACATTCCACAAGAAGTGTCAGTCAGTTCACTCTGGCCATCAAAGGATGGCCACTACCCAAGTACACTGCCAGCCTGACTCAAGAGAGTCCAGATACCATCGCAGCCCAGTGCAGGCTCCTGGGCAGGTTTTCCAACCCTTCCTGACCTCCAGGGTTCTACAGCTAGAGAATTAGACACTGACTAATGTAAAAGCTAATTCAAGTGTTCTCCTCAGTACCCCATTGTGGCTGCAGTGCAGAAACACCTTGGACTGTCACACCTGAGAAGCTGGTACTGCTGAGAGACAGTGATGTTGTGTCCACAGCATCAGCTGCTGCCCCTTCTTTTTCTGCCTCAGATTCCTCCAGTGGCACCTCTCCCATTCCCATTTCACCTAAGCAATGTGTTTGCAACACCCCCACTAACTACAATAATAGCAATAATGCCAGAGCATGAAGGAAACACCAAGCACTGACAGTATCAGGAAATGGCAACAGGGAGGAGTTCAAAACATTCCTCGGAGGCCATGTATGCTTATTTGGAACACCTTCTACACCTATTGACTGAATAGCTTCAACAGGCTCCCAGGCTGCTTTGATTTCACATGCTGTAAAGCAGCCTGCATTTTTAGAAGGTGTCCAACTCCTGCCAGCTCTCTGCCTCCAGGGCTTCCCTTCTGCAGCTTACTTAGAAACCTTCCAACATAAATTTTTGCAACCCGAAGCCTGTTGCTGTATCACTGGTACTTACAGACTGTTCACAAAGCCACCCTGACACTGCTTGGTGAATTTAAACTAACGGTGAAGTGAAACGCAAAGCCAGGTCCACCCCTCAGCAGGGAAGAAAAAGCAAGGAATTTTGGATATAGAATCATAAAATAGTTGGAAGGCACCTTTAAAGGTTGTACAGTCCAGCAGGGACATCTTCAACTGGATCAGGTTGCTCAGAGCCCACTCCGACCTGACCTTGAATGTTCCCAAGGATGGGGCATCTATCACCTCTCTGAGCAACCTGTGACAGTGTTTCACCACTCTCATAGTAAAAACTTCTTCCTTACATCTAGTCTAAATCAACCTTCCCTCAGTTTAAAACCATTACCCCATATTGTACCATTAAAAAAAACCACACAAGAAAACAATCTAATTCCACAAGAAAACCCAGCTTAAAACAAATGAGACTGGGTCTGTTGGGTGTTGCAGGATGGGGGTACAATCTCTGCCCCGTTTTCCTTCAGTTTCCCTTGGCACTCAGTCTCTTAACAAGTCCTTGAGAGCACAACAAGATATTCACCTGGGAGCCTAAATTAAGCTCTCCAGGTGAGTAAGATACTAACATCTTTGTCTGTAAGGCTGTGACTTACGCTCCTGCACGCTCCTGCCCAAACAGGAGCATCACATCTTCGCTGTGAGACATCAGAGCTGAGCTCACAGAAGCCATAGAAATCCTACCAAATGAACCCATCTATCAGATTTTTCCTGTGGGATTTTAGAAAATGCCCCATGCTGCCCCTACACATGTTCATTGTATATCTGCTGTGCTGGAGGTCTCCTTACAGCACAGAAACACTTGGAGCACACTCCAAAAAGGTAGGACCTACATTAGTAGCTTAGGTCTGCAGTGACTGTTGTTCCACACCTCCAAAAACCCCATTCTGAGCTTTCCCAAAGGTTTATTTATTGAACACAGCTGTGACCGGGTAGTTAAAAGATTGACAGCCTGAAGCCTTCTGTACAAGAATCTTATCTCTGACTGATGCTATCATAACAAGCAGTTATCCCTGCCAGATTCAGGGAAACAACAGGGAAATCAACAAAGCCAGAAGAAGCTCGTGCAAAGGAGAAACCTGCATGCCAACCAGGCCTCTCATGAAATGCATGATGGGCTACACCGCCACACATTCATCTCAGTGGAGGCAGAAGCAATTCGCCCAACCCGGAGTTCTAGATTGCATTTCTGCATTATGTATCAGTTTTGGCTCACATCCCTCCTGACTTCCCTTACTGAATTGCAAGGTTGTTTGGATTTTTTCCCAAAAGGCTGTTGACAAATGCCACATACTGCCTGGTCTGACTTGCACACAAGCAATCAGCCTACAGCTAAACAGGGTACAGGCGTTTGGGGACAGAACAGTGCCAGTTATTTACTCTATTTCCTCTTAAACCTTTTTCCAATACAATTAACCAAATTGTGCAATTACACATTCATTGGCCAGGAAGTTTCTCTCTTCCTCTTTTTAGCCTCCTTTTCAGTTGCATTTCCCTGCTTTGCAGGATGCTCTAAACTAAACATTACATTGAAGTTACACAATAAAGATTTGGGAGGGATAGAATGAATGAGGAAGGTCACAGGAAGGGAGGTATCTGCTAAAATAAGATTTGCTAAGCAGCTACACAGGACTGAGTGTCAACTGCCTTTTATTAAAGGAGACTGTAATTTGCATTAGTTAAGCTACCAGATGGAGGGACATAAGAGAGCAATAGTTGAAATAGTTCAAAAAGTTTCCAAGGACTGAATGAAGTCTGAATTAATTCAAAACTCAAATTATAGTGATATAAGCTATTATGGCAGAGCCAAGGTGCCTCACATAACCTTAATCCTTTCTGCATATTGAGGTTCTTTTATGCTACATAAAACCGCACTCCAGCTACAGAATATGCAACAGCATTTAAATTAAGTTTATCACAAACTAGTGCTCCTGGGCAGATAATTTATTAATTTAAAAAAATCTACACACTCTCATCTTTATAAGGGGAAAACCACCTTGGAAGAGAAGCAAAAACCAGATGCACCAGTGTCTTGTTAACCTCCAGAGAGCTGGAAAAGCAACGTTAAGTGCAAAACTTCCTACACACATCAATCACAGCTTCAGAGGCTGTAAAATATCAACCTCAGGTGACAAAGGTTTTTCTAAGCAGAGGGGTCTTCCCTGCTCCGCCAGGACAGGCAGCCCTCCTGCAGTCTGTCCCTGCTTTGGCACCGGCTATCCTGGCACAACCAGGGTTCAGCCAGCAGCAGGGCTGTCTGGAACACAACTGGGCAAACCCTCCTCAGGAGCCACAGGGACACTGGGGTGACAATTCTGGAAGCCCCCTTGTCTTTGTACTTGGTGGGAGCCACGACTTGTGAGAAGCCAAGGTCTGATCACCCTGACATCTTTGCAACCTGTCACTGTTGCTACTCCAGCTAGGGAGCTTTCCCTCTCCTTTCACCCACGTCTGACTTACAATTAAGAAATGGGTTTAAATGGAGGCTGATATCATGAGCAGGAACCTGGCATCTCCATGGCTTGACGTGGGTAGCAGGGTGAGACATGGGAGGAGAGGAGACAAACAGTGACAAACTTGCCCCCTGCAAGCCCCCTGGCACACCAGCCACAGGCTGTGGCCAGAGACACAACCTGGCACAGGGACGTCACGGTCACAGACAGAGATGGCAGTGGTGGCCAGCCTTGAGTAGCTCAGCCTGCAGCACCACTCTGCCCCAGCACCTGCACATCTTCTCAGGCCTGGCTGCATTTGAGCACCCGGCACGACTCAGGGAATGTGCTCGCATGGGAGCAGCACAGCATTAAATCCCTCACGGTACTCACACGCCACTGACAGTTCATCTTTCTGTCTAAGGCTACTCCACCACAAGGCACACTTCCCACAAACCCCTGAGCAGCCATTAATATTCAATAGTCAGCCTGGCCTTTTGCATGTATACAGCTCAAGAATATCAAAATGACCACCAAAGCATTTTTGCCATGCTTTCCTGGAACTGAGCAAAGAACATAGAGCATTTTTGTTAGAAACATGTCTCCCCATGAAGCATAAAAACCATCAAGCCCATTAGTGATGCGTACAAGACCCCAGCACGAGCAATGGGCATCAAGAATCTGAAAATAAAGCTTGGCACCAAGTTGCAGCTAATCCAAAATGTTCCAACAAAAATGGGACTAACCAATACCTGGCTGTGAAGCTCCTGGTGCCCAGAAGGTGATAGCTCAGCCAAATGCTGAGGAATGTCATCCTTGAATGTGTCCTGCAACAAATCAGAGCTCTGGAAATGGCCAGCAAGTACACCTTCATTTCCAAACTCTGCCTTCTAAAATACGCCCATAAAAACAAGTAGTCAGTAAATTCAGCTGTTTCTGATGCTATCAGTTCAGAACAGCTTGCCTCACTTAAGGGACAGGACTTCTGGAAAGCTACAGCACACACCATGTGAACAGCCTGCCAACAGCCCCCAGCAGGGGCCACAAAAGAAAGTGGAACACCAGGAGATTGGAGAGAAGAGAAATCACAGTTGGTGTGACTGAGCAGATCAGATCTGGCAAACCCCATGTACACCAAGACATTTTGTCAGAAGAGAGACAGAGAGGTCCCCTCCTGTGACAGGCTCAGCAATTGCACCCATCCTCCGCTCTGGACAGTCCAGCAGCACCTCAGCAGGCATCAGCAACGGAATTTTCCCCTGCAAAGATTCCTCTCTTCTTTGTGACTCGTATGGAGACATTGCTGGAGTCACAGATTACTCCTCCTGAAACTGCAAGCTGCTTTGGAGGGCTGTTCCATCTGAACAGCATGAGACGAACTCTTTGCTCCCTTGCAAATCCCATTGGGGTCAGGAGGCTTCCCACGGGGACAAACCTGGCTGGCAAAGTCAGCCTGCAGGTTCAGGGAATCCTTAAGGAGATAGGAGATGAGGGCTAGAGAATGAATTAAAATTGAAGCGTGATCTTTTCCTATCTCCAGAGACAAACACAGCTCTTTGTAACAGAGCTTTAGGGCCAGATATAGGAATGAATGCCATTTTAAGAAGCGTGACACGAGCAGAAGAAAAAGTTGTGGCTACAGTCTACAGAGCTGAATCTCATTTACTTTCAGACCATTGCCACAGCTCCAATTACCCTCAGCTGGAATGAAATCTAATTTCCATTTTAAAAAAAATTATATTTTGATGCATCTTCTGACAACCCTAGAAGAAACCCTGACTGGTCCTGGCAGAGCTGCTGCTCCTGGGACAAGCCCAGCCCAGAGAAGCGCAGCACCTCATGCCCACACTGTGCTCTCCAAGGAGCACAGGCACCTGCAGTGACAAAACTCTTGACATCCAGCAAAGGGGCTGCAGCCAGCACTGAGGGTGCAGGATGCAGTGAACCATCCCCAGCCAATGGGCAGAGGAACCACCTGAAATGGAAAGGTCTCCCACAATTGATTTCAGCTGGTTTGCTTCACATGAAACCTAAGCCAAGGGAAATCATTTGCCATGGGATTTGGGGGAATCAGGCTTCTCACACCAGGGGTGGTCTTGGTCTGCCATCCTCCACTTCAATGCAACCATCCAGGCTTCACTGCACAAATCCACTAGAGAGGTTGGACACAAGCACGTGCTCATTCCCATTTAAATGGTTCTGACTTTCAGAAACACATGTGATTCCACGACTGTCAAATATCTCTGTTTCCAACCCATGTTTTATTTGGCATAAGTGCCTCCTTTAATAAACTCTTACACACATGAGCACCCATTTTCTGGAAAGCTTCCCAGAATCCCTCTGAAGCAAAGATGACATACATGACCTCAAGAGCAATAAAACTCAGCCCAGCAAAAATTGTGGTGTCTAACCACAGAGGGCCTTACATGCTGACCCCACCTTCTTTCTTCCCCCTCCTCTTTACTGTAACTCCAGCTCTCTCGGTACAAGAGCTTCAGCAGCATGGACACCAGGGAGGGGAGATCAGAGCAGTAACACGAGACACAGGAATATTGACTACTGAAAAAGAATCTTGAATTGGACACTAGAAGGAAGAGCAGAAACCCCAGGACGGTGCTTTGATCACTCTGCAGAGGATGATGAAAGGCAGCTGCCTGTGACCCCACTGGCCAGGCAGCTCCTGCCAGGCCCCCGCTCCCAAGCCTAGGTTTCAGGCTGCTGCCTGTCCTTCAGCTCTGGCAAGGGAGATACAGGGTTTCCAAGCATCTTCTAAGATATTGAACAGATGATGCTTCTAGGCTCTTTCCTAAGCACTGCAAAGTATGCTTGTTTTTATTTTTTGAACACACATTTCATAATTAAAGTTGGTGCTAATGGTTATGCACCCACAATGTCTTCCCAGGTAACTCCCACTCTCCTCTAACACACAAGAAGCTTTCATCCAGCAAAATGCTCTACAAAGAAAAGTCTGCTTCTCCCCAGATAAGTTTTAAGAAAGAAAAAGTGATTGTGTTTGGAGAAACAAAATTTACCTGCTAGAAAAAAAGCTTCATGAAAGAGAGAAAGGAAAGGATGCCCTGCAAATGCTAACTGGCTTTGATGGTGGCTTTCTGCATTGTGGCTAAACCAGCAAGCTTTCTCCCCTCACACAGTGGGCGAGCTGCCAAGAACAGAGCATCCTGCGCACAATGCCCTTTTGAAAGACAAAAAGAAACCTGAAAAAAAATCCTGCTACCTCCGAGCAAGGAAAAGCTCCTTTCTGCAGACAGGCCAGGTTGTGCAGAGCAGAGGTGAATGAGAAGTGTGGCGAGGCTGGCTTGCAGCACACCCACACGCTGGCTCCCAGCTCCCTGAAGGCATTTCTTTTCCTCCCTCCTCCCACAGCCGCCCCCGACTATTCTAAAATGACTTTGCATGAGCCACGCGACAACTTCCAAGCACCAGCACCATGTATTTCCTTATTCCATGCCCAAGCTGTACCATCCATCACATTTGTATTTTCAAGAGATTACATGAATCTGGGGTTTGCACGCAAGGGGCACACAAGTATACCTGCTCCCACTCCCAAACAATTCGTGTGAAATGCTTTGTTCCCTTCCATTGCTGGGAAGTACGTTCCTGATGTTGGCATGCTGCATGGTTGGGGGATCAAAAACAAACCCCTCTGCCACTCTGACTAGTCCACCGGTTAATTCATTACGATAAACCCATTGTCCAAAACAAAAACATTATTTAATTGCTAAACCAGCTGCCCAAGTTGAGCTCTTGGCAAACACATCAGGATCTCAGTACGCCTGTTTTTCAGCAAGTATCTCTGTAGGTGCAAGCCATGCCTTCCACTCTTGGTGTATCCCTGTCACCCAATCCGGTGTTTCCCAACCCAAGTGGATATTTAAAGGGATACCATCAGCTCAAACACCTCTCTGAATACATTAAGATTACAGCAACTGAAATACTAGCAAGCATCCTTCCCCCACCACAAGCTGTGAGATGTACAATTATCCAGCTGCACTCTTCCCAATCAGGCAGCCTGATTTCCTTTAAAAACAGAGGGCAGAAAAAGAAAATAAGGTTAAAACATATTTGAAAGGATCACCAAAAAACTGGCAGGTCTCAAAGGCTGATGCCTGAACTGTGTGTAACTATGGCTATGTGTAAGTTTTCTTGCTGATTTTTTCAAGTAGATTGTGCCACTTGAGACAGGCAGCTCAATCACTGGGAAATACGTTGCATGCAAGGGAAGAAAAATGCTGGCCAGGTTGTAGCTGGCATCTTTTGAATGGAAGGCTGCTTGGCATGGGGTTCCAAGTATCTCAACTAACACAGATCATCTGGGAGAATTCCTTAAACTACTTGCTGCTTTCTTTGATTTTAAAAAGATACACACCTACAGGACAAGAAACACTGAAACAGCCCAAGCACCATTGCCATTTCTTTCACACTGGTTACTCACAGGTATCTACAAACCTACTGTGCTAATGACAAGCAGCATTTCTTAATAATAATAAAGGCATCTTTCATGCAGTGCAATCCAGAAGAACAGCAATATTTCTTAGATTACAAGACTGATCTTCCCTGCCCCCCTCCAGCTCCTGCCTTCTAATTCCAGCACAATCAGAGCAGGAGAATGCATAATTCATCCTGCAGTCGAACCTGTGGGTCTCCCAATCATTAAGCAACATAACACCAAACTTCCAGAAAGGTCACATTTCCAGGAGATTCAGCTGAAAATTCTCTCCTATCCACTGAAAGACTCTGAGGCAAAGGAGCTCATCATGGAGTATTTGTTCCGACTGTTCAAGGATTCACAATTACTTTGCTATCAGAGCATGACAACAGGCAGAGGATATTTATCTGGGGAAGTCAAGAAATGCAGAAATCAATGGGTTAATTAGCAGGTTAGCAAAACAAAACCGACTTGTGAAAGCTTTCATACAGCAAAAGACTGATGAAGTGAAGATAACTGTTAGCATTTGTTATACTCTCAGGCTGGTAGAGGATTATTGGAACAATGGAAATTTCAGGCACTGATTCAAAACAATTTCTGTTCATTAAAGCTAAATTTCAACAATTTTGCAAGAGCAAATCCTTTCACTATCCATGGGTAGGATCCCACACAATACAGTAACACAGTTAACAGAAGATAAGATAAACCTCTTGCCAAAAGAAATTTAAGTTCAGTCGAGTTAAGCTCAATGAAGATGCAGATGTTGGACACAAACAATTTTCCAATACAGACAATGAACAAAGAAACTGATCCCACATATAGACATTATGGAAAGCATCTTAGGAACATGAGGGAAAACACATTAAAAAAAAAGAAAAAAGTCTGTGTTTCTTCTATTAACTATAAAACACATTGCATTTTTTCCTGAATCTGACCTAAAAGTTATGCTTGAAGGAAATTCCAGCAGTTCTTTGGAAATGTGTGAGATCCTCTTCCCAGGAGTATCAGTGCATCTTGCACATGGTACAGAGTGCAACATCATTGCTTACAGTTTCACATCACTAAAAGCAAGTAAAAAACCAAATTATATAGAATTTAAATTCACACTGCTCCCTTGGTCTACCAGCATTCTTGTCTCACCCATGTCAAAGGATTCAACACTCAAAAGAATGTTGCCTTGCCTGTGAAAAAAAATAAAATCACATTGCATGCGTATTTTTAATTGCAACATTTCTAAACCCAGATCACATGCTTTCTCTTTTTTTTTTTTCTTTTTTTTTTTTTTTTTTTTTGTGGAGTCATAATCCAAGTTTAATGTTGCTTAGGCTACAAATTAATCTCTATCCCCAGCTCCCAACAACTGGCCCATGTTACTGCCATGCCCATGAGAGGGGTGGCAGAAGGGGGGCACCACAGTGCCAGCTGCGACACACAGCGAGCAAAGCATCGCCTGCACCAACAGAGTGACAGCCTCATAAGAGAACTAGAAAGGTTTGTCTACACAAGTTCCTGCCGGTGCAAGCAGCCAGCTGCAAGAGCAAACCCTGCTCCAGCACCGTTGCAATTCCCTGAACGGACTAAGCTATGCCAACAAAAGCACTTTTTTTGCCAGCAGAGCTGACTCCTCAACAGAGCTCCTGACAGTGTTGCAACAGCCACGCTATAGTGGCACCCGCTTTTTTCCCCTCACAGTTTTCTACGCTTCCACCTCTACACAGAGAAAGGCAAGAAACAAAGAAATGCAGAGAATAGGTGTCAGGACGAGGTGATGCATGCCCTGCTGGCTGGCACCACCTCACCTAACCTAAGGAAAATGCGAGGAGGTGATCTGCCTTCTTCCCTGAGCCCCACCACACTACATGAAATCAAACACACTCAGCTCTAAGATTATTTCGCCTGAATCAAAAGGTTCCCAATCCAAGCACCTGAGAAGGGCTGAGGGGTCAGGAGCGAGATGGATACTTGGCCCTGGAACAAGCAGCGCCCTGTACAAGCCAGTGAACAAGCCAGGCTACTCCTGGCTCTGCTCCACAGCCAAAAGTACCCAACCATACTGGTGGACCCCATGCAAGACTGCGTATCATGCCAGTGATATCAGTGGCAGCTGAAATAGACCCCCAGTCTTTGCTCAAATTTCACCTCAAGCAAGAAGAGCTTTTGAACCTGAAACTACGACAAATGGCTCCTGTTAGGAAAAACGGGAAATATTTTGGGGAGGGAGTGATTGTTTCCTCCTTTCTTCCTTCCCCACAGTAAATTTGATCTTCCTACCAGATTTTCACTTGCGAATGGGATTACAGGACAATGCTCAGCTCCAGTCCTTGCCTACAAGTATTCCTGTGAAAAAGCTCAGGATTTTGTCACATAGGTATAAATCACCCAGCTATGAGAAGGAGACATCGACCTACAGAGCAGCTAGCTGTTTTTCTCAGCAAACCTTTCATTCCTGACGATGCATTACATGACCTTTTCCCAAACCGAGCAGGAACTTATTTACATAGAAACTTACTAGTAAACACACTTGCCTTGTTTTATTTCTCATTTCTTGTAATTCTCCATACTCCAGGTACCTACTGTGTGCTGGAGCCATGTGCCCCAGCAGGTCCCCCAGCAGCCTGATGCAAACCATGGCTTGGCAGATGCCTTTGCTGCCACAACCTCACAGGAGTGGGGTGTTCCCCCTTGCCCGGCTTTCAGGGAACTGGGGTGACCTTAGCCACAGCCGTCTGGCCTCCAGCATAGCCCCAGAAATCTCCCAGGCTTGGAGACAGGCAAAAGAGCCAACTCACCAGAGGCAAACGCCAGCATTTTTAGAGGCCGTTTGGGAAGGTTGGCAATAGGAAGTCCGGGTGTAGGAGTTGACTCAAAGAGCCCTGCAACATTCATGCGGCGGGAACTTCTCCGGGTAAACCATTAACCACCATAAAGCAGAGCTGCGAAACGCCCCTCACCATCGGGGAGGCTCTCCCACAGCCGAACACACGCGCGGGCTGCACGGGGACACGCACACACAGATGTACAGATATCCATACACGTACAGACATACAAAGACACGGATACACACACGCGGGTTGGGTTTTTTAAGGGCAGGGGAAACGCTGGCAATTCCCTCTGCTCGGGGCGAGGCGAGCGTTGACACCGCAGCCCCGCGGCGGCAGAGGGGGGATCCGCTCGCATCCCCCGGACATGAAGAGGGCACCCGGATCCGCTCCGCATCCCCTGGCGGCGAAGGGAGCAGCCGCCCCGCTCCGCGCCCCCAGGGACGTAAGAGATGTGCGGAGCGCCCCGCGCCCGCAATCCAGACGGGATATTTTGAGCCCTCGCTCCCCAAAAATACCCCGCCAAAAGCCAGAAATGTCCCCCCTCCCTCCAGCTTCGGTCTCCAGCAGTCCCCGCGGCAGGAGAGAGAGAGCGCGGACCTCCCGCAGCCCCACCGAAGTTTCCGCGCCGCTCCGCTGGCGGCGGCGGAGCAGCCCCGGCTTCTTACCCGGCTGGCGGAGCGGGGTCCCGGGGCGGCCTGGAAGCGACGGCGGCGACTGCGCGGGGGCGCGGCGGCTTCCTGGGAGCTACAACTCCGCGGCGGCGCCCGGGCGAGCCGCGCGCCTGCGGAGCGGCGGCGAGCGGGGAGGAAAAGAGGAAATGAGCGGGAGGCGCATTGGAGGGAGGGAGGGGGAGGAAGGAGCCGTCGCCGAGGGACCAGGGAGAGCGAGGGACAGAGCGCAACTTCCCCGGCGGGGCAGCGGGCGCGCCGGGGGGCGGAGCGCTCCGTAC